>CM062816.1:1123169742-1123760004 GCA_031772625.1 Pinus tabuliformis | reverse complement strand
AACAGTCACTATCATTCATCACGGTTGGGGCTATTACAAAAATATTAACTCCTATCTTTGACTACAAGATTTCCAATGACCCTATAAATTTCTCAGTTATGATGATATGCCACATTTCACTGGCATTTTCACCAATCATACACCTCTTAACATATGGAATTCCTCTTGATGAAAGGTGGGTCACCACTTGGTAGGCAGTTTAACCATTTTGCAATCAAGTGATTTTACTAGATGCTTTGGGCATTCTAACATGGATAAATGGGTGACATAGATGATTGAATGATCTTGACTGCAAAATTGTTCTCTCACCTTACCAAGGGGATTCATATTTGACCCTAGTCTAGTGGTGATGGAGGAGCATCTGGACTTAGCCAGCAATGTGATGGTTTGCTCACATGTTGTGGCTAAATGAGTTGAATTTCACTTACCTGAGTGGTCAAAATTTAGTTTTGGTAGAGAGGGTTGGATCTCTCGAAAATGATATTTACTTCATTATTGTAATAATTAGAAAATTGTCTTATTTTAAACTAAGGGATAAGTTGTTAGCATAATGTGTAATAGAGCTTAAAAAGAGAGATTTGATTGTTAGATTGATTAAAATAGAGATCGAGTTGTTAGTACAGTGAGAATAGGATTTGACTCATAAAAGAGAAGAAAATGTAATGGAAAGGGATTAGCTGAGATGATTGAGATTTTAGTGAGAGGCAAGAGTTGAGTGATAGATAGGGTTTTGAGATTGAGACAGAGGTTAGATAAATTGTTGTAATTGAGTTGAGAGGGCCAATACTCTATAACTACTATTATATTGAAGAAATTGATTCAGTGTGCAACTATGTGTTAATACTGGTGAAGACTCTCGTTTACCTCTGTGTATCTGCGTTCTGAAATTAAACTGGGTATTTTCTCTGTTTTCACACTTTAATTGTAAATCTTAGTGTTTATGTGTTAATCATGGTCATTTAGTATTAATGGAGAAATAACAATGGCAGAGGAATAGATCTAGATCATCAGATCAACAGATCTGTTACATCAACGGTGATCAACAACTACGGGGGTAGGAGAGTGCAAATTTTCTTGATCGTGGTTGAAGTCCTGCACTCGTTCCTAGCCATCGATCTCATATTCAACCTCTTAGATCATAGTCAACTACAAGAGTTAAGGCCATTTTAAACCGTGTGCTAGTTGAAGTCCGGTAAGCCGTAGATTTGATGGCCTCTTATATCCAACAAATATTGGGCCATAAAGTGATCGAACTTTAAATTCAAAATCAGACCCGAATATTTATATATCAAGGATTTATATTCCTTAACGGCTCTATAAGGGTGGTTAAACTTTGCACAAGTAGCTCCTCCGATATCACTATCCACCATTGATCAAAGTGCAATGATCTCATTCCTGTGGCCAAATTTTCCTTTGCAGAAATCCATCACAATATCACGGATCACACCAACATGTGACTCTTCATCTCACTCCTAAGACTCCTCTTGCATGCGATATGCGATAAGCACAACCAAACTGAACGCGATCTAAAAAGGAAGACTACCAGCTTATTTTGATCAACCTCCTGCATCATTTTTGGAATCAGAGCATAGAGATTGAGTTGAATGTAGTAAACATGCCACTGTGATCCAGGTGGATATTGGTGGCCACCTGCCAAGTCCACCTGGACCCCCACCATTGTCTTTCTCAGCATTTTCAGTTTCCTTAATTGTAGCACAACTTACTATTTTTAGCAGTTTTTCGGGTCCTGAACTTCCGGAGCCGTTTTGAGGCCCTAAACGACGTTTTTTGGGAAATCTACCGCCAGCGGTTTTTTTGATAAAATTCGTCTTTTCCGTCGTAGTCCTCGGAGAGATCTTTCCAACGGGCTATCATGCACGTCAAACGGAGATAGTATGACCAATTCGCGACCCCGGGAAGTTGATGTACCTACTTACCCAAAAACGGGGCCCACAATTTGGCGTTTCATCTTCTAGGGTTATGTTTTGGAATGTGAAGGGTTTTCTATTGTTTCTCAACAATAAATAGGCCTCCGAGCCTCATTGTAAGACAGTTCAGAGGCATGTAGCCATCACATCTCTTCTCAGAGATAAGCTACCATCGCCCTAGCTAGTTTATTTCCATTTCTGTTGTAAGCATATTTCAGTATTTTCCATTAATGAAATGAAGTATTATTTCCGCTGCATCTTTGTGTATATGGTTATCTCTGTAATTTGTTGCGTTCCTGTTTAAATCCGGATCAGTGGTATCAGAGCGGTCTGCTTTTTCTCTGTTTTTCTTTGCATGTCCCCAACAAGGTCGGGATATAAGGAGTTAGGGCTTGAACTGGTTGAACCTTTGCAAGACCAGCCTCGCAAATCCCGACGGCCTCCCATGGCGGACGAGAAGAAAGACGAGGGGGCAGGAGATCCCATCAAAATCTTGCTCGAAGAAGCCCTCGAGCGACAACGGAACGCGATGATGGACAGCTTTGCCCAGATCCTTCAGCGGCTACCCAGAAGCAACGCATCGGCTTCCAGCAGCTACTCTGGAAACGCCACACCCTTTAAGGTACAAGTTAATTTTGAAATCCCCATATTCGAAGGTCAGATAGACGCAGATGCCGTAGATAAATGGTTAAATCTGCTAGAGGGTTATTTTTCTGTTCATGAATTTTCGAGTCAGGAAAAGATTGTTTTTGCTCTCCTCAAAGCAGCCCCCCACGTCAAGGACTGGTGGGAAACCTACTGCGAGCAGAAGGATGAAAGTACTAGGCTCACTATTTTCAGCCGCACCCACCTGGGATTCGTTCCGGGATGCTATCAAGGAGCAGTACTACCCTGTCGGAGCTATGAGGATGAATACATAAAGTGGACCACGCTGCGGCAGGGAAGGGACCAAGACGTGCCGGAGTTCACCAATCTTTTCCATACCCTTCGCACAAAGTTGGGTATCAAGGATTCGGAGCAACATTTGATACTCAAATACCGTGGCTGCCTGCACAAGTACATCCAGGAAGAAATACAATTCCTAAACATCCCCTCGCTCGGCGCAGCATACCGGTATGTCGTCAAGGTCGAGCAGAAGTTTAAACAAAAGAAGCGAGACTTTGGATCTGCGAATCCAAAGCAGGGGAAAGGTGCCCCTAAACCACAGAACAAAGGACAAAGCCAAGGCGGGACAGCCCAAGACAACCAGCCGAAGCTGCAAGCAAAGAACAGCGCCGCGAAGCCGAGAAAGGACACTGGAAAATGGTGCGAGTTCCATAAGAGCTCCACTCACAACACAAGTGAGTGTCGGGCCAAGCAGTCACTGGTGGCTGAGCTAAAGGTTTCAGAATCAGATGCATGTTCCGACACGGAGTCAGAACCCGATAAGGGGTATGAAAAAGGGAAGCAGATCATTGATGCGGACCCAGCGCCACTGTTGCTACCGCAAAGATCCAGAAAAATGAACCCGAAGATCCAGAGGAGGAGGAGCGTCTCTTCCACTCCCAGATGTGGGTAAAGGGCTCCCCGATACAGTTCATTGTTGATAGCGGGAGTCAAAAGAACCTCATTTCGGCAGAGGTCGTGAAGCGGTTGGGCTTACCGACCACAGCACATCCACAACCATACACCATTGGGTGGCTTCACCAAGGACGAGATCTTCGCGTGAGCCAGCAGTGTCGCCTTCCATACAACATCAAGCCCTTCACGGATGAGGTATTGTGTGACATTGCTCCCCTTGAAGTTTGTGATGTATTACTAGGACAACCATACTTGTGGAAGCGACATGCTGTGTATGAATCAAGGCCCCGTGCAGTTATTATTACATTGGGAAATAAGTTGTTCAGGATACCAGAGGTAGCACCACCTGCCGCCATCTCTTTGATTACTGCAAAACAATGCAGTAAGATCATTTCCAAAACCAGGAAATTTGTTTTCCTGATGATACGCCCTCAAGGAAAGAAGAAGACAGTGGCCGCGGCCTCCAAACGGGGCCCCTCTGCACGACAACTACAGATGGACAAGATTGTGGAGGAGTACGAGGACATCTTCACCTCCCCGGCAGGGGTTCCTCTGCACTGTCAAGTCAAGCACTCCATCGATCTGACCCCAGGTGCACCGCTACCCAATGGACCAATTTATCGGCGCTCCGTTCTGGAGAACGATGAAATCAAGAGGCAGATTCAGGAGCTCCTGCAGAAAGGTCACATCCGTCCGAGTTCATCGCCCTGTGGGAGCCCGATCGTGTTGGTACAGAAGAAGGATGGGACGTGGAGACTCTGTATTGACTATCGGGCGCTGAACAAGATCACTGTCCGTAATAGGTACCCGATCCCACGGATTGATGACCTCCTAGACCAACTAAAGGGGGCGAAATATTTCAGCAAGATCGATCTGAAGTCAGGATATCACCAGGTACCAATCGAACCCTCAGATGTGTGGAAGACTGCCTTCAAATCCAAGGAGGGCCTCTTCGAATGGTTGGTCATGCCTTTCGGATTGACGAATGCTCCTGCAACCTTTATGAGGCTAATGGATGACATCTTGCGGCCATTCACCAACTCCTTTGTAGTAGTATACTTGGATGACATTCTGATCTTCAGCCAGAGTTGGGAAGAGCACCTCCACCACATCCGACAGGTTCTCCAAACACTGCGGCAACACAAGCTATGTGCCAATTTGGAGAAATGCACTTTTGGCATGACCGAGGTTCAGTATCTGGGATACATCATTGATGAACAGGGGGTGCATGTCGATCCAGCCAAGGTCCAAGTCATTCGGGATTGGCCCTCTCCAACCACTCTAACAGAGCTCCGCAGCTTTCTAGGTCTTGCCAACTTCTACCGCAGGTTTGTGTTGGGGTTTTCTCATATTTCTTGGCCCTTGAGTCAAGTCACCAAGGGCGGGGCGAAAGCAAAATTCTTTTGGTCTGAATCTCAACAGAAGGCATTCAGGGAGTTGAAGGATCGCCTCTGCACGGCACCAGTGCTCGCGTTACCAGATTTACAACAACCATTTGAGGTCGAGACAGATGCCTCTGACTATGCTATTGGGGCAGTCCTTACTCAACATGGACATCCAGTGGCATATCACAGTGAAACACTTTCAGACACAGTCCGGAAGTACCCCACTTATGATAAAGAGATGTATTCCATTGTACAGGCCTGCCGACAATGGAAGCATTACATTTTGGGGAAGGAAACGGTCATCCACACAGACCACCGACCTCTGCAGTTCATACAGACCCAAGGGAAATTGCAGAATGATCGCCATCAGAAGTGGTCTACATACCTGCAACAGTTTCACTTGAATATCAAGTATAAAAAGGGCAGCACCAATAATGTTGCAGATTGCCTCAGTCGACCACCGATCATGGCGCTAACCACCGTGCTCAACTCTTGCGGGCACGAGACTTCTGATTGGCCACTTCTCTACAAAAGCGACCCAGAATTCGGCCACACATACCAGACACTCTTGGAGGGTCGGCAGGTTGCAGATTTTCACCTCCAGGATGCCCTATTATGCCACCTCGGTCACCTTTGTGTTCCTTCAAGCGAGCGTGCCAAGATGATTTGGGAAGCACACTACAGTCGGGCTGCTGGGCATTTCGGGGTCGAGAAAACAGTGGCAGTACTGCAAAATTATTTCTATTGGCCGAATCTTCGACAGGATGTTGGGAAGTACATCCAATCATGTACTGCCTGTGCCATTGCCAAACCGACCATTAAGAAGCAAGGCCTCTATACCCCGTTGCCTACCCCTAGTCGACCTTGGGAATCCATCTCCATGGATTACATGTCAGGCCTTCCTTCCACTAAGCATGGAAATGACTGTGTTTTTGTGGTCGTCGACAGGTTCTCAAAGATGGCCATTATGATGGCCTGCAAGAAGAATATCACAGCAGAAGCCACTGCTAAACTCTTCTTTGAACGAGTGTGGGTGCACTTTGGGATCCCACAGTCTATCATCTCAGATCGGGACAGTCGGTTTCTCAGCACATTTTGGTCCAGTCTCTGGTCAATGCTGGACACCAAACTCACGAAGTCCACAGCCTTCCATCCTCAAACTGATGGCCAGACAGAGGTTGTCAATAGGATGATTGTGCACATTCTGCGCATGTATAACTCAAAGCATCCATGCACATGGGACGAGAGCCTCCCCTATGTTCAGCATAGCTACAACCGAGCTCTTCACAGCTCCACTGGCCATAGCCCTTTTCAGGTGGGTTTGGGATTCCAGCCACTATGCCCCATTGATGTGGCCATGCCACTTGCAGCTACTCACATGAATTCAGCTCATGTCCAGTCCGAAACAGATAAGGCCACCAGCTTCATTGAGAGCATCCAACATATTCGCCAGCAAGTCCATGAAATTCTTGAGAAATCAAATGCCAAGTACAAGCAGCGACATGATCAACATCGGGTGCCACACAAGTTTCAGGTGGGCGACAAAGTCTGGTTGCATTTGCAAAAGGAACGCCTTACTGGAACCTATCGGAAATTGAGACCACTCCGATATGGTCCTTACACCATTACTAAGGCTATGGGAGACAATGCATTTGAGCTCAGCATTCCCCCATTCCTTGGCCTGCACCCAGTGTTCAATGTGGACCGCCTTCGGCCATACTTTCCACCATTGCTAGACACATCCGACATTGCAGAACAGCTCAAACCCACAGAATTAAATCCAGATTGCATGGAACAAGCTGCAACTGATCGGATCATGGACACACAGATCAAGAACCCTCGCCAACAGAATATCCAACTATATCGAGTTGTCAAAGCAGGCCAACTCCTTCAGCAGGGCAAGTGGCTCACCAGGGAACAAGTTCAGCAGAAGTTTCCTCATCTCATGGAGGATCTCAACGCAATGGGGACCATTGCTTCCTAATGGGGGAGGAATGATCCAGGTGGATATTGGTGGCCACCTGCCAAGTCCACCTGGACCCCCACCATTGTCTTTCTCAACATTTTCAGTTTCCTTAATTGTAGCACAACTTACTATTTTTAGCAGTTTTTCGGGTCCTAAACTTCCGGAGCCGTTTTGAGGCCCTAAACGACGTTTTTTGGGTCCTGAACTTCCGGAGCCGTTTTGAGGCCCTAAACGACGTTTTTTGGGAAATCTACCGCCACGTTTTTTTGATAAAAATCGTCTTTTCAGTCGTAGTCCTCGGAGAGATCTTTCCAACGGGCTATCATGCACATCAAACGGAGATAGTATGACCAATTCGCGACCCCGGGAAGTTGATGTACCAACTTACCCAAAAACGGGGCCCACAATTTGGCGTTTCATCTTCTAGGGTTAGGTTTTGGAATGTGAAGGGTTTTCCATTGTTTCTCAACAATAAATAGGCCTCCGAGCCTCATTGTAAGACAGTTCAGAGGCATGTAGCCATCACATCTCTTCTCAGAGATAAGCTACCATCGCCCTAGCTAGTTTATTTCCATTTCTGTTGTAAGCATATTTCAGTATTTTCCATTAATGAAATGAAGTATTATTTCCGCTGCATCTTTGTGTATATGGTTATCTCTGTAATTTGTTGCGTTCCTGTTTAAATCCGGATCAGTGGTATCAGAGCGGTCTGCTTTTTCTCTGTTTTTCTTTGCATGTCCCCAACAAGGTCGGGATATAAGGAGTTAGGGCTTGAACTGGTTGAACCTTTGCAAGACCAGCCTCGCAAATCCCGACGGCCTCCCATGGCGGACGAGAAGAAAGACGAGGGGGCAGGAGATCCCATCAAAATCTTGCTCGAAGAAGCCCTCGAGCAACAACGGAACGCGATGATGGACAGTTTTGCCCAGATCCTTCAGCGGCTACCGAGAAGCAACGCATCGGCTTCCAGCAGCTACTCTGGAAACGCCACACCCTTTAAGGTACAAGTTAATTTTGAAATCCCCATATTCGAGGGTCAGATAGACGCAGATGCCGTAGATAAATGGTTAAATCTGCTAGAGGGTTATTTTTCTGTTCATGAATTTTCGAGTCGGGAAAAGATTGTTTTTGCTCTCCTCAAAGCAGCCCCCCACGTCAAGGACTGGTGGGAAACCTACTGCGAGCAGAAGGATGAAAGTACTAGCTCACTATTTTCAGCCGCACCCACCTGGGATTCGTTCCGGGATGCCATCAAGGAGCAGTACTACCCTGTCGGGAGCTATGAGGATGAATACATAAAGTGGACCACGCTGCGGCAGGGAAGGGACCAAGACGTGCCGAAGTTCACCAATCTTTTCCATACCCTTCGCACAAAGTTGGGTATCAAGGATTCGGAGCAACATTTGATACTCAAATACCGTGGCTGCCTGCACAAGTACATCCAGGAAGAAATACAATTCCTAAACATCCCCTCGCTCGGCGCAGCATACCGGTATGCCGTCAAGGTCGAGCAGAAGTTTAAACAAAAGAAGCGAGACTTTGGATCTGCGAATCCAAAGCAGGGGAAAGGTGCCCCTAAACCACAGAACAAAGGACAAAGCCAAGGCGGGACAGCCCAAGACAACCAGCCGAAGCTGCAAGCAAAGAACAGCGCCGCGAAGCCGAGAAAGGACACTGGAAAATGGTGCGAGTTCCATAAGAGCTCCACTCACAACACAAGTGAGTGTCGGGCCAAGCAGTCACTGGTGGCTGAGCTAAAGGTTTCAGAATCAGATGCATGTTCCGACACTGAGTCAGAACCCGATAAGGGGTATGAAAAAGGGAAGCAGATCATTGATGCGGACCCCAGCGCCACTGTTGCTACCGCAAAGATCCAGAAAAATGAACCCGAAGATCCAGAGGAGGAGGAGCGTCTCTTCCACTCCCAGATGTGGGTAAAGGGCTCCCCGATACAGTTCATTGTTGATAGCGGGAGTCAAAAGAACCTCATTTCGGCAGAGGTCGTGAAGCGGTTGGGCTTACCGACCACAGCACATCCACAACCATACACCATTGGGTGGCTTCACCAAGGACGAGATCTTCGCGTGAGCCAGCAGTGTCGCCTTCCATACAACATCAAGCCCTTCACGGATGAGGTATTGTGTGACATTGCTCCCCTTGAAGTTTGTGATGTATTACTAGGACAACCATACTTGTGGAAGCGACATGCTGTGTATGAATCAAGGCCCCGTGCTGTTATTATTACATTGGGAAATAAGTTGTTCAGGATACCAGAGGTAGCACCACCTGCCGCCATCTCTTTGATTACTGCAAAACAATGCAGTAAGATCATTTCCAAAACCAGGAAATTTGTTTTCCTGATGATACGCCCTCAAGGAAAGAAGAAGACAGTGGCCGCGGCCTCCAAACGGGGCCCCTCTGCACGACAACTACAGATGGACAAGATTGTGGAGGAGTACGAGGACATCTTCACCTCCCCGGCAGGGGTTCCTCTGCACTGTCAAGTCAAGCACTCCATCGATCTGACCCCAGGTGCACCGCTACCCAATGGACCAATTTATCGGCGCTCCGTTCTGGAGAACGATGAAATCAAGAGGCAGATTCAGGAGCTCCTGCAGAAAGGTCACATCCGTCCGAGTTCATCGCCCTGTGGGAGCCCGATCGTGTTGGTACAGAAGAAGGATGGGACGTGGAGACTCTGTATTGACTATCGGGCGCTGAACAAGATCACTGTCCGTAATAGGTACCCGATCCCATGGATTGATGACCTCCTAGACCAACTAAAGGGGGTGAAATATTTCAGCAAGATCGATCTGAAGTCAGGATATCACCAGGTACCAATCGAACCCTCAGATGTGTGGAAGACTGCCTTCAAATCCAAGGAGGGCCTCTTCGAATGGTTGGTCATGCCTTTCGGATTGACGAATGCTCCTGCAACCTTTATGAGGCTAATGGATGACATCTTGCGGCCATTCAACAACTCCTTTGTAGTAGTATACTTGGATGACATTCTGATCTTCAGCCAGAGTTGGGAAGAGCACCTCCACCACATCCGACAGGTTCTCCAAACACTGCGGCAACACAAGCTATGTGCCAATTTGGAGAAATGCACTTTTGGCATGACCGAGGTTCAGTATCTGGGATACATCATTGATGAACAGGGGGTGCATGTCGATCCAGCCAAGGTCCAAGTCATTCGGGATTGGCCCTCTCCAACCACTCTAACAGAGCTCCGCAGCTTTCTAGGTCTTTCCAACTTCTACCGCAGGTTTGTGTTGGGGTTTTCTCATATTTCTTGGCCCTTGAGTCAAGTCACCAAGGGCGGGGCGAAAGCAAAATTCTTTTGGTCTGAATCTCAACAGAAGGCATTCAGGGAGTTGAAGGATCGCCTCTGCACGGAACCAGTGCTCGCGTTACCAGATTTACAACAACCATTTGAGGTCGAGACAGATGCCTCTGACTATGCTATTGGGGCAGTCCTTACTCAACATGGACATCCAGTGGCATATCACAGTGAAACACTTTCAGACACAGTCCGGAAGTACCCCACTTATGATAAAGAGATGTATTCCATTGTACAGGCCTGCCGACAATGGAAGCATTACATTTTGGGGAAGGAAACGGTCATCCACACAGACCACCGACCTCTGCAGTTCATACAGACCCAAGGGAAATTGCAAAATGATCGCCATCAGAAGTGGTCTACATACCTGCAACAGTTTCACTTGAATATCAAGTACAAAAAGGGCAGCACCAATAATGTTGCAGATTGCCTCAGTCGACCACCGATCATGGCGCTAACCACCGTGCTCAACTCCTGCGGGCACGAGACTTCTGATTGGCCACTTCTCTACAAAAGCGACCCAGAATTCGGCCACACATACCAGACACTCTTGGAGGGTCGGCAGGTTGCAGATTTTCACCTCCAGGATGCCCTATTATGCCACCTCGGTCACCTTTGTGTTCCTTCAAGCGAGCGTGCCAAGATGATTTGGGAAGCACACTACAGTCGGGCTACTGGGCATTTCGGGGTCGAGAAAACAGAGGCAGTACTGCAAAATTATTTCTATTGGCCGAATCTTCGACAGGATGTTGGGAAGTACATCCGATCATGTACTGCCTGTGCCATTGCCAAACCGACCATTAAGAAGCAAGGCCTCTACACCCCGTTGCCTACCCCTAGTCGACCTTGGGAATCCATCTCCATGGATTACATGTCAGGCCTTCCTTCCACTAAGCATGGAAATGACTGTGTTTTTGTGGTCGTCAACAGGTTCTCAAAGATGGCCATTATGATGGCCTGCAAGAAGAATATCACAGCAGAAGCCACTGCTAAACTCTTCTTTGAACGAGTGTGGGTGCACTTTGGGATCCCACGGTCTATCATCTCAGATCGGGACAGTCGGTTTCTCAGCACATTTTGGTCCAGTCTCTGGTCAATGATGGACACCAAACTCACGAAGTCCACAGCCTTCCATCCTCAAACTGATGGCCAGACAGAGGTTGTCAATAGGATGATTGTGCACATTCTGCGCATGTATAACTCAAAGCATCCGCGCACATGGGACGAGAGCCTCCCCTATGTTCAACATAGCTACAACCGAGCTCTTCACAGCTCCACTGGCCATAGCCCTTTTCAGGTGGGTTTGGGATTCCAGCCACTATGCCCCATTGATGTGGCCATGCCCCTTGCAGCTACTCACATGAATTCAGCTCATGTCTAGTCTGAAACAAATAAGGCCACCAGCTTCATTGAGGGCATCCAACATATTCGCCAGCAGGTCCATGAAATTCTTGAGAAATCAAATGCCAAGTACAAGCAGCGACATGATCAACATCGGGTGCCACACAAGTTTCAGGTGGGCGACAAAGTCTGGTTGCATTTGCAAAAGGAACGCCTTACTGGAACCTATCGGAAATTGAGACCACTCCGATATGGTCCTTACACCATTACTAAGGCTATGGGAGACAATGCATTTGAGCTCAGCATTCCCCCATTCCTTGGCCTGCACCCAGTGTTCAATGTGGACCGCCTTCGGCCATACTTTCCACCATTGCTAGACACATCCGACATTGCAGAACAGCTCAAACCCACAGAATTAAATCCAGATTGCATGGAACAAGCTCCAACTGATCGGATCATGGACACACAGATCAAGAACACTCGCCAACAGAATATCCAACTGTATCGAGTTGTCAAAGCAGGCCAACTCCTTCAGCAGGGCAAGTGGCTCACCAGGGAACAAGTTCAGCAGAAGTTTCCTCATCTCATGGAGGATCTCAACGCAATGGGGACCATTGCTTCCTAATGGGGGAGGAATGATCCAGGTGGATATTGGTGGCCACCTGCCAAGTCCACCTGGACCCCCACCATTGTCTTTCTCAGCATTTTCAGTTTCCTTAATTGTAGCACAACTTACTATTTTTAGCAGTTTTTCGGGTCCTGAATTTCCGGAGCCGTTTTGAGGCCCTAAACGATGTTTTTTGGGTCCTGAACTTCCGGAGCCGTTTTGAGGCCCTAAACGACGTTTTTTGGGAAATCTACCGCCAGCGATTTTTTTGATAAAAATCATCTTTTCCGTCGTAGTCCTCGGAGAGATCTTTCCAACGGGCTATCATGCACGTCAAACGGAGATAGTATGACCAATTCGCGACCCCGGGAAGTTGATGTACCAACTTACCCAAAAACGGGGCCCACAATTTGGCGTTTCATCTTCTAGGATTAGGTTTTGGAATGTGAAGGGTTTTCTATTGTTTCTCAACAATAAATAGGCCTCCGAGCCTCATTGTAAGACAGTTCAGAGGCATGTAGCCATCACATCTCTTCTCAGAGATAAGCTACCATCGCCCTAGCTAGTTTATTTCCATTTCTGTTGTAAGCATATTTGAGTATTTTCCATTAATGAAATGAAGTATTATTTCCGCTGCATCTTTGTGTATATGGTTATCTCTGTAATTTTTTGCGTTCCTGTTTAAATCCGGATCACACTGAGAAGGGGAGCTGGCATAGGTTGAGGAAGACCTAAAGCAAATGCAGTTCTGCTGGAGCAGATATGGAGTCTGTGTACAAGGATGGACACAATGGAGATTTCTTAAAGGAGAACACCTAATGAATGAGTTTCCAATGCTGCAGAAGAATCTTCCGAGGAAGAAGAAGAGGAGGAAAATGAAACTACAAAAGTTATCAAGATGTTGGCTAAAGTAGGTGGAAAACCAAAGGTGGAAATTCTTGTGTATGAAGGGAGTCTCAATGCAAAAGAGCTAATGGATTGGATTAGTTCACCAGACAAATATTTTGACTGTGAGGATGTTGATTACAAAAGAAGGTGAAATTTGCAGTTACCAAATTGAAGGGTCATGCAGCTATTTGGTGGGATGAACTACAAACATCCAGAACAAGAAAGGAAAGTCCAAGATCAAGCAATGGGACAAAATGGTGAGTAAAATGAAAGCTAAATTTATGCCAAAATATTATCAGTTAAATATTTTCAAGCAGTTACAAAATTAAGGCAAAAATGAATTTTTGTTAAAGAATATACAGAAGAGTTTTATAGATTGAGTATTAGAGCATGACATGGAGAAGGTAGCTAGATATACCAATGGCTTAAGATATGCGATACAATATGAGATCATCTTGCTAATTCTGAAGACCATTGAATATGCCTATCAAGCAGGTTTGAAGACAAAAGAGAAGATGTTGAGAAAACAAAATCAGAGGAATAGAGGAAAAGTTCAGTAAGAGGTAGAGGAACTACTAGACCAAGGTTTCAGCAGCATCAAAATGAAGTAGGAAGTTTAAGTAGTAGACCACCATAGAGGGGAGATGTTAATAGAGGAGAATTTTCACCCAAAGGAAGAGGTCGAGGAAGAGATATTCGGTGTTACACATGTGGAGAATGGGGACATGGATCATGGGACTTTCCTCATAATAGAACAACAAGTCATAGGAATGTGAATGTGGTTGAGGCAAAGCAAGAAACACCTCAAATTATAGAAAAGGAAGAACCCCTTGATGTAGGAGAATTCTTGTTGTTGAAAAGGGCATTGCTTAAGGCAGAGACTAGAGAACCAACTCAGAGGAAGAGTTTATTTAGAACTACATGCAATCCAAAGGTAAATGTTGTAAAGTGATAATTGATATTGCAAACACTGATAACCTTGTTTCTACAAAGATGGTGGACAAGCTAGGATTAGTGAAGATAGTACAACCTACTCCAGGGAAAATTTTAAGAACCCCCCCAAATTTACATGTATAATAAATGGGCGAATCTCCATGGTATATAGGAAAAATGGAAGGCGATTTTATCAATAATATGATATGTATATATAATTTTTTGGCGAATCTCTCACCAGGCATGGCGAATATTTTACTCGATTATAAAATCTTGTGTTTATTGAATACACAAATGAAATCATTGCATTTATTTAAAATTTCTTTTGAAATCAAAATTACCGAAATTACATATTGATAACCTAGTGGGTGTAGGATAAAATTCACCCGTGCCATTCACAGAAAGCATGAGAAAAAACCTAATACTATATATAAAACCAAGAAAAATTCAAATTCATCACTTCTAGGGACCTCATAACCACCCTGCCAATACACAAGTATGTTCCTGTTTGCAATTAGAAAAATTACCCAAATTACAATCTGTTTACTCCAGCGTATGTTGGAAAGATATAGAAGGATGACTAGTGCAATCAATCCATTCCTTTTAGCCCTGGATTTGTTTCAGTTTAAAACAAAAGTATACAAATATACTTGTCCAATGTCTATGCTTTAACCATTCACCTTAAGATGTTTTTACAATATAACCTAAATCTATTTAATATCTTCATTATCATAAAAACCAACCTATATCCATCTTAACTCCACATCTACCACTCTTAGGGGGATGAAATCTATTTATCCCTCTGAGCAGTTGGTAGACCCAAAATTAAGATGGATCTAAGATGATAGAATTTCCCCTTTAAATAGTCTATGCTCACATGAATACCATGGTATTACCATGGGTCAATACCATGGGTTATCATAAACCTAGAGCTTAAAAATTACTATTAGTAATTTATGAAAATCAATAAAATTAATAGTTGATTTTTATTTTATTTTTTATTTTAACCAAGCTAAAATGTTTAACATACATTAAATTAGAACATCCATTTTTACTCTTGATCGGATCAAATATTTTTTCACTCTATGCTAGTTTTCATATCACGATATTTGATACCTCTCGGGGGTTAGTAGATCCAGAGTAAAGATGGATCTATGTTTGTTTAATTCCCCCATTTAAATAGGCTACATTCCAGATGAATACCATGGGTCAATACCATGTGCCATTTTCATTTTTATTAATACTAATATTAGGGTTAATAATGTTTTTTTGCATGGTATTAATAACAATCTAGTCCATGGTATTTGTCCCATAGTATTTTTCCCATAGGTTTCACCTAAATATAACACATTTTTTGAGTGTTCATAAATATAAGGTGACTTATGGAGTAAATATAAAAAAATGTTTTATTTGTTTAACATACCTCTAGTTTATTTATATTTTTATTAATTTACCATACCTCTTTTACAAATATGGTATTTGGCCCATAAGATTCACTTAAATAAAACCTCTTTCTTGAGCCTTCATAAATAGAATGAGGGTTATGGACTAAATATAAAAAGAGGTTTTATTTATTTACCATGCGTCTAGTTTATTTATATTTTTATTTATTTACCATACCTTTTGAGTAAGTTTTAAAAAAAAGTTCTATTTATTTACCATAACTCCACTTTACTTATATTTTTATTTGTTTACACCCTTGCATGTATATAAGGTGACTTATGGAGTAAATATAAAAAATGTTTTATTTATTTACCATACCTCTCATTTAGTTATATTTTTATTAATTTACCATACCTCTTTTATATATGGTATTTGGGCCTTTGGCCCATAGGATTCACTTAAATAAAACCTATTCTTGAAAATGGGCGAATGGATTCACTTAAATAAAACCTATTCTTGAAAATGGGAGAATGGAAGGTTGTAACTCCTAATTTCAAGGGCTAAATTTACCTTTTTTACCCTCTCCCTTAAAATAAGGTGGGCTATTTGAGGTGATTTGTAAAAATGTACTATGATACAAAATATTCGCGCACTAAAAATTTAAAACCCCTTAATTCCGCCAAAGGGCGAACATTTGCCCCTAAAATTTTCTATGCCCTACTCCTTACAAAGTGTCATGGTTATAGAAAGGACATCAGATTATTGTGACAGAATAATGCAAGGTAGAGATATAGATTGGTACTTATAAAGATGTGATATTGTGTGATGTAATTCCAATGGATGTATGCCATGAATTGCTGGGAAGACCTTGGTAGTTTGATTTGAAATCTATTCATGATGGGAGGAAAAATACTTATAATTTGGAGAAGGATGGAAATAAACATACATTACTGCCATTGAAGGATGAAGCTGACAAAGGGGCACCTAGAAACAATGTTATGCTGATGAGTGGAAAGGAGCTATTGCAAGAGGTTGGAAAAGGTGAAGAAATGCATTTTGCTGTCATAGGGAGACCTAAGGTAATTTTGACTTGCACAAACTTAGATGATTTACTTGAAGAAATCAAAACTATGTTGAATTATTTTGCTGATATTATTGTGGATGAGTTGCCAAATGCATTGCCACCTATTAGCTTTGTTGGCATTTGGCCCAAAAATGGATCCAAATCACTCCCAAAGTCTCCAAAGTTTGCTTAAAACAATGAAAATGGATCCAAACATGCTCAAAAGTGCTCCCTAAGTCTTCAAAAGTGCTTAATATCATCTAATGATCCAAACAAGCGAGGGACGAGAGCCCTTGGAAGGGCATAAATGCACTATCGGGAGGCTAAAACACCTCAAAAACCATGAAAATCCATTAGCACAGGCTTAAATCTCAAGAAGTACAACATCCATTAGATCTGACTGATCAATGACCCATATCTAAGTGGCAAATTGAAAATTGGCAAGTAGAAAGGACTTCGGGTAGTAGTAATCAGCACTGGACACCGTCGATCAGTGATCCCCGATTATCGGGTTGGCAGGTCGCAATCGGCGGAGGTGAGTCAGCATTATCAGTACAGGCCATGGGGAAGGAGAAATTGTGATTGGCTATTAAACGTGGACCATTGATCATGCGTGTAGATCAACAACCCACGCCACATTGTCGGATCACTATCGGCGGAAACCATGGGGCAGGGCCTTTCCATATACATATGGGCGACCCGATGAGACGAACCCAATGACATTATAAATGATTTCTCATAAGATTTTAGGTCCGCGCCAAAGCCTTGTTTTAATGTATTTTGTGTATTTTTGTTATATAATGAAAATACGAAGGGAGCCTTGGGGCAGTGCGATTGCGATGAAGCCCGGACCCGAAAGGGTCTAGGAAGTAAAATATATATTATTTGAAATCTGCCAAAGCCCATTTTTCAATGTATTTTTGTGTTTTCATCATTTAAATGAAATAAAAAGGGAACCACAGGATCAGGCTCTTTTCGACTTGCGATGGCACCAAAGGCGAATCCGATAGATAAAGAAAACCATGTTTAAGGACTTTTTAAGGTCTGGAAAAGCATAAACAAGCGGGCTTCTGCTAGATGCAGCATTTTTCTGTATATAACAGAAAAACAATTATTTATAAATGTTTAAGGAATTACATAGGACCGAAGACCATTCCATCACCTAAAAGAGGCCGAGAGACAGAGGCAGAAGGCTGGAAATGGAAAAGTGACAGAACAACATGATGCAACCCGCAACAGAATCGATTAGGGAGCATAAACAACACAACATAGCCAAATAAACCATAATCGATCATGAAGCATCAATAGTGCATCAATAGCCCAACACAACTCATCAAAACCAACATTATGGGGCATCTCTGGCACGAGAGTACTCTCAAACAGCGCAACAAGCTACCAAAAATATCTGAAAGTAGTTGCTTTGCTGTCAGAAGTAGAAAACTTTGATGCCATGCTTGCGTAGAGACCATCAAATCAGTTAACAATGCATATCAGGAACATTAATACTTAGAGCCTCTTAGAGCTTAGGAGCATTGTAAATAGGATGTAAATAGCTAAAGTAATATGTAATAAGGGTTGAACTTTTGGAGATTATTCATCATATGTTCCTTTAAGCTTCTCATCTTCATTCTAGCAATATAAGCTTCTTTTCCCATTGTATGTTCAATGTCCATTCTCTTTGTCGTCCTATGCTTGCACTTGAACAATTTGTTCATGTTTTCTTTGTGTCTAAGGCTAGATAATTATCATCTTATCTTTGCTTCTATAAATTGGATTTTGCAAGATTCTTTGGTGCCTATAGCTAGCCATCCATATGTGGTCATATATGCATCTGCCAGTGCGGTTAGTATTCTCTTTTGCTACCTATAGCTAGCCATTCATTTATGTTTATGTATGCAATTTGTTGGTATAGTCAGTCTTCTCCATCTATCCATTGAATTTATCAATTATTGAGCATTAGTGGTCTAAAGACTTGTATTGGTGAGAGTGTTCATGCATGTCTTGAGTGAGAATAGAGCTTAAATGGTTATCTACCTTGATCCAAACCATCATTTAGTCCAATAGTTTAGAGAACAATATTGAAGATTATATGTTACTAGGCATCTTCGACCTACAACCTAGGAGAGTTTCTTGGAGTGATAACATAATTGGCACTATTACCAGGGAGAGGAAATTGAAGCTCAACTTCCCTGGGAAACGACATAGATCTAGCTTTGATGATAGACAAAGTCTAGGCACTTTTTTGGTTGTAATCATCTATCTGGCGCCTCTACTAGAGGCCGAACCTCTTGGCAACTCCACTTCATAGTTCTGGCTCAGTTTGTGAGGCATACTCGGAAAAATCCTCAGAAGTCACAAGCTGACCCAGTACCTGACCCTGAAAATATCATCAAAGAAAGAAAGGTATTTCAGAAAGGAGCATCAAGCTCAGGTAAACCTAAACAATCTCCTATATCTCTTCAAGAAAGTCTTGTAATAGAACAAATATATGTTGAGAGTATAGCTTCTAATACTAACAATGAAGAAAAAGTCTTAGAGATTCATAAAGATCCTTATTCTTTAGGTTTTCCTTTTGTTGTATGCCCAAAGGAAACCTCACCTCCTATCCATCATACTCCTTTAGTCTTATCAGTCACTCCTCAACCCTCTATTATTTAGATTTCCAGTACTCTTTTAGCCATCACAACTATGGCAAGTCCATAAGCACCTACCAAAATGGAAAGAATCATAGCTGCTAGGTATGGACCTCTAATACTTCCCACTACTTTGAATGCTATGCCTACTAGAGAGTATCAGAAGTATGTGCCTAAGTTCACTGGGACTGAAGGTGTTTTAGCTTAATAACATCTTGAGTCATTCTATAGCTATGCTAATAACCTTGACATAAGTGAAGATGATGTCTGGATGAGAATCTTTGTCCAAAGCCTAAATGGAGAGGCTAGAACATGGTTCAGAGAACTGACCCAAATATCTATAGCAGATACTGAGGCCTTAGATGATGCATTCCTAAATCATTGGGGTGATAAGAAGGATCTCCTCTACTACCACACTGAGTTTGGGAACTTACAAAGGGAGAATGGTGAGCTGTTGTCTAATTTTAATAAGAGATTTAACCGCATGTATAGCAAGATACCATCTGAAGTAAAACCCACCACTACCTCTGCTAGACTCATCTATGCTAGTGCCTTTGATTCTGCCTTCTGTTTATTGTTGAGGGAGAGGTGATGTGCTTCTTTGGCTGATATGCAATATGCAGCTCTAGAAGTAGAATCAAACATCATGGCTGTAGAAAATCTCAAAGGAAATGTTGATAGAAGAAGACAGAGGGGAGAGTCTTCATCATCCTCTAATCCTAAGATCGATAAAATGGCCAAGATGATAGAGTCATTAGCCTCTGAAGTTTCCAAATTAAAGGTTGAGCAGCATTTTGGGAAAGGAAGGGTTCTTAATACCTTTGCTCCTCCAAATCCAAATCCATATAGAAGAGTAAATGAGCATTTGCAGATTTTGCAAAGAAACAAAGAGGCCAATGACGATCAAAGGGTGAAGACCCTTTTTCAAAATGCAGTCATGGAAGAAGAGAATCTTGAGGAAGATGATGAGATCCATTATATGGAAGACAAAGGCATCGCCGCTTTTTTAATCAAAGTTGCCTATGAGAAGTCATTATTCAATGACTAGATCAACCAAGAATGGGATGGTGAATTTGTTCTACAAACTGAAGATCAACACCAATATAATCTGAGGTCTATGATGAATAATGTCAAGGAAACTGCTAATCATAAAGTTGTTGTCCTTGAAAAATAGTAAGCTAATAAGCAGAAGCAACCAATAGTTGATCCTATCATCCTCAAAGCTCCAACCATAGAGGCAAGAGGCCTTGACAAGTCCCCTTCTTCTTTCAGTTTTTAATCAGAATTTTAGAAGCCAAGAATGCATATGCCTATGATTGAACTAGTGAAGAATGAGTCCTTCAAAGCATCCATCCTTAAGGCTTTTGAGCCTAATTCCATCTAAGCTTCCACTAACTATGTAAATCTGCAAGATGACCAACCAACTGTTATTCTTAGCCCAATCATTGAAAAGTATGAAGACAACTCCCCATAATTCTATGTTTCTCTGTCTATTCATGATGAAATCCTTCATAATTGCCTTCTGAACATTGGAGCTATCCATAATCCAATGCCCAAGGTTTTCATGGATAAGCTCGGTCTTGACATTACCAAGCCTTATCAGTTGGCCTCTACGCAGCTTAAAAAACCGGTTTACCACATCATAGACGAAGAAGGCCCACTGATTTGGGACATGTTCTTTGATGGGGCTTGCTCTAAGGAAGCTGTAGAAACAGATGAAGTCCTTGTGTCCCCCACACAAGAATTCATTGATTCATCTTTCATATTAACTTTTCAGGTCACAAATGACACAACAAAGTATGAAGTAGACCTTATCATTTAGCAGGTGTACAAAACCTTCCAAGCAAAACATCCAAGGCTGAAAGCATACAAAGATGAGGTGAAATATAGACCATCTTTTCCTGATAATACCAAATGATGGAAAGCTTTTGAAGTAGAGGATCAAATAAATAGGTTTTTGGAAGTCTTTGATGAATTGGCTGATATGCACATTGACCAAGAGAAAAAAACCTTTCATGGAAAGGTAAAGAGGGTCAATTTTTAGTTTGGTGACTATTTTCTCAAAAGGAGTGCATTGAGGGAAGGAGAAGATGTTTTTGATGGCCCATTCAATGGGCTGCTCTTCGAACTTTATTTCAGTTAAGGCTTTCAAGCATTTGTATTGTAAATATGTTGTTTTCAAGTTTTTATTTCATGCTAAATAGACTCCATGCCCAATGCAACACTAGGAGGAAGATTTGGTCTTGTTTTTTTATAGGAAAGACATTATTATGTAGTTCTTGAAACCTCACAGGGAGGCTTTCATCCCCAGAAGGAGCCAATGTTAGCTTTGTTGGCATTTGGCCCAAAAATGGATCCATATCACTCCCAAAGTCTCCAAAGTTTGCTTAAAATCATGCAAATGTATCCAAAAATGCTCCAAATAATTCCATAAGTCTTCAAAAGTGCTTAATATCATCTAATGATCCAAAAAGGTGAGGGAGGAGAGCCCTTGGAAGAGCAAAAATGCACTATTAGGATGTTAAAACACTTCAAAAACCATGAAAATCCATTAGCGTAGGCTTAAAGCTCAAGAATATACATCAGCCGTTAGATCTGGCTACTCAATGGCCTAGATCTAAGCGGTAAATCACAAATCAACAACCAAAAAGGACTTCGGGTACTGGAAATCGGTGTTGGACAACACCGATGATCGGATCGGTGGGTCACAATCGGCGGAGGTAATTCGGCATTATCGGCACACACCATGGGGAAGGAGCGATTGTGATCAGTGATTAAACATGGACCACTGATTACGCACACAGATTGATGGCCCGCATTACATCGCCGGATCACTATCGGTGGAAACCATGGGGCAGGGCCTTTTCATATACATATGGGTGACCCAATGGGCCAGAACCGACAGCATTATAAATGATTTCTCATAAGATTTCACGTCCATGCCAAAGCCTTGTTTTAATGTATTTCGTGTATTTTCATTATATAATGAAAATATGAAGGGAGCCTTAGGGCAGTATGATTGCGATGAAGCCCGGACCCGAAAGGGTCTGGGAAGTAAAACATATATTATTTGAAATCTGCTAAAGCCCATTTTTCAATGTATTTTTGTGTTTTCGTCATTTAAATGAAATACAAAGGGAACCAAAGGAGCAGGCTTTTTACGACTTGTGATGGTGCTAAGGGCAGGTCTGATAGATAAAGAAAACCTTTTAAGGTCCAGAAAAGCAAAAATAGGCAGGATTTTGCTATATGCAACGTTTTTCTGTATATAACAGAAAAACATTCGTTTATAAACGTTTAAGGAATTACACAGGACCAAAGACCATTCCATCACATAAAAGATGCCGAGAGACAGAGACAGAAGGCTGGAAATGGAAAAGTGACAGAAAAGCACGATGTAGCCTGCAACATAATCGATCAGGGACATAGACAGCGCAACACAACCAAATCAACCATAATCGATAATGGAGTATCAACAACGCATCAATAGACCAACACAGATCGTCAAAACCAACATTATGGGGCATCTCTGGCATGAGAGAACTCCCAGGCAACGCAACAAGCTACCAAAAATATTTGAAAGAAGTTGCTCTACTGTCAGAAGCAGAAAACGTTGATCCCATGCTTGCCTAGAGGGCATCAAATCAGTTAACAATGCATATTAAGCAGATTAAGACTCCAAGCCTCTTAGAGCTCAGGAGCATTGTAAATAGGCTATAAATAGTTGAAAGTAAGATGTAATAAGGGTTCAACTTCTGGAGATTATTCCTCCTTTTTTCCTTCAAGCTTCTCATCTTCATTCTAGCAATATAAGCTTCTTTTGCCATTATATGTTCAATGTCCATTCTCTTTATTGTTCTATGCTTACACTTGAACAATTTGTTCATGTTTTGTTGTGTCTAAGGCCAGATGACTGTCATCTTATCTCTGCTTTGATAAATAAGATTTTGCAAGCTTCTTTACTTCCTATAGCTAGCCATCCATATGTGGTCATATATGCATCTGCCAATGCAGTCAGTATTCTCTTTTCCTGCCTGTAGCTAGCCATCCATTTATGTTTATGTATGCAATCTGCTGGTATAGTCAGTCTTCTCCATCTATCCATTGAATTTATAAATTATTGAGCATTAGTGTTCTAAAGCCTTCTATTGGTGAGAGTGTTCATGCATGTCTTGAGTGAGAATAGAGCTAAAATGGTTATCTAACTTGATCCAAACCATCATTTATTCCAATAGTTCAGAGAACAATATTGAAGATTATATGTTACTAGGCATCTCCGACCTACAATCTAGGATAGTTTCTTGGAGTGATAACACCACCAATCAGGAGTATTAGTCATCATATTGATCTAATACCAGGAGCAAGTTTTCCAAACAAAGCAACATACAGATTAAATCCTCAAGAAAATGCAGAAGTTGGAAAACAAGTGCAAGAACTAATGGATAAAGGACTAATCAGAGAGATTCTTAGTCCATTTGTTGTACCAACAGTACTCAGTCCAAAGAAAGGAGGTGAATGACATATGTGTATAGATTCTAGAGCCATAAATAAGATCACTATCAGGTATAGGTTTCCTTTACCATGCATGGATGATTTGATGGATTGTTTGAGTGGGTCAAAGTATTTTACTACAATAGATTTGAAGAGTGAATATCATCAAATAAGAATTAGAGAAGGAGATGAATGGAAGACTGCATTTAAATCAAACAGTGGGTTGTATGAGTGGTTAGTGATTCCTTTTGGACTCACTAATGCACCTAGCACGTTCATGAGATTGATGAATGAAGTCTTGAAGGAATATGTAGGCAAGTTTGTTATTGTTTATCTTGATGATATTCTAGTTTTTAGTAGAAGTAAAGAAGAACATCTAGAGCATATTAAATTGGTTTTAAGAACTCTGCAGAAAGAGAAACTACTGATAAATCTGAAGAAATGTAGTTTCATGAAAGAAGAATTAATTTACTTGGGATTTATAGTTTCTAAAGAAGGGTTGAAAATGGATCTAGATAAAGTCCAAGCAATTTGGAACTGGCCTATTCCAAGGAATATATTTGAGGTAAGAAGTTTTCATGGTCTTGCAAGTTTTTATAGGAAATTTATCAGAGGTTTTAGTCAAATTTGTGAACCAATTCTTGAAACAATCAAGGAGACTAATCAGCCATTCAAGTGGACAAAACCAGCAGAAAATAATTTCAAGTTACTAAAGAGGAAAATCATAGAGAAACCAATTTTAGCTTTACTTGATTTTGAAAAAGTATTTCAAGTTGAAACAGATGCTAGTGAAGTTGCAATTGGAGCATTTTTTATTCAGGAACACAGACCAATAGCATATTTTAGTGAGAAATTAAATGAAGCTAAGAAGAATTATTCTTCTTATGCTCAAGAATTTTATGCTATTGTACAAGCCTTAAAAAAATGGAGACATTATTTGCTACCAAAGGATTTTATATTGTATTTTGACAATCATGCATTATAGTTCATAAAAAACCAACCAAAATTGAACCAGAAACATACCAAGTGGGTAGAGTTTTTGCAGAACTTTACTTTTGTGATAAAACACACAAGTGGTAAGTTGAACAAAGTTGTTGATGCTTTAAGCAGGGTAAATTTCATTGTGCAAGAATTAAAAGTTGGTGTTGTAGGATTTGAAGAAATGGTTGAAATGTATAAAGATGATGCAGATTTCAAAGATATTTATGCAGCAGTACAAAATCCAATAGTTCATAATAGAAGTCAGTGGTTAGATTATCTTATCCAAGGATTTTTATTGTTTAAAGGCAACAATTTGTGCATTCCCAAATGTTCTATGAGGGAAAACATAATAAAGGAGAAACACAGTGGAGGATTATCTGGTCACTTTGGACAAGACAAAACCTTTGCTCAAGTAAATACTTTTTACTATTGGCCAAAGATGCAGACTGATGTTAAGAGATTTATTGAGAAGTGCGGGATATGTTAGCATGCTAAAGGGAGAAGCCAGAATACAGGATTGTACTTGCCATTGCCAATACCAGACTGATCATGGGATGCAGTTAGCGTGGATTTTTTTTAGGTTACCTAAAACTCAAAGGGGGAATGATTCTATTTATGTTGTGGTAGATAGATTCTCCAAGATGGCACATTTCATTGCATGTAAGAAGATTAGTGATGCAACACATATTGCTAATCTATTTTTTTCAGAAATTGTAAGATTACATGGATTTCCTATAAGTATTGTGTCTGATAGAGATACAAAGTTTGTAGGGAATTTCTAGAGAAATATTTGGAAGAAACTAGGTGCTAACCTCAGTTTTAGTTCAGCATACCATCCTCAAACATATGGACAGACCGAAGTGGTAAATAGAAGCTTGGGAAACATATTTAGAAGTTTAGTGTATCAAGATCCTAAGAAATGGGATTTAGCACTAGCTCAGGCTGAGTTTGCTTATAATGACACTCCAAACTGAAGTATTGGAATGAGTCCATTTTAGATTTTTTTTGGAATGAATCCAAGTAGTGTGTATGAGCTCAGAAATTTGAGTAAACAGGAGACAATAAGTGAAAAATTTGAAGAGTTTGCAGAGTAGATGCAGAGACTACAAGAAGATGTCAAAGGTAGATTGCAGGAAAGCAGTGGAAAATGAAAACAGAGAGTAGATATGAAAAGAAGAGAGAAAGAATTCCAAATGGAAGATTTAGTGGTGGTGTATTTGAGAAAAGAAAAATTTCCTACTAAGACTTACAATAAACTAAAAATGAAAAAGATACGACCATGTAGAATTGTAAGAAAGTTTTCAACTAATGCTTATGAAATTGAATTGCTAGAAGGGATTGGAATATTACCTATCTTTAATGTTGTAGATTTGTATCCATACAAAGAGACATAGATAGAGCTACAAGAGGAACTACAGAAGATGAAGTTCAAACTTTGAACTAGGAAGAACAAATGCCAAAGACAATTAAGAAAGAGGTGGAAGCTGTTTTGGAGAAAAGAGTATCCAAGAGAACTAGAGGACATGATTATTTTCAATATCTAGTCAAATGTAAAGGACAACCAGTGGAGGATGCTAGTTGGTTGACAACAAAAAAGTTGCAGAAGTATGGAGTAAACCCTGAAAGTCTGAGGGATGATTCTTTTCTTCCTGGGGAGTTTGATGCAGGAGAATTTGGACTTAGCCAACAATGTGATGGTTTTTTCACATTTTGTCGCTAAATGAGTTGAATTTCACTGACCCGAGTGGTCAAAAGTCAGTTTTAGTAGAGAGGGTTGGATCTCTCAGAAATGATCTTTACTTCATTATTGTAATAATTAGAGAATTGTCTTATTTTAGACTAGGGGATAAGTTGTTAGCATAGGTGTGTAATAGAGCTTAAAAAGAGAGATTCGATTGTTATATTGATTAAAATAGAGATCGAGTTGTTAGTATAGTTAGAATAGGATTTGAATCATAAAAGAGAAGAAAATGTAATGGAAATGGATTAGCTGAGATGATTGAGATTTGAGTGAGAGGTGAGAGTTGAATGATAGATAGGGTTTTGAGATTGAGACAGAGGTCAGATAAATTTTTGTAATCTATCCGAGAGGGCCAAGACTCTGTAGCTACTATTATACTGAAGAAATTGATTCAATGTGAAACTATGTGTTAATCTTGGTGAAGACTCTCATTTACCTCTGTGTATCTGCGTTCTAAAACTTAACTAGGTATTTTCTCTATTTTCACACTTTCATCGTAAATATCTATGTTTATATGTTAATCGCAGTCATTTAGTATTAATGGTAGAAGAATAATGGTGGAGGAATAGATCTGGATCGTCAGATCTGTTAGATCGATAGTGATCAGCAACTACGGAGGTAAGAGAGTACAGATTTTCTTGATCGTGGCTGAAGTCCCGCACTTGCTCCTAGATGTTGATCTCATATTAAACCTCTTAGATCACAGTTAACAATGGGAGTTAAGGCCATTTTAAACCACGTGCTAGTTGAAGTCCTGCAAGCCATAGATTTGATGGCCTCTTATATCCAACGAAAATCGGGCCATAAAGTGATCGAACTTTAAATTCAAAATCAGACCCGAACATTTATAGATAAAGGATTTATATTCATTATAGGCTCCATAAGGGTGGTTAAACATTGCACAAATAGCTTGTCTGATATCACTATCCACTGTTGATCAAAGTGCAAAGATCTCATTCCTATGGCCAAAGTTTCCTTTGTGGAAATCCATCGCAATATCGCGGATCACACCAACATGTGACTGTTCACACCAACATGTGACTCTTCATCGCATTCCTAAGACTCCTCCTCTTGCATGCGATATGCGATAAGCACAACTGGATAAGCACAAGTGGGATTTCCTCTAAGGCCTTTAGGTTATGGTAGGGGCACTACTTGAAAATATTGGATTGAAGTAGCATGTCCACAACCATCCCATACTCAACATCTTTCATAATTTCCTTGATTTCAAATTCATCCTTCAAATTTGTTGTCATTGGTCCATTGGGGTTTGTCACGTGCACATCCACATCCTTGAGTTAGTGTCATAAAAATTTTCCCTAATGGTTGATGCAAATATAAGAAAGATAAAATCATAAGATGACAACAACAAAAGAAAAATAAAAGATAAAAATGCAAAATAATGGCAGGACATAATTAGAATTTGGGTAAAATCCTAGCATAAGGTCACCCCCCCTCATTAGTCATCACTTAGCTCTTAGGCACTATATGCTCCATCATATTTTAAAGGAACACTTTCATGTCCCAACCCCGTTGAGCAAGAAACTAACTCATCCTTAAGGGGAAAATAAATGTTGTATAATTAAAAAAAAAGCTTGGACACTGAAGCTATGCTCCACATCAAAGCTTTATCAAAAAGAAGTAAAAGGAACACTATAGGGTTGAAAAACTAGGACAACGAAATGGGTAAATCATGAATCCGTGATTTCTCCCTCCATACATCTATACAGTCAGGATGATGGACATCCATTAGTTGGTCCCATGATGATGTAACTTAGGAATGAAGTATTTACCCTCCATTGGCACCACTATCATAAACACCTATGAATTAAAATGTTGAGCTTGGAGATGCCATGTCTCCTTAGGGGATGGAAGCACCTAATATGGTTTATTACCTAGCCACCTATAACAAGGAATGGAACACGTTTATAAAATTTGGTCTATTTAGATATTTGAAAATGATCCCAGTTTGAAGTCTTACTATGCCCTTAACAATCAAGTATGGTTCACTAAGATGCATTTATGGTCATTTTATCTAATGAATGGTTTCTCTCACTTGAATTTGAGATGGTTTTGTTAGGTGGTCCTTCATAGAGTAGAAAATTCAATGAGGGTGCACCCACTCTATGCTTACTCCACATGATGCCCACACCACACTACATTTCTGGAGAGCAGTGATGACCTTGCAGATGTAATGCTGCCCATCCATAAAAAGGAATTGGGAACATTGATCATTACAATAGTCGATTGACACCTCAAAGCACCATAACATGATGAAGCATTAATCTCAATTTTCTTAGTGTTGGATATTCTTGATGATGTACCAGGTAGACCCCACATGCACCTAGGTTGACCTTAACACTATTTGATGGGAATGTATGGCTCCATGGTCCATATAATGATGATCACTGCAAGGATGCTTATGGAGGACTTTTACTAGCTCATGGATCCCCAATAGTTGAGAGAGATTACACCAAGTTTTCTTAATGGTGTTGATGGAGATGACACAAGACACCTAGAGATGGATTTTGGACACATGGAGATGTTTTGAGGCTTTATTTGAGGTCTTACCCTCAATACATGGTTGATTATGATGGTTGGATATGAATATATCCCTTATCTTTCATTTTTTGAGCCTTATTAGCCATGAATGGGCATGTCATCATGCTTGGGAGGAATTTCAACCCATGTGTGTTGGATATTAATGGCTTATTTTATTGTATTGAGTTATTGGGTTGGATTTTAACTTATTTTTTTCTTGTTCTCTCAAAATTAAGTCTGCCATAAGGCTTTTAGAAAAATTAATGGAAGTGATTGATCTCATATAAATATAGAATCACTCCATTGTATTTTCTCATCATCATTCATTGATTCTAGCCTCGTTTAGAGAGATTGAATGAACCTGGATGTAACTCAATACTTGTGGAGATGTGATACTTTTGGAGCTATTACTATTGGAGAATGCTTTATGTCTTGGAGATGTATTTTTTGGATTGAAAGAGTTACAAGTGTAATTGTATATTTTTAATGTTTTTCACGTGATAAAATTATGCTAAGGTTTTTCTTGTTCTATGTATAAATGCATATATTTTATGGAAAATATTGCTTGATTATTGCATGTAAAATTTTTCTTCCTTGAATACCATAGGTGGGCTCCTACATACATTTCCCCTATTTAATTTCTCCCCTCATAAAATAATAGTTTTTATTAGGGGGAAACTAAGGTTTTCCCCCTTGCTTGAAGCATTAATTAAAGTTCTCTGACACCCAAGTAAGAAAAGGTACTAGGAATCCTTGCGGTGCTAAGAGATCATAAAAACATTTATCTTTTATTTTTCTTTATATTTTTAAGTCCTTTATGGAAAGTTGCTAGGGCCTAATTCAACATGATCACCTTTTGGAAGGATGTTGGAGCTTAATTAGCTTGAATTAATCTTTTTTATCCTTGGAACTCAAAATATGATTAGGTTTTTGGTTAAATGTTCTCTAAAAGGGTTGACGTAATATTCCATAGGTAATTTGTGCTCTAGAAAAACCCTACCCTTAGCTAGGGCTTCAACTTAGGGCTTACCATGAAGGTTTTTCTTCACCTTTTATTGATTATATCATTTGAAAACCTTTTATTGACACTTGTATGCCTAGGCATCCCTTTGTTGATCTATATCACGAAAATATAGGTCATAAGTTCCTCTTTTAGGGATTTGTGTATGGAATGCTACTCCCACACATAAATAAGTATTCCCTTATCCATTGAATAATTACATTTACATAGCCTTTCATTCACGTTGCCTTGAGTTTTCTAGATTATAATTTCCATTCGATGAATAATGGGAAGCCTCCTATGTTGTTTAATTCCACTAAAGAGCAAGAGGATGATTTTTGAGGTGATAGTGGCAATCCACCTCATTTCTACAACAATGTATGGCCCTTGCCTTGTGAGGCCTCTCACAAGGCCTACTAGATTTTGGGGTAACATGGTCAATACAATATTTCCTTTTTGTAAATGAAGAAACATGTGCTTGCTGAACCGGGTGACAGGTAATGAAGGGGATAGATGTCATGCTAGGATGTTTCCCATGCGCTAAAAAAATGTTCCTGCCATATTTTGCATTTTTTATTTTTCTTTCATTGTGGATTTAGTATGATTTTATATTTATTTTAGCTACATAGAATTCCAGGGATAAATTTTCTAGACCCAGAATGAAGGATGAGGATGAAGGGTGCCAATATTAATGACCAATGACCACAAACCACAAAAAGGGTGATGAGTAGGGAAAATATGGAAAGTGGTTAGTATGGAATATCTTGGACACACTACTTCAATCAATGCATCTATAGTAGTGCCCTTCCTAAAACCATAAGGCCTTAGAAGAAGTCCAACTTGGCTAATGTCAAAGAATAACTTCCAAGAGAAGTGAGGGATTAAGAATACAATCAAGATCAGTTAGTTATCTAATTTCCCCTCAATCCATATTTGTATTCGCATAACATTAAGTGAAAGCACATGATTGAAAAAATGTTTAACGTACTTGTTGATGGATGACTCACCTTCCTTCAAGAAGGAATGCTAGATGGGAGAGATAAATTTGATTGGAGTAATAAGTGGAGGATCCTGGCATCATGTTATTTGCTAATAAAAAAGGGTTTTTGGTTGGATTGTTGTCCAATGAGGAGGGAATTTTTCTCCTATGGATTACCCACTTTTTGTGGGTAATAGTCACTAAATGTTAAAGGATATAAATATTATGCAAATCCTTGCATTGTATCTAGAATCAATAGAGATCCCAACTTATCATAACACTTATATCGACATATCCATGTTTTGGATATTGTTGAAGCATAGAGATAAGGTTCATTGTACAAATGATATCATGATGTGCTTACATTGGGTTGCATATTTCACTTTAGCATGTTGACATGTGGAAATTTTGGGGTTCTCAAGTGCCCCCAAGAGAGTTACTAGATCAAGTTGGAGCTAGATGTTACCCACCATTTGGTTGGGTACTATCAAAAGGAATTTTTTTAAAGAAATTCTCCAAAATTTATGGTACGCTTGGAGAAATATCTAGGGTAAATATGATTGTTGTAGTGTATTTTGGGTCCTCTTATATACTGTCTTGACCATGTGGGAATGTTGAAAAACCTTACTTCTTGTCACCTCAAACCCTAGTATCATATCGTGACAATATTTATTTTCCAGCTCTCATGAAAACATTTAAACTAGGGAGTGTGGTGATAGTTGTAATCTCAAGGATCAAGGTCACTACTTGGTAAGGCTACTACATGAGTCCCAAACTAAATTTTTCTAGATGAAAATGTCAGATGTTGTGGAATATTGACCAGGATGAAGGAACATAATGTATTTTCAATACTATGGGTGCTAGTAATATAAAATTTGTGAAATTTTAGCTATTTTCAATCCTATTTTAGGACTTTAGAGGCCATTTACATTTACTCACCACAAAAATTATTTATGGAGATGTTGAATGATGATTCACTAGAATATATGAAATTTTATTATATTTTGTGATAAGGAAGGAGAGTTGCCATCGTACCTATGAATAGGGAAACTTATCAAGGAAATGATACCTAGGATGAGAAAGGTAAAATATTTGTAGCAATATAAAGACCTAAGTAAAGAATGCTTGGCACATAAATGTACAAAGGGGATCTGCAGTCTCCTGCGAAAGTATGTTAAAAATACCTTCAAATGATTACCCATCATGCCAAAACATTTGGATGAATTAGGACTTAGGATTAGGTTCAAAGGAACCTGAGTTAGCATAGATTCATAATGAATATGAAATGTCACTAGCTTGTGGAAATTTGGCATAAATAGTAGACATAAATTGCAGAAAACCCAGGTGACATTTTTATTGAGGATTTAATGAATGTGTCGTATATATAAGTATGGAAACTACCCTTAACTCAATATGACCTACATAAAGTTAATTTTATTATCTATATGAAAGAAAATTATATGGCTTAAATTATTTAAAAATTTGTTTCGTACAAGATAGACCCTTGTAATAGTGTTGGTTGGTGAGTTAATAAATAACTCTTTCATTAGATGTGGTATTGTCTACTTAAGAGTGGTTTTGCTATTTGAGGAGGATGATTTTGAAGTGTTTTTCCCTTGTTTTGTTGTAGAAATAGTTTCTTTGAATCAATGTGACCACATTAATAATTTTATGGATAAGGAAAGTACTTGGGTTATTTATTGTATAGTTTGCGAAGGAGATTTGTCATTTGGAAGACCATGTCTCTTGGAGTTTCTCTTTTCCCATGTTTGAATTACCCACCAAATGTTTGGAGGAAAAGAAGGCTTTTTGGTTTCTTGTGTAATGTGTTGGGATGTGAATTATGCATTTGGATCTCCTTTAAAGGCTAGATAATATAATTTGAATATTTACGTACCCATTTATACAATTGGACATGCTTCTTGGATAGACTTGTCCACATTGGAAGAGGATTTTGGGGTTGTGTGCCAAATTTAGAAGGATTTGGGTAGCATATTGGAATATTTATGAATAATTCTTGTTGTTGAAAGGCGTTAGAGGTTGTATGATTCCCCAAGACCCCTTTATTTTAGGAAAGAGTCAAATTTTTAGGGCTTAAGCCCAAAATTTTCTTACAAGTGCTAGCAAAAAAACCATTTTGTATTATTTTAGATTCATTAATTTGTAGCGAGGGAATTTTGCTCCCGTTACCCCTCATGTTAGTAGGGATACATGTGAACACTTTGTGTTATTTTTCACCACCATTGTAAACCCAAGATCACAACTCAACAATTATGCAAAAACCATGGGAGGCCCCATATTAGGTATCCCAGATTTGTGTATTTTGAGTATGTATCTTATTGTCTTTGTAGGACAAAAAATTATCCCTTGAAGGTTCACTTCAAGTTACTCTTATCTTGTATAGGATTTGAGGGCCATATATGAACTCCCTTGAGGACTCATGGCTTTATGGGAGCCTACATTTGTAGGTGTGATCACAAATCTAGAGGCTGGTCCAACACACGTCAAGGTGCACCTATGTCATTGTACACGGTTATGGTCTATAGAGTATTTAGGTGGCCTTGGATTTGATGTAGTATTCCTTAGTTAACTATCAGGGCATGTAAGTCTCATTTGACAAATTTTCATGTTTCCCAAGGCATAGTTCCCAATGCAAAGTGGTCCCGATGGTTAAAATGAAAACTTGGTCTTAGATTGTGCAGTCTGATGAGAGGATTCCCATTTCAATTTTCTAATTAGAGTTTTTAGTGGCTAGTTACAACTTGGTAAAATTTTGTCAACATTTCAAAGAATATGTCCAGGTGGAAAAATAGGTGAAGTGTTTTCCATAATCAAACATGCATTACATCAAAAGTGATGGGCACAAAGAGATGAACAACAACCCATGTGCAAAATTTAAGAGATAATTTAGGGAATTAGAGAGATAACACATGTAAAAAATGATGTGGCAGGGAAGGTGATGATGTGGAAATGACTTGCAAGATATGGAAAATCTAAGAGATACCTAGTATTGATTTAGAAAAGTAGAGCAATACCCAGGTTCCAAAATTGCTAGAAGGGTAAGGGGGTTGAATATATAGAAAAAATATGGCTAAGTTGAGTTTGTTGGAAATACTATTTTCATTAATGAGAAATATAATGGGATACTACAAATTTTCAAGATAAAAATTGCAAGATGAAGGTTGTTGGAAATATTATTTAATTATTGTTTTTTTCAATGGCTATTTTAGATACCCTATATTTGAAGGGCTCTTTAATCTAAATACCTAGCTCAAATGGATCCATAAGATTATGATTGAAAAGTTATATCTTATCCAATGGTATATGTTACTCCCTATAAATCCATATGAATGAGTAAATATGAAATATTATGTTAGGTCAACCCATCCATAATGTATAGGCTAGCCTAGCTAGATTTACAAGTTGGTCCCATAAGTGAATGAAGAAGCACTAGAAATAAATGCTAGATGAGTGAATTTGAAGACCATACAAGAATGAAGATATATAATATGCACAAGGGAAGGTGGGGAATACTCTTGGGGTTTTAAATGTGGAGAAAAAAATGCGATTTATGGAGTGAACAAGTCATCTTGGCATTTTTGCTATAAATTTTCTTGTAGAATGTTTAAACCATGAAATTTTAAGGAGATGTGGGAGAGTTATTCATTTAAATGTGATAAAACTTTTAATAATTGGTTCATTATAGTTTCAGAGATATGGTCTAAGGAATTTACGATTTTGGAATAGTCTTGGAATCAACTTTAAACATGTTAGTTTGGAATTTTTACTATAATTTATTTTCTAGGACGTTTTATTATGGTTCATGAATGTTTCAATAATAATAAATTTGTCTAATATTGACTAAATGATGTCTTAGTATAAATGTGTGCTCAACAATTGTCATGAAATCAAGTTCCTTAGAAAATAGTCTAAGTACTGGAAGATAGATTTTGGGAGCACACATGGCGAGTGAAGAGGGTTTCTCCAAAAAAAAATCCCCATTGTGTGATGGAAGAAAAAATGCATTCTAGAGTATAAGGATGCATAATTATCTAATGAATTTTTGGTTTGATATTTGGAAATTAGTGGTGACTAGATATATAGCCCAAAAAACTTCTGCAACAGATACAATTAGGAAGAAGGCTAGTTAACATAGTGAACATAATTCAAAAGCCATGAATGTTACCTTGTGTGGTATACTATAATATTTTTTTTTAGGGTGATGTATTGTGAATCGAAAAGACTAATATAGGAAAAAATTCAAAACATATATGAATGAAATGACAAAATAAGGAAGGAAAAGCTCCAAACTCATAAACGATAGTTTGAGAGTTTGAAAATGGAGGACAAAGAATATGGTGCAGCCTTTTTCCTCTGTGTGGATGAGACTGCCAACATAATAAGAGGACTTGGTGAGAAGTTTGAAGAACCAATTATTATGAAAAGGTTACTAGGGTCACTCCTCTTTAGATTTGATGCCAATGTCTTTTCCATTGAAGAAATGAAGGATCTAAAGAAGCTAACTATGAATTATTTACATGGGATTCTAAGTTCATATGAATATCTATATAAAAATAATAATCCAAATTAGAAGGAAGAATAATTTCAAATCATCAAAGAAGAAAAGATACACAAATTTTGTGATTATTCCAGTCATGAATTAGATATAGAAGAAGCACAATTTGTGAGAAAGCTAAAAAGAGGATTTGGAAAATACAAATATAAGATACCCTTCAATTATTTCAACTCTTGTAGAGTAGGAAATTTGGTTTCTAAATTTCCATGTGAGAAAGGGTAAGATAATGATGATGAATAAGAGCACAAAAATAAAATAAAACCTTATAGACACAAAGGAGGAAACTATACAAATAAGAAGACTTTTTACTCTAGAGAGGACAATATCTCATCGAAAGAAAGTGATGGATATGTTTTTGATATTGAGAAGGAAGAATTCAACTTTATAGACATGGATACAAATTTCATTGATAAAGAAAATGAAGACAACTGGAAATAAAAATGAGATTAAGGAGAAGAAGACATTGATGGGGTAGTGAATCTTGAAGTAGAACTCGTTAGTGCCTTAGAAGAAATAGACAAGATCAAGGGAAAGAACAAAAGACAAGAGAATCAATTACAAAAATATGAAAATAAGGATCATGATCTTGATGAAATATAAAAATAGTTATCACCTTAAAGACTTAACTATAAGAGGTAAAAATGATAGGAGGAGTGGCAAGAAGCAAATTAAAAGACAAGGAAGGAAATTGAGAGAAGATAAAAGTTGAAATTGTTTCCTTAAGAAAGGAACTAGAGAAAAAATGTAATGTTGTTAAACACCTATTGAACATATTACTAGACTTATTATCCATGTAGCCCATTTTCTATGAAAATTTCCCTTTTATTTTATTTCATGTAGTATGATATGCATAGCTAAATGTATTATATATTGAAATTATTTCATGCACATGAATTATAATCACATAATCACATATTTAATTTACTATGCATATGCTACAAACAAACAATAATTTTAATTACAATAGAATTCAAATGAATGTTAAAAATAAAACTTATCCAATAAAATTTATCAATTGGATGCATAATTCAAATGTTCCTCCTATCCATAAACCAAACTGCTCATATTCTCTTAGTAGTCAGTCACCCTTGAGATGGGGCTTTTACTCCAAAGGGAAATGACTTACCCAAATCCAAGTACATACCAATATATCATACATAAATATCTCAAGGTAATGAAACTGATAGTCTCCAACCAATAGTCTCACATCCCCCATCATCCCTAATACCTAGGTAATTCACTCCCTTCTCTACACCTGTAGTCCCTTGGGTTGTGATGCTACCTCCAGGGTGTCCAAATAGTTGTTCTAGGATGTTCTATAGCCTTGTGGTTGCCAGGAGTTTTGACTACCTCATGGGCCTCTAGGTACACCTCTAACCTCAAATAGAGGAAACTATCCCATTTCTCATAGGGTTATACCATGTTTCCCACCCAAGGTGTCTAGTCCCTTTCCCACAATCAGATCCTACATAATGTGTGTTCCATAACACTGATTCCCTCACTTTTATGTAAAATCCATTCTCTTGAAACATGACACCTTTTAAAGTCACTCAATAGACTTAAATTTAAAACATGTGAACTTTTAATAATTATCAAGCTATACAAAGCCCCCTTTTACCACTCATGGAGTCTTAGCTCCCCATATTCTTTTCACCTCACTCAATCTATAGTAGTAATGTATTTTATTAATATGCATGCAAATTGATATTTACAAGTTTGGGTTCTCTATCCCCAAAACATATACACACATATGCACAAGGGCACGTTGACCTCCAAAGTAATTTGTGGCTCACTAGACTAATTAATTACCAGTTCACTGGCCTAGGTTTCATATGTGCATGTTTATTTACAATTCGGGGGTTGATTTAGGATATTAGATACCCCTCCCACCTATTTATCCATTTTGCTCAGTGCATTATATATACACATATATACAAACAAAATTATCCAAAAATATGAGGGTCTTATTCCCTTATAACATATCCATGCTCCCATGTAGAATATTTAGGACCATAATGTGTCCACTGCAGCTTTACCAAGGTGATGACTTGACTCTAGAGCACATTAACCTTCCTATACAAAATTTTCACTAGCTAGAATTGGAAGTTTCCCTTGGTATCCACCTGAATCATATTCCACTCAATTACATGGTAGAATTTGTTGGCATTGTAGTGTTGGAATTGATGTTAACAAAGTCATGGTACTACTTTCTATATGTCTACCTGATGGTGTAGTAGTCATTCTAATGTGTGATGAGTGTTTGGATTGATGGTCCTATTGGTTATAATTGATATCAACTTGGTTGTGGCATCAATTAGTGGATGTGATTTGGAGGCTGAGTAGAGATGGATTCTAGACATGTTGTGTTGATTGAAGACGTTGCTACTGCTATAGGTGTTTCATATGATTCTACATGTGTTGGAGGCATTGGATATGTTGCTACATGTGTTGAGTTTTGACTGCATGTGTTGGAGGTAGTTGGATGACTTGATTATACTACTGTAGGAGTTGGAGATGCTGCTATAGGATTTAGATATGTTGCTATAGCTATTGGAGGTGTTTAGATAGGTTTTCATTTCTTCTTAGGGAGCTGGAGGTGTTGGTCTTGGTGATGAGGTTGGCAAACTAGGGACTGCTTGTCACTGACTTTTTGCGAGAGTCCTTGGCCTATGCCATCAATTGCAGACTCGACAAAAAGTCTTAGAGGTGTGTTTTGGAGCTAATGAAGGCATACTTGAAGATTGGCAGAGCTTTGAGCTAACTTGCTTGTGTTTTTCCTTCATCCTTTTCTCAGTTGCATGGATGGTGAGTCATAGGAGTGACTGAAGCTTTATACTCACTAGCAGGAAATCCTATGGGCATGACTGAGGAGCTCCAATCAACTTTGTGCAATGTTGTGTGTGCGACCAAGCCTTTTCACAATTTTTTCTCCACATTCCTCACATAACTCATATAATTTTGGTATTATAGTGACATTCTTGATTGAAACATTTCAACATATGGTTAGAAAGGTCATTGGGGCCTCTAGAAGCTAATAAAAGTTGAAAATATCAAAAGGAAAGTGGAGTTAGTGGCTTGATCAAGTCGATGAGCTTAATATAAATCAAATCAAGCATATGAATAGAGTTGTGGGGCTCAGTAGTTCTTTGTAATTATTGAGATGAGTACCTCAATTCATATATATATTGGAGGAGGCTCAGAGATAGTTTGGTTGGATGAGTTATGTGTTGAGTGAGTGTGAGTTTGGAGGATTGTGTGCAAGCTTTGTGAGGGTTGTGTGATGTAGTTTTTATGAAGCAATTTTCTAGTGTTGCAGTAGTCATATGAAGTATATCTCGTTTATGAGAGATTTTTCGGCAAAAATCACATGAAATACCATTTGTTGACGCATTTCGAACCAACCAGTGTCACACTGGTTGGTTTGAAATGCATCGAAAAATGGTATTTCATGTGATTTTTGTCGAAAAATCTCTCATAAACTTGATATGGATCAAAAAAACCTCAACTCTACAATTGAAGTATATCTCACCCAGTATTTTGTGTAGCTAGTGAGGAGATGATCAGAGTTTGATTGCAAGAGTATTTGGAGATTGTTTTGAAGTTTGTGTGGAGATTTTGATTGCCGTTTGTCATGAAGATTTGGTTTTTGATTTTGTGCTTTGATGATACATTGTTGTAGTGCTCATGTTGAGCAGTTCTCAGTTCAAGTATGAAATATTTTGAAATGAGAACCACATAGAGCAATGGAGTTGGAGGACTCCAATGAAATCAATATAATTGAGTAGTTTTCTTAATCCAATGGTGGTTAGATAGCTTGAAAGAAACTGGGTGAGGCTCATTAGTTGTGGTGGCTTCCAACAGATTGGAATCTGTAGAGTCAATCGATAGTTCAGGAGTAACTGGGTGAGGATTGTTTATCGTGGTGGCCTTCAATAGATGGTAGTCTATATATTCACATGAGAAAGAGTCTCCATTTGATAGTGTCCATTTGAATCTCAATGTAAATAATTGCTTGACATAATAGGATATTTGAGAAGCGCAACAACAATAGGTGGTTTTTTTCCTTGGAGAGGGTTTTCCACCAAAAATATTTGTGTTTATTGTGTTGATTGCTTTCATGGTTTCAAGTCTATATTGGATGCCCTGATATATGGTTTTGTGTTTAAGTTTATGCATGTTTAAAGGAACAATAATTGAGAGAAAATTTATAAGTTCCTTCACTACTGATTCACCCCCCCCCCCCCCCCAAGTAATGATATAGTTTCCAACAACATCAAGAACATACATTTTAAGTAATGAAATATGAAATGTGTTGTGAATATGCATGCATGATGGAAATGGAATCCTATATGAAACTGAGCTAATCCTTTCCAAGATTTCAAATGACTTACAAAATTTAGCTTCCAACTTTGGATGACTAACCAATTTCAAAGAACTTTTTTTTTCCTTCACTCTTAAGAATACATGATGTTTATTTTACTAGTACAAATTATACCAACACTTATTTCTGAAACTTGATAATTAATTCCAATTATGTAGATGATTATTTTGAAATTTCAATGCATCATCAGGAAATTACACATTCATATATTCAACCATAGATACAATAGATAAATAGAGATCACAATGCACAAAGAGACAACAATATTTTATCCTAGGAAAACCCACCAGGGGAAAAACCCATCCAACCTTTTCCTTAGAAAATCAATCCAACAAGAGATACATCAAATTCAAACTAAAAAATAAGATTATATCCACACTATGACTTAATATTCCAAGTAAAACTTCTTCAAATCAATTCAAGGGGCCTCTCACGAACTCGCTTTAGGTCTGCACTAGGGCCAAATTTTGGCTCATCCTTAACGTTAGAATTTTACGACATGTGACTAAATTTTTCCATAGAAGTCCAGACCTACAATTTCACATGTGTGAGGGTAGAAGAGAGAGATTACACATGTGAGGACTCTTTTCCTAGATCTCGACTTCTTCTTCTTCTTCTTCTTCTTTAAATTGACCTATGTATTCTTCATCTTCCTTCACTATACGAGATAAAAAATATACTTGATTGTTCAGATACGGATTGTATTAGAGTGGATATAAGTGATCTCTATATATACACACTGGAGGGGTCGAATAAATTTCTCTTGGGTAGGGTATACTTTATTATTTTAAGGCCATTTTTGGAATCTTGTGGTTTCTAGAATGCAAATTTAAATTTTCATTTTCCTACTCTTTATAAGGTCATGAAGAACATGCCTTATAAAATTTTCTTTTAAATAAAATCAATAAATAATTTATTTTTCTTGCAATCATGAAGAACATGCTTCAACTATTTTTTCTTTTATAAATATAATTTATATTTTATCATTACAAGTAAAAATGAAACTTTATGAATACTGACCATAGCTACAAAATTCAACACTCCCTCTTAGCCAGGGAGTTATTCATAATGACTATCCATATTTTTTTTATATACATTATTTCTCTAAGGAATGTAACTCATTGATAGCATGGTAAACACTCTTAAACTACATCAATATTATCATCATAAATAGGTACCACAACCTAGGTTAGCACTCCTAACCAATGGTACTCACTCAACTAGTCACCATGATCCATTAGGCGCCTCACCTCATGGTACTCTAAGTAGTCCAAGGCTTCCATCCCAAATGGTCAAACCCTCATGAAACCCATGTCCCAAATCCATCGTCCTCACTCTAGGCCATGATGCTAAAAAGGAACCCACTCCATTGAGTGTTTGTGCCTCAGGGACCATTCTTCTCTAGAATGTTTGTCCCTCATGCTATCTCACCAACAGTCTAGGAAATTATCTTACCCCACTTGTCCACCTATCAATATTTTAGGAAAGGTTTCTATTGTCTCTAAAGTTAGACATGTTGCAGTTGTTATCACATTTGTACTCCCTCTCACTAATATAGGAGTACTCCACAATTCCATGTTTGTCCTTAAAGTATACAAAATTTACCTTGGAAAGAGGATTTGTAAGAGTATTTATTTTCTGCTCATAAGTGGGAATATACTGAAGCCTCATTGCTACCTTTTGTACCATATCATGAATGTAGTGGTACTTGATATCAATATTCTTTGTATTATCATGAAACAATGGATTGTCTGTTTGCTTCACACAAATTTTATTATCATAGAATAACACAATCAGTTCCAACATCTGATTGAATAATCCAAAGAGTATCTTAGGAAGCCATATTCCTCACAATATGCCAAACAAGATGCAATATACTCTGCTTCTACAGTATTAAGTGTGAAAAATTTCTACTTCCTACTCATTTAGGATATCATACCAGAGCCCAAACTAAAACATACACTATATGTACTCTTCCTATCTTTCGCACTCCTTTCCTAGTCAAAATCCCTTTATCCTTGCAGCTATAACTCACCATTCAAGGAATATCTCAAACAATAGTAAAAAATTCCATGTAACTATCTCAATATATGCCTTGTTACAATCCAATGCTCATTTCTCAGTTCCATCTGGAATTGTCTTAAGGTGTTTACTCTAAAGCAAATGTCTGGCATGGTATTAAACAAATACATCAACAATCCAATAAACTATTGTTACATGAACGGATCTACTAGTTCAGACTTGAAATCCATCAACATTCTCAGATTCATCACCATAAGCATTTCCATAAGCTTGCATTCTATGATTCCAAGCTTATGAAGGATTTTGATGACATATTTTCCTTTCCCAAGAAGGATTTCACTAAGTTTATGCTAGAAATACAATTCCAAATAATAGTGAATCAAGCCAAGATCCTTCCTGTCAAATTCAAAGGCCAAATCCATCTTACTCTGAATAATAAGATGCTCCACACCTCTCACGAGAAAATCATCAACATATAATAGTAGTATCATAGGCTCACCCTTCATAACCTTGATATATAGGTTTGGATATCTAACACTCTTGGAGAAACAAAGTCTCATTAGATATCCATTAATTCTAGAATACCAAGCTCTTGGTGCTTTTTAAAGTCCATACAAGGCCTTCTTCATTCCTCACACATGCGATTCTCTCCCATGAACCTCAAAACCTTGAGGTTTCTCTATGTACACCTCTTCCTCAATCACACCATTTGAAGAAGGAAATATTTACATCCATTTGATGTAACTTCCATCCCATAAAGAAGCAAGATAAATAAGAGATATAATCATGGTGTACCTAGAAACTAGTGCAAAGGTCTCATCATAATATTCTCCCTCTTTTTGGGAACCCTCTAGCCACAAATATTTATTTTATTTGTTAATGCTCCCATCTATTGCATGATTGATCTTATATATCCACTTTTGAGGTTACCATATAACTTCGATTAGGTATTGAAACAATATACCATACATTTTTCATCATAATAGATTAGTATTATTCCATCATTCCATCCTTAAAAACTTGTTGGGTAGTCACTTCCTCAAATTTTGAAGGTTCAAAGTCAATCAACTTAGTCATTAATTCCGCATAACCATAATACCTCTAAGGTCTCTTAGATTCCTTAAAGGTTCCCCTGGAACTGCATGTCCTTATGCATCTTATAGAGTAGATTTGATCCAAGCTAGTCTTTCTCTAATTTATGGAAAAACCATAAGATCCCATGGTTCACAAGGTCCTTCTAGCATTTCTTCATGGTAGTGAGGAAGTATTAAGGGTGAGGGAGGAACTATAACTTCTTCTTTTGGATCCACATGCTCCTTCTCTCCAACATCGTTGGCCATGTGATATTCTATGGATTTTCAATAAGGGACATCATCATCAAAATTCACATCCCTACTTACATGAACCTATCACTACCCTGGAATATAGTTTCTATATAATTTTTATGACTCACTATACCCCGCAAATATCCCTTTATTTCCATATGGTTCTAACTTATTTCTCTTATCCTTAGGTACATGTATCAACATTGGACAACCAAATATTCTTAGATGATCAACTTATGGTTTCTTACTAGTGAACACTTATTCAAGAGTCTTATCTTCCAGAATTCAATGAGTACTTCTATTTAAAATGTAGATAACTATCTTGGATACTGCTCCCCATAATAACATCAATACATCTTGATAATGTATCATTTCCTTCATATATTTTTTGACATATATGCTCTTTCTCTCAACCACTCCAATTTGTTAAGGATTACAAGGAACTATCAACTCCCTCTTAATCCTAGCTTTCTTATAGAACGAAATGAGTTCCTTGGAGGTATATTCTCCTCCATTATGTAATCTTGGAGTCTTTATATTATTCATTGTTAGGTTCTCCACTTCAGCTTTTAATTCCTAGACTTTTCTAGAGACTTCATCTTTTGACTTCATAAGATGGATCCACGTCTTGCGAGAGAAGTCATTAACAAATGAAACATAATATAGAGTACATCCAAAAGGTTCATCAGCATAGGGCCACACACATAAGAGTGGACCAAATATAAAATCTCTTTCAACCTATGTTCACTTCTTGGAAAGGGTTTCTTGACATTCCTTCCAAGAGAACATCCCTTAAACACACCTTCATGATCTATTTGAAAATCGATTACACTTATAATAATTTGCTTCAAAGGTGGCAAGTATTTATAATGAAGGTGACCATATCTTCTATGTCATAGCTCACATGTATTGATATCATTAAGTACCAAATATTGGAAAGTTTCCCCAGGAGTTTATACAACCTTCCTTCAAGAGTCACAATAACCCTAGTAGAATTTATACTAGAGCCCTTGGCCCACACAATGACTTTCCCATCAATAAATGCTACTATATCTCCTCTATATTCTAAACATGAAATTGAAACCAAATTAATTTTCAAATCAGGAACATATAATATGTTTCTCAAGTGAACACTTTCACCTATTTCTAGATCAATGAAAGTGGTCATAATTCCTTTGAATGCATAAATTTTATTGTCTCCAAGCTCCACCTTTTGAGTCAATCTCTTTTCCATCACAATTGTAATATGATCACGATCCCTTGCCCTATGTCTTGGATCTCCACTATCAAGCAACCATATGTTTTTATTTTTATTTTGCAAGAGATCCTACAAGTGCAAAATAGTAGAAGTGGTATTTACCTCCTTCAACTTTGGGTCTCTTACAATGTTCATCAAATTTTGTTGTGGTAGCATGTTGCTTCCCTCTTTTCTTCCTATCATTGAATTTTTTTTTAGGACATCGGGCTTTGAAGTGACCAAATTTATTCCAATGGAAACATTGAATCTGAGACATATATTTCTTCCCTTGAAGATTATGTCTTCTATTAGAATCCCTCTTCTTCTTTTGAAAACCAAACTTTTTCTTCTTCCAACTATTATGTAACTAGTTCCCAAAAAAAAAATTATTGATAAATGACTTGAAAATAAACCGCTTCGAGGGGGAAGCTCCTTTTACATCAAATAAATGAACAATTCTTCAATAGTTCAAATGAAAAGACCTCCTTGGTATATATAGGAGTCTAAGGGGTCAAAATATAATTAGATCTTACATAACAATAATAGTATAAGAGTACACAATAAAAATATGGGGGATACACTAGTATTATAGGGTCCTAACATGCCCCTCTCCTTCATGAAAGTGTTGTCCTCAATGCTTGAGTAGTTCTGGATGCTTTTATTTAAAATACTCATCCTCCCGAGTGGAATATTTTGTGGGTGAGTTCTTCCACTTAATGATATACTCTTAAATTGATCAATTCCATAGTTTTTGGATTCTTGTTTCCATGATTGATTATTGATCCAATATGATTATTCCTTCCTCATCAGGTTTTGGAAATATAGGTTGAATTGGAATATTGTCACCTATAAACTTCTTCAAACATGAAACATGGAAAACCAGATGTATTTGTGAAGATGTAGGTAGCTCCAATTTGTATGTCGTAGTACCAATCTTTTGCAATCTTTTCTTTGTATGGTTTTAGCCATAAACATACCCAATCACCCATGTAAAAAAATATTTCATTGTGATGTTGATCTTCTTGTTTCCTCATTAAATTCTGTGCTAGGGTCAAATTATCCTTTAAAATTTGGAGAACATGTTGTTTATGTTCAATGTGATCTTCCATTTCTTGAACCTTAGAACTGTTCCTTAAAGATGAATTTATGGATGGTGGATGATATTCATAAAGCACCATAAATGGAGTAATTTTTTCTGCGGTATGTAAGGAAATTTTATACCACCATTCTTCGAAAGGTAACCACTTGATCCACTGTGTTTGTTTATCAGATTCAAAGCAAAAAAGATATCCTTCCAAACATTTTTTGACTATCTCAGTTTCCAAATTAGATTGAGGATAATAAGATGAGTTATAATTTGATTGAGTACTGAGAAAAGAAAATGATTATGTCCAAATTTTTCCAGTGAAAATGGGATCTATATCACTTAAAATAATCTTTGGTTTTCCATGTAACTTTTGAACTGTTTCCACAAATGAAATAGCGACTGTATTGGCTTTGAAGGAATAAGATAGTGCACAAAGTGTGCATACTTGGTAAGTCTATCAACTACCACCATCATGAAATCATTTCCTTCAGAATTGGGTATAACTGTGATGAAATCCATTGAGACCTCCTCCCAATGCTAACTTGGAATGGATAATGTTTGTGATACATATGGTTTTAATTATCTCAAATTTATTTTTATGGAAAAATAAATATTTGGCCACAAACTTATAAACATCATATTTAAGGCCATCCCAAAAAATTCCTTCTTGACCCTATGGTAAGTTTCTAAAAATACTTAATGCCCTCCTATATGAGAGATGTGCAATTCCAAAAGGAATTTTTGTTTGCGTTTGGAGTTCTTACATATATATAAGCGATCTTTGTACCATAGTGAATAATTTTTCCAGAGAAAAGTATTGTATGCACTGAGATCTTACTATAACTTTTGAATGAATTTCCACACCTCTTCATTACTCTTCCATTCATGCCTTGGTTCATTTATCCAATCAAGTTGGATAATAGAAATGGCACAAAGCAATGCCTCCACATCATCCTCCTTTCTTGAGAGTGCATCTCCAACAACATTTTTCTTCTGTTTCTTGTAGATGATTTCAAAGTCATAGCCCAACATTTTTATGACCCATTTTTGCTGCTCTTCTAAAGATAATATTTGTTCCAAGAAGTATTTAAGACTATCATGATCCTTTTTTACCTTGAAGTGTCTCCCAATTAGGTAAGGGTGTGATTGCTTCAGGCATTTAGAATTTCCACCATTTCCTTCTCATAAATGGGTTTGTGTAAATACTTTCCCTTAATTATATGACTTTAAAAGAAAATGGGTCCACATTATTGCATTAAAACAACACCAATTCCATTTAATGAGGCATCACATTCTACAATAAAGGTTTTTTTAAAGTCCGGTGTAGCTAAGACCGAAGATCAACACATTGCCTCTTTAATATGTTCAAAGGCCCTCGTTGATTTTAGAGTCCAAGAAAATGCATATTTCTTCAATAATATTGTTAAAAGTGATGTTATTTTTCCATAATTGGCTTAAGGGGACCTGAACCAGGTTTAGAATTGTCCGCACCAACCAACAAAACCTTAACTGCTGGCCCTTTCAGCAATAACCTGCATAGTGTAGGTTGTAGTCTTGTTTTGGAGAATTTGGTATCTATGGATAAATAATAATTCCCTAGATTTTAAGTATGGGGGATTTACACAGTGCATTATATTAGATATCATTTTTTTGGGATTCAACTGCGTTAAGTAAGTCATTCAAACATATGACCATTTCCATGAGAGGTAGTCGTAACTGACTAATTTCTCATGATTTTTGAATAGTTCACTTAGCACTCATTGCATCGGGTGATGCTCACAGGGGTGAAGAAGTGGGATTGAAACTAGTGAAATGTGGAGAACGAATCACATAGCATCAATCATCACTTCCGGGGCTTGCACCCGGTAACCAGGACTTCCCAGGAGGTCACCCATCCCAGAACTCCTCTGGCTTAAGCGCGCTTGAGCCAGAGGAGTTCTGGGATGGGTGACCTCCTGGGAAGTCCTGGTTACCGGGTGCAAGCCCCGGAAGTGATGATTGATGCTATGTGATTCGTTCTCCACATTTCACTAGTTTCAATCCCACTTCTTCACCCCTGTGAGCATCACCCGATGCAATGAGTGCTAAGTGAACTATTCAAAAATCATGAGAAATTAGTCAGTTACGACTACATCTCATGGAAATGGTCATACGTTTGAATGACTTACTTAACGCAGTTGAATCCCAAAAAATGATATCTAATATAATGCACTGTGTAAATCCCCCATACTTAAATTCAAAAAGAGTCAAGGGATCTCTACTTGAATGGTTCATGAGGCACAATACTTGCTAAGGTTTTGCAAATGGGGTAGCAAGCTAAGTGGGCTTGATTGTGGGGAAAAACTCCACAGTTAAGCGCGCTTGAGCCAGAGGAGTTCTGGGATGGGTGACCTCCTGGGAAGTCCTGGTTACCGGGTGCAAGCCCCGGAAGTGATGATTGATGCTATGTGATTCGTTCTCCACATTTCACTAGTTTCAATCCCACTTCTTCACCCCTGTGAGCATCACCCGATGCAATGAGTGCTAAGTGAACTATTCAAAAATCATGAGAAATTAGTCAGTTACGACTACCTCTCATGGAAATGGTCATACGTTTGAATGACTTACTTAACGCAGTTGAATCCCAAAAAATGATATCTAATATAATGCACTGTGTAAATCCCCCATACTTAAATTCAAAAAGAGTCAAGGGATCTCTACTTGAATGGTTCATGAGGCACAATACTTGCTAAGGTTTTGCAAATGGGGTAGCAAGCTAAGTGGGCTTGATTGTGGGGAAAAACTCCACAGTTAAGCGCGCTTGAGCCAGAGGAGTTCTGGGATGGGTGACCTCCTGGGAAGTCCTGGTTACCGGGTGCAAGCCCCGGAAGTGATGATTGATGCTATGTGATTCGTTCTCCACATTTCACTAGTTTCAATCCCACTTCTTCACCCCTGTGAGCATCACCCGATGCAATGAGTGCTAAGTGAACTATTCAAAAATCATGAGAAATTAGTCAGTTACGACTACCTCTCATGGAAATGGTCATACGTTTGAATGACTTACTTAACGCAGTTGAATCCCAAAAAATGATATCTAATTCCCTAGATAATTAGACATATCTAGAACAATAGTTTAAAGAACTTTAGCCTTTTCTTATAAGTAACAGATAATAAAAAGAGAACGAGAAGACCTACTTGTAGTTCCACTTTCCTCTTGTCTCCTTTTTATCAATCTTGTCGCTCCTTCCCATACTTAACATGCTTGAGAAGTACTTGTAAACATCAACATAAGAAAAAGAACCAATCAAAGCAAAATATCTATTGGTTACAAGTAAATGGAATCAGATACATTCACACATATAAGCATCACATAACAAGATAAGCATATGGGAAAAAGGTTCAAATAATTTATTGAATAGAAGAAGGAATTACAACCATCAAGTCTGATTCAGAGTCACTCCTCCAGCTTTGATCCCATCTACATCACATAAAAAGGATGAAAAAATTGTAGCATAACAATACTTGTCTCAAATTCAATTATCATAGCAACATTTTCTCCTTACAATTCAACATAGTCCAACCCTTGATCACTTAGATGAGTGCTCAATTTATAGGAAGATGGAGGATGTTATGTCATAAATGGGGGTATTGAATGGCCTTCCATACTTAGAATTAGTTCCATGGAGGAAGGAATGAGAGGATAGGATGCATTTTAACTCATTCCTCATCCATTTTTGAGCTCACAGGAGTTGATAAGTGAGGGAAACTTCTAGAAGACTCCAAGAGATAAGAATATTCTCCAAACCGTATGTGGATTTCGCTCAATCTCACCTAGCGCAGGTCAAAGAGGGCATAAGTGCTCTACCGAGAACCCTAGAATGGACTCAACTTCTCTGCAACGCACCCTTACATGGCCCTACTTGCGCTGGTCCCTTTAGAGATCATTTCAGGATGTCTTCAAGTCATGAAACTATCTGGGAAGAAGGCATTCAAAAGGTTGACTTGTTTAGGGCATGTAGCAACTGAAATTAGGTTTGATGAGCCCTAAAACACTGATCTGGATGATGGGAGTGATATGCCCAAATGGATCTGTAATAGCTACCCCGTAAAGCAGGAAGTTGAAAAATGTAAATGTCGAATGAAATGCTTTACGATGTGATGAGGAGGCTTTGAAGTGGAAGGTGACCTGCATCAATTACAATACATATATCATGATATTTTGTTTTTTACATGAATTTCTAATGGAAGGCATACCCATGCTTAGAATATAAACTTCCATTACATGTACATAGACAATCATCTATAGATATAGACCCATGAATGGATGAACATCAATGTCAGGCCATTGTACATATGATTTAGTACTCCTGAAATCGTAGCCCAGATGGATGAAACTAGATCCGGGGTTTTCTATCTCATTCAATTGTTCACTCAAGTACGAGTCTAACCATGTGAATATGTGATCTAAAGTCAAACATGGGAAGACACCATCTGATTACCAACCAATGATATGAGCCATTAACAGATACGAGAGAAATCATCAATAATGATAATGATCCTCAACGTACTACAGTGCATTCTGCATGGTGTGAATGGATGATTTGATGTCAAACACCATACAAATTCTTTCGGTTGAAGGCCATTGATGTCAACCTATTACCGGAAGCAAGAAACCTACCATTGATGTATACAAGCCTCAAGGTATTGGAAGGGTGTTTCTAAGTCAACTTCTTGGATAATGTGCTGATGTTGACAAGAAGTGACTCATCGCAGGAGGGCCTTGATGTATCCCACATCAACGACACGAAACAAGTGTAATGATTTTGGAGAAGAAATTTGACTGAAGACATAAGATTCAAGAATGATGGTTATGAAAATGAAGGTTTATGGTATTGCAAAGGATGAATTTTAACTGGATTACTTCTCTTGAACATGTTGATGACACTGAAATGAATTGGTAGCATTGACCCAAAATAAAGTGATGGATGGTATGATAGACCAACGGTTTGATAACCATAAAGTTGATAACCCAACCCAAGTAGTCATAGTGATGAAGTGAAAGTGTCATGTTCAAGAGAGACCTGCTAACATAAAGTGGTTTTACCCTTTTTTCCCATTTTCCCCGGTCTTTGTTGACCAATACCTCTTTATTTTTTATCAAGATTGAGGAGGTTAACATATGCTTGTTGTATAATTCTACCCTTTGGGTGAATCCATAACTATGTGATGTTTTAACGAGTCTGGAGAAGGTGAAACTCGATCTTGTCATTATGGACAAGTTTATCGCTATTTTATGTTTAACGAGTCTAACAACAATGATAACTCGGTCCTTTTCATTTTTAGAGAGTTTGAAAAGGGACAAAAAGAAAACTCCACAAGTTCCTTTTCGTAGATTTTTCTCTCAAGTCTAAAAAAGTGTAATAAAATACAAGAGAGAACCTATTGACCATGTTTGGTCAACGTATTCCTTTTTCATAAATAATTTATCTCAACCTGAGAAAGGGTTAAACTTATACTGAGTAGATGTCATTTCCAATCCATTAATGAGATGAAAAAGACAATAGCTCAAAAACCTTTTCATATTTCAAGTGTCTAAAAAGAGATTGAAGAGAACTCCACTTTGAGGAACGAGTGGTGTCTAGGATAGCAACTAGTTCCGGTGATGTTGGAACTTCTCAAAACATGTTGATTTATGTGAAGAGGTTGTCTAATAAGACCACTCATTGCAACTGTTCCTCAAAAAGGGTAAAACAACCAATTGAAAGCTTATGATGGGCCAAGAACATAGTTACGATGGAAGGAGAAAAACCAAGGCTCATCTAATGGAAAAGGCTGATAGAATGGTAATTGTGAGGGTTAAAATGGAAATGGGTTCATTTTTACACAAGCTTGAAACAAAAAACTATGCTTGGATTCAGTTTCAATTTTAGACAAGCTTGAAATGAAGAACTATGCTTGAATTCAGTTTCATTTTTACACAAGCTTGAATCATGAAAAACTATGCTTGAGATTGGTTTACATGCCCCCAGCATGATGACTAGATTCTAGGTGCATGCCCCCAAGCTTCATCACATTCACCTAAGTAGATTGGGATTTTACGATATCTACTCAAAGACTCGACTTGGAACTTTGCTCCAAGGAACCTTGTTTCATTTTTTAATGAGCATAGCACAAGACAAGGAACTCTGCTCAGATTCCTTGTTTCTTTTTTTTAATGATCTTGACACAAGTCAACAAACTATGCTCTAGGATCTATTTCATTTTTTAACAAGGTTGACACAAGACCAGGAACTATCCTCATATCCTTAGTTTCATTTTTTAATGAGGTTGACACAAGACAAGGAACTATCCTCGTACCCTTTGATCACATCCCATAAGAGGTCACGACTTCCAAGAGGTTTTCATTAGATGGGAGAACAATGCTCTGGAAGGGATTCATAGCAAGGAATCCATTAGAGAGATCTTGTTCCGATGCCCCTAGTGCATAATGTACAACATCACAAAATTGATCATCAATTGATGTAGGCATGGAACATGTTGGCACATAATTGACTCATGGTGGGGAAGATACCATTGGTACAAAAGGACCATTTAGGGAAGATGGTTGACTGGAAGCCATATTTGGACCGGGAAATGAAAATTGGTCAATGGTGAAAATTTTGCCTTCATGTGAGAAACACATCACTCAAGAGAGTGTTGAAACAATAGCTTCCATGTCATAAACATAGTTGTGCCCAAGGATTAAATTGTAATATAAAGGTCCTAGGACTACCATCACGTTGAGATAAACATTTTTTCCTCCCAAAGCAATAGGTAACTAAGGATGGATCCCTAATGGTTGTCTAGTTCCTCTGTTAAAAGCCAACAAATTCTAGGTGACAGGCACAAGCGATGGTGAACCAAGTGCTTTCCAAGCAATGGAGGAAAGGATACTCATAGATGCACCTTCATCTATAATAGTTCAAGATATAATCATATTACAAACCTGCACTATGACCTGGAAAGGCACATAAGAAGGTAGACGACATCTTGTCAGTTGATTCCAATCAAAGGAAGTGACCAGACTACTTGGAGGGGGCACCATAAGAATGGAAGAATTACCCCCCTTGAGTTACGAGAATGGGAGGATTTTCCTCCTGTCTTGATGGAATAGGAGGGTTTCCCCCAAGCTCATTGGAATCTAAAGAAATGAAAAAAACCTGAGTGGTATCATATTCACTCTCTATGGAAAAGGTACAATTAACTGAAGGTGAAATTGGGTCAACTGTTTCCTCGACCTGTTGATTTGGGTTAGGTATAGACTCATAGGATTCACTTTCAAAGAGATTGGGTTTGACCAATGGTTGATTTTGGTCAGTCAATTCATCAACTAGTGAAGGATTAAGGGAGAGTCTCCTGTAGCCAGATAGAAGTTGCTGCAGAGAGGCATGACAGTTATCCAACACTTTTTTGGCTACATCTAGATAGGGACAAAGGTGAATGGGGTGATTCCCTTCACATAACCTACAGGGAAACTTAACTTTACCCTTCTTTCCATGAACTTTACTACCACTAGTTGATGGTGTGTCACCAGCATGATCTCTATAAGTTGATGACATAGGATGATGTGAACAAGAAGACCATTATTCTAAGATCTGAGGAATACCAGAACAATTTCGAAGAAGATGGTCTCCTGCACAAAGTTTGCATAGATATCAAACTTTATGAGGCTAAGGACAGTTTCTCATCAAATGTTTGTTAACAGGAAAAGTGTCTACTCAGAACGCCCCTATCCCACTAAGGTGTGACAGTACCTTAGAAACAAACAGAGAAAACTATTTTCGTATTCTTCTTTATGAAATATAAACGAAGAGGAATAGGATGAACCAACCTGTGTCTTGCGCTAGTCCTTTGATCCAATCTCTCTCCTCTTTGACAGCTTCCAGCTACCTGCTCCCTTACTTGCCCAGCTTCACCAAGTTCCTGCAAGATCACAGAAGAAGAAAACTACACAAAGACATGGATTTATATTCATAAGTAGCTTAGGATCAGATTTAAGCTAAACATGCAAATATAACAAAACATCACTGATACACATGCATGTAGGAGAAACTCAAATAGTTCTATTGATATAACAAGAAGGTCCAGGAGGAGTTACAACCGATGATTCCTGATCTAGCATCAACCCCCCAGCAAAGGAATCCCCTCTTCACCTCCAACAAAGCATAAATCACCCAATACACTGATCTTTATCTCAAAACCAACAGCAATTCTCTGCAATGTACAAAATTCCAGCCTCTGGGATCTATGGGATGAGGGATCCATATATAGATGTATGCAAAGAGGATGAGTCAGCTTATGATTTGACTAGTGGCTTCTCTCTGTCAGTTCTTGCTTCCACTTGGAGACTGAGAGCCTCTTACTCATCCTTGGTCGAACTCAGTGAGGCAAGTGACATTGGGGAAGATTCTGGAAGCTTCCATTTTCTGTGCACCTCGCGGAATGATACTGCCATTTGTCATTTCCCGCTCAGCGCACCCTGGTAGTGCATTTAGGTGCATTGCAACGCACCTAGCTAGTGTACTTGGGTGCTATGCAACGCATCTAGCTAGTGGAGCAACTGAAATGATCCTGATTTGACCGATTCTGAGCAGTTTCTGGTGGAGAACTTCTGGGAGAAGCTGTAATTGGTTGACCTTGTTCCTCTAGGGGTAGGAACAACACTTTTAGGGACTTAGGATCCCTTGGTTTATGGAAATTTCATGCTTAGAGCTGTAAGGCACAAAAATGTCTATAACAATGTTGCATTCAAAGAAATGGTTTCTTGGTTTCCCCTCTGCTAAATTTGCTTCTTCTTCTTCTTCTTCCCTTTCTTCTTCTTCTTAGCCACCTAGTTACTAGTACCAATACTTTCACTGGGCGAAGAGGAAGAAGGGGAGGAAGAAACAACTGAGGAAGAAGGAAAAGGGTCAACTTTAGGATCAAGTGGAGGTTGATTTTGTCCAGTTGGGGGAGTACTCAATTATGGAGAAATCACAACATTTTGAACCAAGGAGGTTGAAAACAACCATACTGGAAAGCAAATGGTAAATCTCGGAAGGGACAATGTAGCCATATATGGAGCACCAATATTTCCAAAAGGAGGAAAAGGACTATGATTCCCATCAAAAGGAATTCCTTGATCAGTGGAATCCAAATTTGTTTCCATATGTCTTAACCTAATATCAACTAAGGAGCGAGCATGGAGGATGTTATCTCCGGTCAATTAATTTTATTTTAATCAAAGTAACATAACAAAACAAAAAAGAGATAATCTAGGTAAAAGGTTTACCAATCAACTGTGAACTACATAATACCTCCTGGTGAACCAAGAAGTATGGGCAAGAAATCTCCCTGAATGTTGTGTTCGGTGTATCACAGTGTACAAGGCAGCCGACTTGGTTACCTAAGGATGGATAGCAACTATTATAGACATTTTTGTGCCTTACAGCATGAAGCATGAAATGTCAATAATCTGAGGGATACAAAGTCCCTAAACATGTTGTTCCTACCCCTAAAGGAACAAGGTCAGCAAACCACAGCACTGAATATCAGTTCTCCACCTGAAAACACTAAAAAACAAGCTAATTCTGGATCATGTCAACTGCTCCACTGAGCATCTGCGCTGAATGTCAACTGCTCCACTGTGTACCTGCGCTAAATGTCAACTGCAAAGAAGGCTACCTGCACTGGGCGAGTTTGGACAAGTGGCACAGTCATTCCTCAAGGTGTCAATGCCCAGGAAGCTTCCAAAATGACACTTGGATCAGAGAATTCGACTGGTGATGAGTAAGAGGGTCTAGATCTCCAAGTGGAAGCAAGAACCTCCAAGTGGACTCAAGAACTGAAGAATAACTGAAGTGGGAGAGGACACTAGTCAGCTTCATGCCAAGCTCAAGCTGACTCATCCTTTCTCCAAAAATCCTATATATAGATCTCTCTCATGAGGTCTAGGGAGGCTGGAATCTTGTGAATGTAAGGAAGTGCTGTTGGTTTGAGTTTAGAACTATTGGGTGATTTGCTTTGAAGGAGGTGAAGAGGAGATTTCTTTCTGCTGGGAGGTGGTGCTGGATTGGGCCTTTTATGGTTGTATCACTTCCTGAACTTTACTTCTTCCATTAATAAAGCATTTGAGGTCCTTCTATATGCATGTGTCTCAATGGTGTATTGTTATACTTGTGTATTTGATTTATTCTAATCCTTGAATCAATTATGAATGTATGCTTCTTGTAGTTTCCCTCTCTTGCCATTTTGCAGGATCTTGGTGTAGCTGGGCCAGTGAAAGAGCAAGGAGCTGGGAGCAAGCAGCAAAGAGAGAAGATTGGATCAATCATTAGCGGAAGACATCGGTTAGTGGATCTCTTTCTCCCCTCTCTTACATCTCATAGAGAAGTAATCTCAAATAGCTTTGCTTTGATTGTTGCTGAGGTACTATCACCCTTAGAGTGGGATAGGGTCATTCCGTATTGGATACTTTTCCCAACAACAAATTGGCGACTCCGCTGGGGATCGTATCTTGTTGGTTACTTGTGTTTTTGCTATTCATTTCATAAACACAGGGAGTACCGAATCGAACTGCATTTGGATCTTTCAAATGCAAAGTAGAGGGCAACTACTCTAGCTCAGTTTCTAGGCATGTTTATGATTTGAAGAGCTGATCCACAAGGACTCTAAACAGCTCTTAGTGATATCTTTTCATCCTCCTTTTCATCCCTTAGTGTGTACTTGATTGATAGCTTCTAATTTGGCCAAAAACTGTGAATTTTTGAGCAATCTGTGACCCGGAAACTGATAAAAATGAAAGTTTATCTCTTCATTGCAGGCACTGTGAAGGCAGTCTGCATTTCATCGCAGGTCCCGAAGGGGCTACCTGCGCTGAATGTCAAACTAACAGTGTACTACCTGCGCTGAACCAGTTTTGCCTTGTGCTACTGGGGTTCCCTGCTATTTATTACCCTGTTTTCACCCTTGTTTTTGCAGCATGTTGTCAGTCAATGTGCCTATCTGAAACCAACTTTCCTTGCCACTATTCCGCCTCGGTTGTATAAAGAAACTGTATTTGTTCTTTGTGTATTTCTTATATCATTTGCAGTTTCCCATAACGAAAGTGAACTAGTCTTGTTGTGGCCTCTTAGATCTAGACCTGTGATAAAGTGTCGTTTTGATCTTAAGAGTTAGTTTGTTTGCTGTTCATAGCTGATTGAGATTTTTCTTTCGTCATATGGTTTGAATTTATATATTTCTAGTGTCGAAACAAGTAAATCTTAAGGTGTCTTTCGATTTTGGACAAACTTGTTTGTTTTCACTTGAAATTGAATTCAAAGTTATACAACAGCTTTCTTTTTGTGTTACATCAACATTAAGAAAGAGAAAAGAAATACCTGCATTGTGCATGTGCATTTTGACAGTTTGCATGTCGATTTAGGAAAAGTGCATTAGTGTGTGCTCTATGATCTGTGTGAAAAGATGATGTCTTTCTTTTCCCTCATTAGTTAAGATTTTCAAAGTTGAAAGATTGAAAAGCTTGCTTATCATCTTAGACTGCATTTAGGAGTGTTACCATACATCTCGTGGTGATCCATAAAGGCAAACTACTAAACAAGATCAACCTTAAAATAAATTGAATTTACATAACAACGCATTGAAACATAACGCAAACACATAGAGGTCTAAGCTAGAGACGTGTTCCGGCGTCGTTAAACGTGATATCTTAGCGTTGAGTGGTTGGGTGATTCCTCCACGGTGAAGCGATAAGTATCAATACGGACTTGTGCTCCCACGTACCGTCGCGTATATATTGGGAGACCCCTATAGGAACAAAGCCTTTATCCATAGGAAGCCGTGTCGGCCGCCCTACTAATCGCAATGCAGTGAACACAACATTCACGAAGATCGACCACTCGTACCGTAAAACGTATTCTGTGGTTTTGCGAAAAGTTTGGCACACCCTCTGCCTAGAACTCCAGAGTAGTTTCTTTTGGCCTTTTTCAAACTCTATAACTGAAAAAGTCCATCTGAGCATTTGTCACTTCGGGCTCGTTAAAACATCGAAGGAGACTAGAGTCATCTTTAGCTTTTTCTCGACTCTTAAAAAGTGAAAAAGCAAGTTGTGTCTAAAGCGTCGTTATAAAATTTATTTTAAACGAAACATAATCACCTACTATTCCTGCGTTGATCTATAGGTTGAGAACATGGAACGCCCCAACCAAGGAATTCCACATGATGGAAATCCTAGTCCTTTCTCCTCTTGGGGAGAAGTTGGTGCGCCCCACATGGCCACATTGTCGCTTCCAGGACTGACAATTGGCCTGCCAATTTGGCTATTCTCAACCAATGTAGTTCAGAACACCATGGTTCCTGAACAGTCGAGTCAACAGTTAGATCAGTCTAGAGCTGCCCATCAACCTTCTACTTCCTATAACTCCTCCTCCAATCCTTCATCTTCGCAAGGTAGATCCGGCAAAAGCCAAGCTCCCATGGAGAAGAAGGAGAAGAAGAAGAAGGAGCCTAAGGCGACTGGGGGCAAGCAAAAGACATCTGACAAAAATCTACACACAGCACAGACCGGGCCTAAATCGCCATGTGTCATATGTAGAGGAGACCACGTCCATAGATATTGTCCCTGTATTCCCCGGATACTAAGGGACTGGTCCCCTCGTTTGCACAATTCGGGAGCATCAACCTCTGATAGCCATGTTGAATGCTTACCGTCAACCAGCGAAAGTGAAGGTTCAAGACAAAGAGGGGGAGCAAGATCCCCCTGCAGACTGTGTGAAGGCGATCATGCCATCCACCGTTGTCCCTTCTTAGACCAAGCGAAGAGAGTTTTGGAAGATCGTCCAGTTTCACCGTTGAGACTTCCTCCTGGATACAAAAAACTTGTGCCAAGTCCTTCGTTGGTTGAGAATACAGCTGGCCCGCTCAAGTGGTCGGCTGAAGCGTCAGTCATTGAAAATGAACCTACTGAATCCAGACCAGACAAAAGTCCAAAGGTCAAAACGGCAGTTGACCCGGTTCTGCCTTCAGAGGTTTCATCTTCAAATGACACCGTCACTGGAGATTCATCTTCAAATGACACCCTCACTGAAGAGAATAAGGATGACACCATCCAGATTCTTTTCATTAACACAGACTCTGATGAGCATCAGGGCAATGCGCCCATTCCTTTATCGTAGGAAGGAACATCGTCAGGGTCATATCCGGCCGTGTATTCGGTCCCACCACCAAGAAACCTAGTTGTGTCCTTTGATTGGAACCAACTAGGCAGACCCCAGTTGCCATCCAGTATACCATTCAGAATCATAGTCCAAATATACAGAATGGTAATGGCTGGCACTATCATTGATGAAGGGGCATCTGTGAGTATCCTTTCCTCTATTGCTTGGAAAGCACTGGGTTCCCCGACGCTTTTTCCTGAGATAAGAAATCTCTCAGGTTTTGATAAAGGAACCAGTCGACCATTAGGGATCCTCCCCAATGTGCCTGTTACATTGAAAGGGAAGACCATTCAAATGAACGTGATGGTCGTTCAAGGACCCTTGGATTATAACCTACTCCTTGGACGAGACTATATATATTGCATGGGAGCAATAGTCTCCTCACTCTTTAGAGTAATGTGTTTTCCACACGAAGGAAGGATGGTCAAGCTCGTAGACCAACTTTCATTTCTGGGATCACGCATCGCAAATAGTCATATACCAACCCTGAATGGTCTATTCAATCAAGAAATGTCTCCACCCCCAGTCCTCCTTCCCGATGAGTGCGAGTGATTCGGAAATATGGGACTGGAACCCAAGGGGCATGCATCCTGGTCTGCTTCGGGCAGAGGAAACCTTGGGTATAAGGTAGAATTTCCGCGAGAGAATATGACTAGTCCGTACCCCGTCCGTGGATGGAAGAGGGTTTGTTCTAGAATAGGATTATTTTGTCAAGGTTACATGTTTGACAAAGGTCATTCACTATTGTCTACTTCGGTAGACAGTGCCGAGGAAATGTTTTCGTTTGAAGAAGTTAACAAAACAATCTTTGGGTAACCAGAAAGAGGCAAGCCTCACCCTTTAAAACAAATGTTTTAACGGATAAGTAGGGGCAGCCTTGAAATTGTACTTTATACCTGGGGGCATGCAAACCTTTTGGAGTGCAAGCTAAGAGCGGTTATTTATCTGTTTTTGGGATTAGCCGTTTCCGAACTTGCATAAAGAAAGGATGAGAGGGAGCATAGCTTTGGTAAGGCGCAAGCTCTATAAGAAATGGGATCTTTCAGGAGACATTCTTATCTTATGACTGGTATATCGAGCAGTTTTACCGTGGAATTTATGCTCATTAAAAAATAGAAAAGCGAGATTCGAGCAGTTTTAGCACATAGTTCATGCTCGTTAAAAAATAAACATAAGATTGAGCAGTGTTTTGGCGCATTCAAGCTCGTTAAATAAAAAAATTGAACCTATCCCGGTAAATAACCACTGTGATCGTAAATTTATTAGCCATAAAAAGCCTTGGTCGTGTTTTGCACCTGCCACCTCCATTCCATTTGGCCGATCGTTCACCTCCATATGATTGTTTACCCATTTTGAGGAACAGCTGCGAAGAGTGATTTCACCTAGCCATCCTTGTGACACTGTCGTGATTGGAAAATTCCAACCTGTACCTGGAATCTTCTGCTATCCCTGTTTATCACTCGTTCCTCAAAAGACGAGTCTTCTTTAAGCTCTTTTCAACTGACTCGTAAAATATGAAAAGTTTGCCGAGTTTTGGCCTTCCAAGCTCGTTAAAGTGACCGGAAGAGCTATCCCTCCTCTAGATTTTAATCTTTTTGGACCTGAGGGATTATTGCACAAAAAGGTCGAGCGCTTGTTTTATTCGCTCGTTAAAGTTATCGAAAACTCATCCCTTCTGTATTGTTTTATACTTTTTCGGACTTAAGGGATTAGATGACGAAAAAGGAATTTTGGAGTTAACTTTCTGTACCTTTTCAGACTCTCTAAAAATGAAAAGGACTGAGTTTTCCTTGTCGTTAGACTCGTTAAAATGATTAAATAGCGACAAACTTGTCTTTAGACGAGAACGAGTTTCCCTATCGCTAGGCTCGTTAAAACATAGCGATGGGCTTGCTCGAAGGGCAGGTTATAGAACAAGCATATGTTATCCTCCTCAAGATTGACAAAAATAAAGAGGTACTGGTCAGAAATGACTGGGGAAAAATTGGGAGAACCTCAAAGCTTTAATGGTAGCAAGTCGCTCTTGAACATGACACTTTTCCTCCGTATCACATCGGGTTGGGTTGTTTCATTCACCGGTGTCATCACCATGGTCTCGCCAAACCATCCACATTTGGGGTAATGTTACCGATCCATCGCATCAGTGTCGTTATATGTTCAAGAGATGTTGTTCAGAAAGATTAAACCGTGTCCCATCCACTGCCATACATTATCCTTCATCCATCCATGATCGCCACCCTGAATCATACATCACAGACTGTTTTCACCTCCATTAAAATCATTAGCTCCGTTCCATGTCACTGATGTGGGATTCATTAAGGCCCTCCTTTGACGAATCGCTTCTTGTCGACTTCAGCTCATTATCCAAGAAGTTGATCTAAAAACAACCCCCTCAGTACTTTGAAGCTTGCATGCCTCAATGGCAAGTTTCTCACTTCCGGCGACAGGTATACATCAATGACCTTCGACCGAAAGATTTTGCGTGGTGTTCGACGCCAAGTCCTTTATTCACACCACGTGAATTGTACTGTATTACCTTGAGGGTCATTATCATTATCGGTGATTCCTCTCGTGCTTGTTAACGGTTTACATCATTGACCGGTAATCAAGCGATGTCTTTCCATGTTCGACTTCAGCGCAATTCTCACATGGATCGACTTGTACTTAGAGTGAAGATCAAACGAGTTTGAAGACCCCGGATCTAGTTTCATCCATCTGGGCTGCGATATATATTCAGGAAATAAAGACATTGACATGTGCAGCAGATGATTATCCTACTCAAAGGATGATAATTTCAGCAGAGAATTATCCGTCTACCATCAGACAATTGTCTGTTCTATGTACAGAAAAATGTATTTATAAAGCTGAGCATGGGAATGCCCGCCTCAGCTAGATCATGAAAGCAGAATGAAAAATAAGGTATTGTATTGTATCTTATTACAGGTCACCTCTCAGTGATTGAATGAACTTCGGATCCTCCTGATAAAGCATTTCCCCGATAAACGACCTCATACTTTAGGGGGCAACTGTTATAGACATTTTTGTGCCTTACAGCATGAAGCATGAAATGTCAATAATCTAAGGGATCCAAAGTCCCTAAACATGTTGTTCCTACCCCTAGAGGAACAAGGTCAGAAAACCACAGCACTGAATATCAGTTCTCCACCTGAAAACACTCAAAAACAAGCTAATTCTGGATCATGTCAACTGCTCCACTGAGCATCTGCGCTGAATGTCAACTGCTCCACTGTGTACCTGCGCTGAATGTCAACTGCAAAGAAGGCTACCTACGCTGGGCGAGTTTGGACAAGTGGCACAGCCATTCCTCAAGGTGTCAATGCCCAGGAAGCTTCCAAAATGACACTTGGATCAGAGAATTCAACTGGTGATGAGTAAGAGGGTCTAGATCTCCAAGTGGAAGCAAGAACCTCCAAGTGGACTCAAGAACTGAAGAATAACTGAAGTGGGAGAGGACACTAGTCAGCTTCATGCCAAGCTCAAGCTGACTCATCCTTTCTCCAAAAATCCTATATATAGATCTCTCTCATGAGGTCTAGGGAGGTTGGAATCTTGTGAATGTAAGGAAGTGCTGTTGGTTTGAGTTTAGAACTATTGGGTGATTTGCTTTGAAGGAGGTGAAGAGGAGATTTCTTTCTGCTGGGAGATGGTGCTGGATTAGGCCTTTTATGGTTGTATCACTTCCTGAACTTTACTTCTTCCATTAATAAAGCATTTGAGGTCCTTCTATATGCATGTGTCTCAATGGTGTATTGTTATACTTGTGTATTTGATTTATTCTAATCCTTGAATCAATTATGAATGTATGCTTCTTGTAGTTTCCCTCTCTTTCCATTTTGCAGGATATTGGTGTAGCTGGGCCAGTGAAAGAGCAAGGAGCTGGGAGCAAGGAGCTGGGAGCAAGCAGCAAAGAGAGAAGATTGGATCAATCATTAGCGGAAGACATCGGTTAGTGGATCTCTTTCTCCCCTCTCTTACATCTCATAAAGAAGTAATCTCAAATAGCTTTGCTTTGATTGTTGCTGAGGCACTATCACCCTTAGAGTGGGATAGGGTCATTCCGTATTGGATACTTTTCCCAACAACAGCAACCTAGTGTTATCCTCCCATATATACCCAAAAGTACATGAAGGATCAATCTACATTACCACTGTCTAATGTAAAACCGCACAATGAGAGCATTCCCATATACTTTATGTACTATAACACCGCCCTATATACCCGAAGGTAGATGGTCAAGCTATGCTATACTTAGTACATGGAATGAGGTATCACATTTGGGATGTATTGCAGGCAAGTTAGTGACAAATGCTATGTTTTACGATGCTGGAACACGTCTCTAGCTTAGAACCTCTAAATGTTATTCATTAGGTGACAATGCTCCATTAGGTTAATTCAGATAAATTTTAAGTTGATATTCTTTCAATCAAAGAGAAAAGAGCACAATCTAATGCAATTTACCTATCTATTCCTATCAAGCATTCACAAACTAAAATATGAACGATGCAAGTTTTTCTTTTCAATTCCCTTAATGTTGAAATGAACAAAAGGAAACTAATGCACATACAATAAATCAATCTTTTTACAAGAATGAACAATTTACGATAGTTCTTGTTTCGAAGGAAAAGAATACTTTTACGACACTTTCTTTCAAACAAAGATTAATTAACTATAATCTAAATTTGATGATGAATCGATAATGACAAAAAAATCATTTAAGAAACATTAATCAATCAATTCAAAGTAGGGCTAGTAAAGGAGATAAAAAACTTGTTTTCTGAGACATGACATTCATTGATCAATTAGCAAGCAATCAAACAAAAGAAATTTAGCAAAAACTCAATCCAAAGGTGGGAAATTGACCCTAGGATGATCAGCGTAGCCCTGAATGGGAGACAATGCACTTCATAGAACTGTCCCTAAGCTAAGGGTGCTCTGTAGCACACTCTGTCCCTCACAAGCCGGCGACGGTGATAGTAAGTCATTTCAAGGGGTATATTGACACATTTTTACCAAAATTCAATGCAAATAGAGCTGAAATATAATCAATGAAAACAAGTAGGGTATGCAAGAGTGCCCTAGGAGGTGGATAAGCTACTAGGAAGGATTATCTTCCTTAGTGGAGTCACCAATTTGTTTTGGAGAATTTGGTATCTACAGATAAATAATAATTCCCTATATAAGTAGCCATATCTAGAACAACAGTTTAAAGAACTTTAGCCTTTTCCTATAAGAAACAAATAATACAATGAGAATGAGAAGACCTACTTGTAGTTCCGCTTTCCTCTTGCCTCCTTTGTATCAATCCTGTCGCTCCTTCCCATACTTAACACGCTTGAGAAGTACCTATAAACATCAACAGAAGACAAAGAACTTATTAAAGCAAAAGAACTATTGGTTACAAGGAAATGGAATCAAATAAATTCACACATATAAGAATCATACAACAAGATAAGCATATGGGAAAAAGATTCAAATACTTTATTGAATAGAAGAAGGAATTACAACAATCAAGTCTGATTCGAAGTCACTCCTCCAACTTTAATCCCATCCACATCACATCAAAATCATGACAAACTTGTAGAATAAAAATACTTGTCTCAAAGTCAATTCTCATAGCAACATTATCTCCTTACAATTCAACATATTCCAGCCCTTGATCACTTAGACGAGTGCCCAATTTATAGGAAGATGGAGGAGGTTATGTCATAAATGGGGGTATTGAATGGCCTTCCATACTTAGAATTAGTTCCATGGAGGAAGGGATGAGAGGATAGGATGCATCGTAACTCATTCCTCATCCATTTTTGAGCTCATAGGAGTTATAAGTGAGGGAAACTTCTAGAAGACTCCAAAAGATAAGAATATTCGCCAAACCCTATGTGAATTTCTCTTCATCTCACCCAACATAGGTCAAAGAGGGCCTAAGTGCTCTATATAGCACCCTGGCATGGACTCAACTGCTCTGTAGTGCACCCTTGCACAGGCCTACTAGCGCTGGTCCCTTTAGAGACCATTTCAGGATGTTTTCAAATCATGAAACTGTAGGGAAGGAGGCATTCAAAAGGTTAACTTGTTTATGGCATGTAGCAGATGAAATTAGGATTTGATGAGCCCTAAAACACTAATCTGGATGTTGGGAATGATATGCCCAAATGGATTTGTAACAAGTCTCACTCGAAGCAATACTGAGGGATACAAGAACTAGGTTTCTGTATCCAGAGATAGTGTGATAAGTGGTCTTAAGCTCCTATAGCTCAGATCTGCCTTCACGTAGATCGGTAGTCTACTATGGCTTGCTACTACAAATCTAAGAAACAGGCTTCTAGACCTTCACGGAGTTCTATGATCAATCTTTGTGGAACCTAAACATGAAAATTATCCACTTTCATGCATTAATCAATAAACCTAGATTTGACTTCACGCAAATCTATCCAATTAATTAGAAATCATGACAAAAATAACCCCTATCTTTGTGAAAATGGATAATTACTTAAGTCATGCACAAATAAGATAGATTCAGTGGTTTCGTGCAACATTTATTCATTATTCCATAGAAAACACATTATAAAGTGACAAATCATAACATAAACATAATCAACAGTAATGCTCAAATTGCAAGATAATTCTTCAAAATCAGTGTTTATTTATCTTCGACGTTCATATTACAGACTCTTTCACCCTGCGGGCTCAGCTGCAGACTTACCATGACCTCATGTAGACTCAGCTACAGGAGCCTTCCCTTTTTCACCTAAGTATAGGAAGTAGAGCCTTCTTGCCTTAGCTCTTGCCCAAACAATCTCTATTTTTTCCTTGCTTAACTTAGTTACCTCTTCTAGACTCACTATGACTCAAATATATAACATTCTCAATACAATACCATGGTCTATGGACCATGGGTGAGTCTCCAAAGCTGACATATTTACTTATCCAAACAAGGGGCTAAACCCCTTTGACTTTATCTATTTACGCGCTCCGCATCCACTTTTGACGGAGACTTTGCATTATTTTATAAAGTGTTTACAAAATTTAGGTTAACTAACTCCAAAACTAACTCTAGGAACCTATCCCAATAGACCCCCAAAACAAATATGGTGACTTTCCCTTGAGTCACTCAGCTGACACCTCAATCTTGTCATGGAGACCACTAAGCACGACCTATAATACTACAACTTCAACAGCGCTCTGCATTGTATCTTGTTTCACTTCTTCTACCATTTTTTCTGTTGTCGAGCCCTCCAATACTATGCACATTATCCTCTATGTCTATTGTATCACCTTTAGCATTTCCTAGAGTGACAATGTAAGATGACAAGCTTCCTCTAGCCATGGCTTTAATTTGACCTTTAAAGTGCCTCATTCCTCTGGAATTCTTCCATCTATTCTTGCAACTACTTCCCTTCCTATAACTTCACGACGCGTTACACTAGTAGAAAAGTGCACGTAGTCACATAGACCCAATCATACTTCTATTGTGTCTCTCTGACATCAGTGTTCAACTTATGAAAATTCGGGTCCTCTTGTAGATTTTTCCATAATTCCATTGCTTGGTCAAACATCATTACATAGTCAGTGACTTCATTATCTAATGTGTTCATATTCTCCTTGATTTTTGATCTGCATTTCTAACAAACCTCTAACGGAGTCATTGGCTAAAATCTCAACTGTAGCTATGATATATTCATTTGGAAGTCAAAAGTAACCCTGCCGACTTCATCCTTTGATGCATGTACTGCAACAACCAATTTTCTCACTTTTTTCCAAAGCTTCGGCATCCTCTGAGATGTTCAATTCTGGAACTATTTTGCAGGCCTACTATATTGCTATCTCCAGGTGCTGACTTCATTACTGCATTTCCTCCTTTTCCTTGAGCCCCTGCACTTTCTCTGTGAACATTTGTTCATTATTTACCTTGAATACACTAATGATTATGAGGGCGCGCTGCTCTCTGGTCCGAAACTCATCTGAAACCCCCTGATGCAGCACATCGAGGGTTAAGAGAAGTAACATAGCCAAATTCACTCCCATTTCTTTCACGGTACCAATCATAGCGCAATATTCATCCGACTCTGCATGAATAGACCCTTCAGGCAATGTTATGACTCTGAGGTCTAGAGTTCGTTCTAGCTCTGCTAATGTTCCACTTCCTTGTGTTAGGCTCGCTTGCACCCCGCTTGCTTGCCCGACACTCACCTAGATCCTGATAGTCTAGATTTGTAGCTCATGCAGATCATTTTGGATGCTCCCCAACATTTTCATATACTGCTGCTCAAACTACTGCCACAAATTTGTTGTGGTATTGTAGACCTTATCACCGATCTCATCGAGATTTCATTTTGTAAGCACCATTCGGTCAATGTGCATCTACTTATCAGACTTATGCTTTTTCTGTTATGTGGTAGTCTGCTCCTTTCCACACTTCTTCAAGGTGAAATGAGTGCTCTTCTCCTTTCCATCGCGTCCTTCCTGTTTTGAAATCTCCTGCTCATCTGTGTGGTGTGAAGTCAAATTTTCAACTTCTTCTGTATCTAGGCATTCTTTCTCAGCCTGCTCGTTGGAAGCAAGCTATTTCTTCACCCATTCTTTCTTCATAGCTGTTAGCAGCAACTTTCCTCTTATTTTTCTTAGCGTGAGCTTGCACATCCTTTTGAGTGGCTTGCTTACACTTTTGCGTAGTGGCTGACTACGCAGTATAGCTCTCTACACCTTTGCTTGTACCCACACCCAACTACGTTGGTTCATGCCACTCCATTGGCTAGCTCCCCATGATCTCCTACACGTTCGTCTCAGATACCAAATATGGGAGCTTGTGCCATATGTGCTTTGGGTCCTTTTGTGCTTTGATGGAAGCATTGCCGAAATTGGCCTTGAACTCTGTGAAGGCTGTTAATTGTGCAAACAAGGTTGAGGACAACCTTGGCTTCCAACTAATTATTGTCCTTAGGTCCATCTTCATCAAAATCTAGAAAACTTGGACTCTTTGATCCACTCTAGATCATTGGTTGCCCACAATGAAGAAAGCTTCACTTCTTTGGGTAAATCTTTCTCTTGCGAAGGAAACTGGCTGTCCTCCGACAACTTCCATGCTACTAATATAATAGATAATAAAATCCATGCATAATGGAACGACTTTCTCTCTTCTGAGCCTCGCGACAGTTCACTAGGAATTATTTGGATAGATGCTTTGCCCAATTCTATTGAACTCCCTTTGCACATTGGACTGCTTATGATACTACCCATGTGAAACTACATCCGTGCGACACTTCCTCATGATTTTCTTGCAAGAATCTGGGTGGTGAACTGCACTGCCTGGTCTTGAATAGAGCGGATAGAATTTCTGTGCGACTTCTTAACAAGCCCATACTCTACTTTCATCTTGTTTGCTAAGTCTTTTTCCCCACTCTTCCCTCCAAAATCCTTAGCAGGGTCCACTCCTTGGTAAGGCAGCATCATTATTCGCACCCCCGTCATCTATTGTGCAGCCTCCCTACCTTGTTTTCCACTTAGTTGGGCAGTGTAGTTTATAGTCCCACAATTCCTTGCAGATGCCTGGATTACTAAGACTGTCCTTCTTCCATATAGTCATTTCGTAGGCGCAGGATCCCCTGTATACAAATTTAACCTACTTCTGTTCACTTTTCCAAGGAATTGTTCTCCATTTAGCTTCACGAGCTGAACTACGTCACCATCCATGATCTCCTTAATAACATATGTCCCCAATCAATTCATTTGAAACTTTCGTGGAAACATCATGAACTTGTTGTCATATAACAACAAAAAATCATCTACCATGAATGTGCAAAGCTTAATATGCCGGTCATGCTAGGATTTCTCGCGTTCATTTTGTACTTGCTAGTGAAATCTTGTAAGGAAGCGATCTTTTTCTAACTACATGATCTGCGATCCTGTTATGAAACTAGCTCACAAAAAGACAGAAAAGATAGATCAACACCTTAGAAACCAGCCTCTTTGAGGGGGCAACCTCCTTTACACTACAAAAATAAACAATTCTTGGATGATACAAATGAAAATCCCTCCTTTCTATATATAAGATTCTAAGGGGTCATAATATAATCTGAGCCAACATAACAATAATAATGTAAGGGCACAACAATATAATAAGGGGGTTGCACTAATAACAATAAGGGGTTACACTAGTAGTATAGGGACCTAACACACCCATCTCCTTCAAAAAGTGTTTTCCTCAATGCTTGAGTAGTTCTTGATGTTTCTATATAAAATTCTCTTCCTCCTCTATGGAATATTCAGTGGGTAAGTTGTTCCACTTGATGAGATACCCTGAAATTGATCGATTTCGTAGCTGTCGATTTCTTGTTTCTGTGACTACTTCAAGTTGCAATATGAATTTTTTCTTCGTCAAGTTCTCACAATATTATTTGAATTGGGAACTTCTACAACTTTTCAATGAGTGCCCACAATTCTTCATCATTTTTACATTCATCCTTTTCTTCGTTTATCCAATCTAGTTTGATAATAGAAATGGCACAAAAAAATGCTTCCACATCCTCATCCTTTCTTGAGAGTGCATTTGCAACAACATTTTTCTCCCCTTTCTTGTAGATTATTTCAAATTCATTACCCAACATATTTTTGACCCATTTTTGTTGTTCTTGTGAAGATAATCTTTGTTCTAAAAAGTATTTAAGACTATAATGATCCATTTTTACCTTTAAGTGTCTTCTCATTAGGTAAGGTCTGATGTTTGGAGGAACACTTCCTAAAATCAAATGAATAGCATAATCATGATCAAAATGATTTTCTGAGACTTTTTCGAGATATTGAAAAATAAATGATTTTGATGTGGGAATCTCTAGAAAACATAATTGTGCAATTATGCCTCATTGTTCTTTCTTTAGAAGCTTTGTAGAGCTGATTATCTTTCTCGGTTTCCATGTGATACCCATTAATTCAACTTCCTTTCCTTTTGAGAAACAATTCATGAAAATTTCTTACAAATTAAAAGCTATTGTACCCAAGGATTATAGCCATTGAACTCCTAGTACAACATCAACACCATCCATTGGAATGGAAAGCATTGGGCTATTCAACACATATTCTCCCATGGATAGCTTGATATTATGGAAATTTCCAGAAAATTTTATGGTTCCTCCACTTGCAACCATCACTTGACACTATGGTGCTCGATATAAGAAGTAATTCAATTCCTTGGCTATCTTACAATGAATAAAATTAAGGGTACTACCTGAACCAATCAACACTATTACCCTTTTCTTCTTGATATGTCCTTCTATCTTTCTAGTCCGGGGAGTGGTAATTCCAACCAATTCACTATAAGATATCGTTAGGTTTATTTCTTCTTTCTCTGCGGTTGGTTCCTGGTGAGTATCCTTTTGTTTTGACATTTCTTGATCATTTTATTCCTGATATTTCACTGCTTGAACCTTCTTCTTCTTGATATGTCCTTCTATCTTGAGAGTTCGAGGAGTGGTAATTGCTACCAATGTAGTAAAAGATATGGTTGGATTCATTTGTTATTTATCTAAGGTTGGTTCCTAGTGTATATCCTTCATGGGCATGCAATCCCCCTAAGGCATGTTTTGGGGCTGAAAGCCCAAGTTTTGACCAAATATTATTGTAAAAGCTCCGCAAATTGCGGTTGCAGGGCCCGAAAGTATGATTGAGTCATAGGGTTGTCTACCCTAGTTTTGTAATGTAATGTCAATTAGATAGACCTACCCATGGTCTGCAGACCATGGGATTGTATAAAAAGATTGAGGCTCTAAGTGTAAAAGGACACTATGGAATAGGGAATAACGAAGAGAATAGAAGTTAAGTCGAAATGTAAAGTGTCTTTGTGGGTTGTAGAGTAGGAGAAGGCTCTACAGCTGAGTGTGTAGAGGCCTAGTAGTATGCAATTGAGTGCACAGATCCCTGTAGCTGAGTGCGTAGGGTGAGTCAAGTCTATAATCGTTGAAGAATCAATAAAGTTAATTTTTTCTATAATTATGTGTAACTTTTCCTAGTTTAATGCATGATTGGATATAATTTACAAATATATTGTTTATTTACTGCACGGACCTGTATGGATGTTTTGTATTGTTAAGTATAAATTAATACACTTAAGTAGGTGAAGGTGATTAAATAATATTGGAAGATATATAATATCTCGAGTAATAGCGCAGAGCATGACACAACCCATAGTTAGGGCTATGCAAAGGTAGGGTATCAGGCCACAAGGAACGGAAGGTGCGTGAAGCCACCTGTGCATAGGGACAAACAGTGAACTAGTCAAACTCATCAGAAATCTCCAGGGTGTAGAAACCTGGTTCTAGCACCCTCCCATACTACTTCGGGTGAGAACTCAGTTCGTGCTCCGCGAATTTTTGTAGAAAGGGCCAGTAATACAGGGATTTTTTTTGCTAAACTCCGAACCTGGGTCAGGCCCCAACAAACCAACAAATGGTTCTATTGTCGGGATTGGGATCTGCATAGATATGTTTGATGTCATATCAATGGAATCCAACAAGGAAAGGAATTGAAGAGTGGTTGGACAGAAAGATTCACGAGTTCGTGGAAAAAGAAAATAGGAATCCACGATTATCAAAGGAAGAGTGGCTAGATTTCTACTTGTTTATGGAGATCCATGAATTTTTTTTTGCATCCTTCCCTATTGAATTGTACGAGTGGATCGTGAAGCTAGCAGATATCTAAGGAAGATGTAAGCTTGACAGACCTATTGTGTGGACTCCAGAATTGGTGCGCAGACTAGAAGCATCAAAGGATAATATTGTGCACGCTGTCGATCACTGGCTTGATTGAATCATAGGAGGATTCATCACTGAATTTGTGGTAGATACTTCAATCAACTATAACGAGGCAGAATGACGCTTCCTCAAGGGACCACGAGGTAAGTACGTTAAATCTTTTAACACTTGTATTAAAATGCTACTGTGTGAAAAGTGGGTTATGCGAATAAATTGATTTTTGGGGCTATGTGAAGTGGGAGAATATACAGAAATGAAGGTAGCATAGAACTAGAGACTAGCCCCTTGATTTCACCTCCATGAGGAGGCGAAGAAGAGATCACGAAGGTCTGATCAATCTAATAAGGCAGAGAATTCTGTGCATACCACCCCCACCCACACCACCATCGGTTTCACCATCTTCACCCCCAACTTTGCCCATACCACCTCCACCATCACCTCGAAGCATTATGGCCAGTGCAATAAAGCTACTAGTGTTCAAGGGAGTAGGGAATGAATATCCAAACCAGTTTTGGTTCATGATAAAAGTTGTACGGGAAGAACAGGATGTCACAAATGGCAATATAAAGAAGGCAACGTTGGTCAGTGCTCTACAGGATTGCGCGATGACTTGGTACATTAAGCATTCCAATGAAAGTCTAAATGTGGGGATAGCAGATATCCAAGTTGCGCTAAACAAAGAATTTAACAGGCCAAAATTGGAGGCACAGTCGATTATTGGATTCAAGGAAATCACAATGCTACTAGGAAAAACCCCGTGGGAGTTGGATCAAATACTTAAGTGCACAATTCACAAAGCAAACATGAAATTAATATATGGGAAACACTATGAATGGTTTGTAGCATCGTTAACACCGCATCTACAGAATGCGCTGGTGCAACAAAGATTAACCACTCAGGCTGAGGCTTTAGAGGTTGCACGAGACTCCGATACAAGTTCCTAACCTAGGATTCCAACAGATTCATGCGCAGTTGAAAAACTTGTGCCTTGAGATGCAGATTTTGAAACAAGACAAGATGGTTCATCCAGAAGTGCATGACGAGGTATGGTGTGTAAAGTGCAAGGGCCAGGGGGATCACTACCCGGTGTTCACAAATTACCTCGTGGGAGGAGGTCCAATGCCATTGAGACTAGAGGCACAGGTAGGACCAAGTGCGGTGCTTGCGTTATGGTGCACGATTTGTCAGATAGTAGGAAAACATGCTATAGATAACTGCCGTCTATTACAGAAGTATACACAAAATTCATAATAGTTGTTCTATAATTTCTAGAGGTCAGTAGGCCATGATGAGAACACCTGTAAAAGTTATGAATTGATGATGGATCAAACTCCTACCTATAGAGTTCAGGCTAAAACACGGCCCCTCAATCAAAACATAGGAATGGCATGCACTGGATTTCTGGGGCGCGGACAACGCTGAGGTGGAATGGGTCTGGGAAGAGGTCGCAGACAGTTGATATGTTACAATTACGAAGGGCCAAGACATTATGCCCACGATTTTACAAATCAAATGAGACTATCATGCTTATATTGTACGCAGTTTGATCATGAGATGGAGGACTGTCCCACACTGATAGTGAGGTTACGCGATAAAGGAGCTCTCCAGCCTCCCCTGACTTAGAACCTACAAATGATGAGGTCTGAGCCACGCAAGGAAGAACCTAATGTAAATATCATGCTCCTAAGTGGTATTACAATAGGGGATGACAAAGGCAAGCAGCATGAAGAAAATACCTAGGTTCACAAGGCTCCAACGAAGGAACCAGAATTTGATTTGGAGCGCACTCAGGAGACCTTCATGGAAGCTAAGAAGAGCTTCGCGGATGCCTCCACTTCAGGAAGTAAGGACAGACTAGTGCCAAAAATGGACCCTTTGATGCTCACTATGTTCTTAGAGACATGCATAAGGTTGTTAAGTGACAACAAGGCTATAAAGGGGTTGGAAGAACTCATAACTAGATGTACTGGGACCGCGCGAGGAGAACTGTGCGTAGTCCAGAAGCTCGGGAAGCACACAACTCGAATAGGAAGGGAGATGATATTGACCACACAGATCAGGGAATATGAGATGGCTCAAGTGATTTTGGATCTAGGATCGAACACAAACATCCTATCAAAATAGGCATGGGAGCGCATGGGCAGGCTTGCATTACAATGGTCTTCTATCCAACTACGAATGACAAGCCAACAAAAAATCCTACCTATGGGGAGACTGCAGGGAGTCAGAGTAGATATCGAAGGAGCTAGCACGCTAGCAGATTTCGAGGTGATAGAGATTGTTGATGACAACAAATCCTACCCTACACTACTGGTAATAGATCAGGCCACTAACATGAATGGAGTGATAAATCTAAAGAAGCCCAAGATGACTTTTAAGAAAAATTCATTGCGTGTAGTGGTACCTTTAGACCCTATGGAAGGATCATGCTACATAGAGCCAGTGCGTGACTGTGACAGCGATGACAACTTGGAATTTATTTACAAAATAACCGCGCAAGAGCAGGATTGGGTAAATCCAACCTCAGATGGCCGAATCTCTTGGGAGTGTGAAAGCTCCTGGACATTAGATTCTGATGAAGAGATAGAAAAATGGAAAAACCAATTACACGAGGTAACCACGCTCAACTGTAACATGATGACAAGATTGCTATGCTATGTAGAAGAGATCTGCCTATGTATGACAGGTTTAGCGAGGTGGATGACTTCTTGAACAAATGTGAAAGAGAAGTGCTGGAATATCAGCATTTCGATGCTCTTAAATGGGTACTATGAGCTATGCTCGAAAGATGGTGGGGTATGCACCAATGAAGTTTTGAAGACTGGTGTGAATGCATAAGGATGACGTGCATGTGGTTTGGGAAGCCTTCGATGCAATTAATAGAAAAAATTGTCGGACGAACTGGTCCCCGCACCCACCTATCCAGGTGAATACAAGCATATGGTGCACAACCTATACGAATGTACACTATCCTCACAGTAGGAAACATGATCGAGAAGTAGGTGCGGGTAAGGAAATGGCATGAACAACTTCTCTGGTTTGGACCATGAAGTATGGAAAAACCAAGTGCGTAGAAGAATATCCACGCAGAAGCTTTTAACAAAGTACGTGAAGCACTGAACAAGGTCCACAATTGAAGTGGACTAACTGGGACCTGCGCATACCAGCTATTCTATGGGCTTATAGGATCGTGTGAAAGAACCTGACCGCATAGGCACCGCCAAGGCTAGAGTATGAAACAACCACTGTAAACCCTATATTACTTGGAGAGTTTAGACCGCACATGATAGCACCGATAGATATGACGGTTTGCAGAACCTTGGAAACAGAAATCCAATAGGGAAATTTTAGACTCCAAGAACTTGAAAAGGAAAGGGTATGATTAAGGAAGAAAAGCACTCTGGTGGATGTGGAAGTCAAGAAGCTGGAGGATGAGATAAAGAAATATTTTCTCGGCAAAAATACCAAGGTGATAAGGCAGGATGCATACGATCACAATGACAGGTGTAAGACCTATCGTCACAAATTGATCAGTGTGATGCCTTGGCTTGGACTGCTCATTTCTAAGAAGGGTAGCGCATTGCAGATGGTAAAGTGCGCGATGTCGACCGTAACAATAAAATGTGGGTATTCTTCAAGAAACATGATGGATGACAGGATGAAACTTTTCACGAGTGGTGGTGACCACCTAACTAGCCGAAGGAAGAATAGTCTTAGTGCTCCAGGAAGTTGAAAGGAAGCATGGGACTATAAACTATTCTGCCTAGGAGATGTGCGATGTTGGAGCTGCGCGTAGAAGCAAAGAGTCTCAACGTCCGCGACCGCATACGGGGGGCTGCGCTGCCACGCGGGTTGACTAGAAAGTGACCATTGAAGTCACTATTCATGATGGGATGCTCAAATTGAGACCAAATGGAATGGGCGATAAGCATTTAAGACATGATTTATGGGAAAGATTTGGGAAAATCTACCGCCAAGGGAGCATTAATGAACTGGATTTTTGGGGAACAGTAGAATTCAAATTCAAAAAGTTCTATAAAATACAAAAGGCTGCCCAGTAAATAACACTTGGCCATTTACGAATTGAGCTATTGAGTAGAGCCCTGATTGTTGTGTGTCGAGCGTTGATTGAGCCCCTGTGTTTGCAAGTGTGAGATTTCTGGACAGATACGACGACATCAGCTGAGGAGGTTATGGAGATAATTGAAATGACCACCGAGGAGGCCACGCAGGGCCTGGTTGTGGGGGATGCTACGAAAGGTGTTGGGATTGTGGCAAAATTCTTGAAATCACCATGCACACCAAGACTCAAGAAGGAAAAACTAGTAATATTTCCCATACATGTGTCCTCGCGGAACACGCTGCGCACCAAGGAAATTCGTCACCATAAATACTGAGGAAGAAGAAGAAGACCTGGAGGACCTAATCATCACTAAAGATGAGGATGAAGGTATGGAGGAGGAAACTCAGATTGTCCCCCCCGCCCCAAACAAAGTTTCATGCCTATTCCCCCCCGTAAAAAGGAAAGGCTAAAGTACCTAAGGACCTGGGCAAGACCAAGAGCTCACTCCAGATGTCGCTCCTCCCAGGAAACATTATGTTTTAAGGAATGCACTTGGCATGAGTGCCGAGCCTAAAATTTGAATATTCGTACCTCGCTGACCACGAGAAGTTCCCTCACCTTGAGACTGGGCACCTCATGAAGCCCAAGTAGAACACCGTTGTGGGGGTGACATAATTAGGGTTGTGGAAGTGGTTGCACAGAGTGGAAAAGGCCAAGCTACTGAATCTGCTCTAGGTGCCACAGTTCCACCGTGCACCAATAACCATTTTTGTCATCAGGTAGCTACTCTGCTTGTTGCATGATGGGTATATGTGGCTAGAGGAGCTTATCCCCATCATGGCAGACTTGATTCATCACATCTCCCAACTTCCATGCAAAGGAGAGGAACCCACATACATGTTGGAGGGGAAATAAGTGTCTTGGCCATCGCGGAGGCCATGAAGAAAATGTACAAGATGGAAAAGAAGAAGAGGGGCTATGCCATCTCTAGCATCAAGGACAAAGTAGTACACGTGGCGACCCAAATAGGATATGTGCAAGTTTTGCGTGGATGAAGTACCCGCACCGGTGGTAGCACTCGCTGAGCAGTGCACGACGGGGTCCAGTTTAATTGGTTTGAGTTCCTGTAGAAGGATTTTTTAGAGAATTTCCATGAAGCCCAGGAACAGGGAAAAATGTTCCACTATGCATCACTTCTGATGTCCATAGTGAGTGTGGCAGGGGAATTACTAGAGGATAGTCAATTCCCTATAATTGACAGGGACCTACCACAAGCCGTGAAGTATGCTTTGCTCTGGGCCACAAATGATGCCAAGAGGATCTACGACAACAAGATATTCTAGGTGTTCGTCAATATGAACCTCAGAATGGAGATCAATCACAAGCCACGATTGCCACCTACTATTTACAACAGTCTACAGAGTTTTGCGGAATTCAAAGTGGACATCCACACCATTTATATCAGAGTGCGCAAGGATTTGACCAAATAGTGGATAAAGCTACCCTTTGTAGCTAGAGACAATGTCATTTCTAACATACTGGAGGCATGGCTGCTAGACTGGAACACCCCATACATCATAGAGATCGAGAAGTCAGTGGCACAGAGGAAGAAAGAAGAGGCCAAGTTACACATCGTATAGTTGTTATAAAAGAGAAGGGATGCAACAGTGGCAATAGAAGTGCGGGTGGTGCGGGATGCTGCATCGAAAGCAGCTGAGCAAGAAAAGGCTACAATAGCAATAGTAGCACAGGAGGCAGCCGCGAAGGCGGGTGAGGGCCAAACAATGACTTCGTAGGGGCAAGAAGCGAAGGAAGCTGAGACAGAAGAGGGAGGCATGGACCCACAAATCGTGTCGATGCAGTTGAAGCGCTAGCACCCAACATAGTGGGAAGGGTCACATAAAAAGGTCAAGGCATCGAAGTTGTCTATTGACCCGATCACCCAAACTGAGGGTGATCTGCATGACATTGGTGAGATAGTGAGTGATGTCATCTCTGAGGCTCTCCAAGATTTCATGCAAGAGAACCAGATTATGTTGGGGGGCCTCAGAATGCATTTGTAGGAATTACAGGCGTGCCCTCCTTAGGTTGGTAGCCTTTCGACTAGCCTCGTAGTTAGCTCAATAGCGGCATAGCAGATGTTGTGCGCATTGATGATGAATACCATAGTGCTACCAGAAGGGGCACTAGTGACATCAAATGAGGCCAACAGGCCTACAATTATTGCGTTGAAAGGTCTCGGTCTCAATATGGCTACACTCCCACGAGAGACCTTATATGTTTTGTAGGATGGGATAACTACAAAGTCGTGAGCTAGGGAGAGTCACACACTACAAGTCCTTAGTGAGCAGAAAATCAATATGGAACAACTGAGCTTGCAATGCGCCAAAGTTGTGTCATAGAATCAACAACTGGTACAGGTAAAAGACAACTCTTGCCAAAGCGTCCCAGAGCTGGCCATCCCAACGGAGGCATAGGTCCACAGGTTAGCAGTAGGGGCACACAAGGCATGGTAGGAAATGACAAAGGTTCAACTGGAGTTGAACCTTCAGATCATCGAGTTGCAGTCAAAGGTGCAGCCTTCCACCCCTTCAGAAGTCAGAGAATAGCATGATAGTGCTATCACAGTGGGACTGGACAAGATTAGCGGTGCAGTGCGAGACTGCACCAGTATGTTGGATGAATCACTTGAGGTCCTCACAAATCTGCAGGAGGACCCCAAAATCCAGTGTTTAAAGATAGAGAGGCAAGAACTCCAATAGGAGTATGACAACATTCAAGGGACTGCACAAACGGTGGTCCTCACTCAGAGGCTCGTGCGGATGCAACATGCTAAAGCACTAAAATAGCAGATGGATGCAGCATGACACAGGGAAGTAGTCCTGAAGGCACGCATTCAGCCTTGGCTTGACGAGGCCTTCACCATCATATCAAAAATTTAAGGCAAGCTCACACACATGTAGGGGATGAACATATTGATGCAGAGAAGCACTCCTGACATAGAGTTCTTGGAACAACGTATGCAGCAGATCCAGAAAGTAGTAGCTCAGTGTGTTGTTGAGCTTGCCGTAGTTCGAGAACAGTTGGGGGGACTCCACGTAAAGATCTTCACGCTAATAGAGTGACTTTAGGGTGAGTCACGATGTTTTTTTTGGGGCCCTGTTGAGCATGGAATGCCCCTAAGGCATGTTTTGGGGCTTAAAGCCCAAGTTTTGTCCAAATCTTTTTGTAAAAGCTCCACGAATTGTGGGCATGGGGCGCGAAAGTATGATAGAGTCACAGGGTTGTCTGCCTTAGTTTTGTAATGTAATTTTAGTTGGATATACCTACCCATGGTCCGCGGACCATGGGATTGTATAAAAGAGCAAGGCTCTAAGTGTAAAAGGAAACTATGGATTAGGGAATAATATAGAGAATAGAAGTTGAGTCGAAGTGTAAAGTGTGTCTATGGGTCGTAGCGTAGGAGAAGGCTTTGCAGCTGTGTGCGTAGAGGCCTAGTAGTCTAGAGCTAAGTGCGCGGACCCCTGCAATTGAGTGCGTAGGGCAGGTCGAGTTTGTAACTGTTGAAGAATCAATAAAGAGAAGTTTTACTATAATTTTGTGTATCTTTTCTTCGTTTAATGGATGGTTGGATATAATTTTCAAATATACTATTTATTTACTGCGTGAACCTGTATCAATGTTTCTATTGTTAAGTATAACTTAAGACACTTAAGTAGGCGAAGGTGCTTAAATAATATTGCATGATAAATAAGATCTCGGGTAATAGCGCAGAGCATAACACAACCCTTGGTTAGGGCTGCGCGAAGGCAGGGTATCAGGTTGTGAGGAACAGAAGGTGCGCAAAGCCACCTGCGCATAGGGACAAACAGGTGACTAGTCAAACTCATCGGACATCTCTAGGGTGAAAAAACCTGGTTCTAGCAACCTCCCATACTGCTTCGGGTGAGACCTCAGTCTGTGCTCCGAGGACTGTTTCCAAAAGGGCTAGTAGTACAGGTATTTGTTTGGCTATTTAACTCCAAACTTGGGTCAGGCCCCAGCAAGCCAACAATCCTCTTCTTTTGACATTTTTTGATCCTTTTCTTCCTCCTCTTCACAATCTATGTAAAATAATTTCTTCTCAGCACACTTATGACCTTTAATGTATTTGTTATCACAATTGTAACAAGGCCCTTTTACTCTTTTTTCTTCCAATTTTTGTGGTTTTAACCTGGTAGGTTGTGGAAGTCTAGGAGAAACAACATTTCCATATTTATATTTATGAGGGGTAGACTTCCTTGTTTCCATAATTTTTCTTTCCACTTTTCTTGCCAACCTGTATGCCTTCTCCAATGAATAAAGTTCCCAAAGGTGAACATCATGTTTGATGTTATCTTTTAAAGTCCCTATGAAGACATCAATCCTATGCTTCTATGGAATATCATTTACCATTATATTAAATTTTTTAAAGTTGTCAATGTGATCTGCCCTTGAACCCTTTCGTTTGAGATTTATCAATTGGCTAAAGAAGGTTTTTCTCTTTGTATCCTCATAATGCACTATCATTTCCTCTGTGAACATTGATCATGTGACAAGTGGTTTACAATAACAAAGCCCTTTATACCATGAAAATTGATATGGTTATAAAAATAAAGATGCAATACGTACCTTTTGCAACAGTTTCACCTCATGTAGATAAAAATATTGCTTCTTCTGTAGTATCCAGTTTACTGAATCTTTTTCATCAAACTTCCTCATATCACTTTTTCTTGATTTTAGGAGCTCGATATTGAAACAAATGTAACTCTGTAATTTCGGATCTTTAAGTTCTGAAATATTGACCTGTGATATCCCTATGAGTCCCCTTTCTAGCCCCATAAGTCTGATCGCAATTGGATTCATGAAGAAAGAGTTATGTCCAATATCCTACGATGACCTAATTGTAGACTGGTTCAGTAGAGCACATTTGTATGGCATGCCATGTGTCACTATTTTGACCTTAGGTTCTGAAACTAATAACCAAAAAACTACAGTCCATTTTATTTTTGTCACTTTTTATGAAATTTGAATCAGATGCTCCAGAGAGAGTTATGACGATTTTCCCAAGGTCACCTGTTTGGGATGTAATTCGAGGGCCTATAGAATCACTAAATGTCTTAGACCGTATCTCCAAAAATATAGCGAAGAAAAATATGAAATATGGGCCCGAGCTTCAAAATGATTTCAGCACAAATGGGTTTTAATTTCATAATCTAAAACTTTATATAAAACAAATTATAGTTTAAATTCCATGATGACCGACTTGAGATGGAATTTTGGCTCTTGCCAAAATCCTAACTTCCTCAAATCATATCTTCGAAAATATAGAGAGATAAGATATTAAATTCGGATCTGAGGTTTAGAATGCTTTCGTCTCAGGATGGGTTTTTTTATTTTCTTCCAAAACATGGCAGATAAAATGTTATAGTGAAAATACCATGAAGACTTCTTTGGAGCAGCGAAACTATAGAATCCAAAGCTCAGATATGAAATGTTATGAAACCAGCTTAAAAAAAGATAGAAAATATAGATCAATGCCTTAGAAACCAGCCTCTTCGAGGAGGAAATCTCATTCACACTACACAAAAGAACAATTCTTGGATGATACAAATGACAATACCTCCTTTTTATATATGAGAGTCTAAGGGGTCATAATATAATCATTGTCGACATAACACTAATAATGTAAGGGAACAACAATATAATAAGGGGGTTGCACTAATAATAATAAGGGGTTACACTAGTAGTATAGGAACCTAACAGAGCCATTCCTCCAAGGTCTCACAATCCACCATCTCTTTCAATGCTACAATATGTAAACTTGGCACAATATACTCCATAGGCATTACTGCGCAATTCCATAGACCAACTTAAACATCGTTTGTCCTATCAAATTCTCATATGTCATCCCATAAGCCCATAACACAACATGAACACGCATGTCCCAATCATTCCTATGCACATTGCATACCTTTGCCAATGCATACTCCAAAATCTTATCAAGAGCTTCCACTGTTTCATTCGCCTGTGGGTGATAGGGCGTCTTCTTCTAATGATACACCCGAAATTCTTCCAGCATCGCGCTGATCAATTCATTCAAAAAATGCCTACCCCTATCACTCATCAAAATCTTAGGTCATCCAAACCTTGCTAAACATATTTGAATAAAAACTTCATTGTAGTAGCTATTGTACAATCCTTTACTGGCTGCACTTCCGCCCATCTAGTGAAGTACCCGGTTGCAATAATGATGTATCATGCAACCATTTTCTTACCTTGTGGTTGTATTGGACCTATAAAGTCAATGGCCCATTTATTAAATAACTGTAATGAAACTTGAGGATTTAAAGGCAATTCATCCCTTCGCGAAAGCTTCCCATCCTTTGATAAGCATCGCATGCCTTGCAATATGCCTTAGAATCCTTGTGTAATGTAGGCCACCATAACCTAGTGCGCAAAATCTTCTGTGCAATCACTTTCCCTACACAGTGACCTCCTTCCACTCCTCCATGGGATTCATCTAGGATACTATCATGTTCAAACTTAAGAAGATACCTTCTTAGTATCTCATCGATTCCCATCTAATACAAATGAACTGAAATCACTGAAAAATCCATAGCGTGAACCACTAACTCCTTCTTTGTTGATTGGAATAACATTCTGAAGCTATTCCTTTTGTTAAGAATTGGATAATATTGGCAAAATGATCATCTGCGATGTTCACTACAAAGAGCTACACATTTGGCAGTCCTTCCTCCAAAATACTTGGTTCCTCACCTATTTCAATCCTTTATAGACGGTTTGGGCCTGCATTTAGCCTACCAGACTTCACAATCACTCCAAAGTCATATTCTTGGAACAATAGTAACCATCGATGTATCTTCCCCCCCAACACACGCCTATTGACCAAGTACTTCAGCGCGGACTGATTTGTATACATTTTAATGTGTTCGCGCAACAAATAAAGTGTGAACTTCTGCAGTGCGTAGACCATCGCTAGCCCTTCATGCTCTGTAGTGGAGTAATACTTCTCAGCTTTCGTTAAATTCCTTCTCATGAAAGCTATCAGATGATCAATCTCTCCCTCACCTGCTTGTGTTAATAATACTCTTAGCGCAATACAAGAGGCATCGACATGCACATGAAACTCCTTTTTCTTGTCTTGAAATGCCAAAATAGGCACTGTCATGATTTTCACCTTCAAGATATCCAAGCTGCATCGATAGTCTTCATCCTAGCAAAACAATGCATCTTTCTTTAACAATTTCTCCATTGGTGCGATTATCTAGGTGTTGTAGCATTTTTCGGTTTTGTTAAGTTAGAATCATTTAGTCAAAAAAAAAAATTCTTTTTTAAAAAATGTTATGTTAAGATATGGAAAAAAAGAATATTGAATAAAAATGTTAGGAAATATTTTGATAAATATGTCCATATCAAAGAAAATTTTAAAATAGATGCCCTAAAAAATGAAGGTAAAAATAAAATGTTAGGTTAGAGAGAAAAGCAAAAAAGCAATAAACTTTGAAAGTTTGCAAGTCCAAAGTGCCACTACTTTTACTTTATTATGCAAAATAATGGTTGTGTATAGATTTTTATAAATTCCACAACCCATGACAGTCAAATAGTTTAATCTTGACTAGTTCATGCTTTAGATTTCATGTTTATAGTTAGAGAATGAAGATCTAACCAAACTTTTCAATCTTGGTAGATCAATAGTTAGGTATAGAATAATAAGGAGCTCATTAGTTTAATCTAAGCCCTTGGATGTTATAGGCTTAGAATTTAATAATTTTCTTTGCAAAAGAAAAAGGAAAGAAAAGGCCCTGCTAGCCTAAATGCACCCAATTAAGTGAAGAAAAAATGTTGGGGTAAGTAAATGGGTAGGTAGAAGAAAAGTTGCAGAAATGCATTTACCATGCTTAATCATGTGTTTCAGTGTGCAAGAGCAATTATGAAAGTGAAAAGATGTTCACAAGTTCATTTGGTTAACTTCCCCTCATTTCATTTCACCCTCCATTACATACTTATTAATTTCCTCATCATCCCTTCATTTTCACCCTTTCCTTTCATTTTCACCCTTCCCCTTGGTTTGACACATTTCCCTAGCAAATTACCCTCTAAAGGTCATTTCTACCCAAAAACCCCTTTTTCCTAGTGTGAAACTCTTTCCCCTTGGAAGAAATCACTTTCCCTTTGTGATTTTCCTAAAACCCAAAAACCCCTTATCCTAACTTTTATTCCCCCCTCCGCTTTATTTAATAAAAATCTGCCATACCCATAAAACCCCATTTAACCTAAGTTTTATTAAAACCTCACATTACTTAACAAACCTCCACATATTCACCTTTTCCTGATATAAGAACTATTTTAACCCACCACCCTTGGTGTGGTTAAATAAACCCTGTTACTGTTAACCATGGTCCCACTCAATAAACCCATGCATTATGTTTAAATCCCACTTATTAATTAAAATAATTACAAATCATTTGTAATTAATGCCTAGGCCCCGCTAATTTCTGCCTATTGTCCTCCATGCATCTTGACCGCACGATAGCCGTCTGATCACTTGCTCCCAGATCTAATGATCCACAGCCATATCGCGTTCTCCTAATCTCCAATTTTTAAAGGCTCGAGAGCACGCGATATTGGTGGTTTTTCTTGTGCCCCTTGTGGTTATGTGTTATTCCCACGTTAACTCACGTGCCCTCGGAGAAAAACCACCCCATGACCAGAAGTAGTGTGATGAGCCTCCAAAACTGCTCCCCCACATACGATAAAACCATCCACTATTCACTTTGCGACAAATTTTAAAAAGTTAACCATTTACTCGTTTAAACCCAAAAACCATCACTTTCGCTCTTTCGTCCGTTTACACAATAAAACCTATATAAACCCTCTTGCACCACCCAAGGCCTCTACAACTAGTTTAACCACTGTTTACCTCCCGAAAATGCTTCAGACTCTATCCACAAACCTTTCAACTCAAATGAAGCCATTGTGGCCCTCCCTGTCAACCTTTGTTTTTCTGAACAATTGTTGTATTTTGCAGGTGATTAGCAGAAGACCAAGGGAATGGGTAAACAATTTTTATACCAGCTAAAAACTTGTTTGTTCCACATTCTCAAGAAATGAATTCAAATGATTTTCTTGTACAAACAGAAATCAGGTCTAAACCAAAGATAGAGCAGAAGAAATCATTTACACACTAAATGATTAAAACAGACAATTTACACAGTTAAAAGACAAACAGATGATCAATATCAAAACTACCTGATGTTGAGACATAAAAAAACTAAATGATTTACTATTGAAATACACAGTAAAAACTTGAAATATAAAGTAAAAGTAAAAGGAAATAGTAAAGGATGTTGACAGGTAAATAAGGTCAAAGAGTATCAAATTAAAGTGTATCAGATGAAAGGTCATAAGTGAATATGACTTCCAACGTGAAGATCAAACATACAAGAAACTTAAAGGGAAAAATATCAAAGACCAAAGCCAATAGAATCTAAATAATAGGGACAACAAGCAACAATTCAATAGCTGTCTATATCTTCTTGCATGAAGACATTTCCTTTTCCTAGAATAAATCCTTAAACAGTTTATGATATTTTCTTAGTTCTACTATTGTATAAATAACTCTCTTCTCGAGTTATTAAGGGTACATTGTTCACCATTGAACCATGTTGACCATTGAAAGGGAGTTCACCCTTGAAGAAGCATTTGTAAACATTTGATGTACTATCTTTTCTGGACCCTTAATACAGAACAAAGGATTTTGAATTCAGTTTTACACAGTTTATGTTTCTTGTAAGTTTTTACAGTATTACACATTATGTTTTCTTCATATTCTTATGTCTTACAGAGATACCTAGGTAGGAATAATTGTGTCTCAATCTATTCCTATAAGCTTCTGAAGTGATAATAATTAAAGAGAATGGATTAATTAACTATTTGTTTAATTAATTCTCTCTGAATCAATAAATCATCAACATCTTGTTGTAAGCATAAGCCTATTCTCTTAAACCTTCTAAACATTGGTCAGAGGTTTTCATACTTATGATTGTTTAATTTTTTGTCTAAAAACTATAATAATCATATTTTTTTTGTTTCTGCTCACCACTATTCAAGATTTATCACCGTGTGAAGTTTTATAGCAGCCACCTACTTTGGAATTAATATTATTCAAAAGGTTAGACATTATAGTGTTACGCATGTTTTATTCATAGGTCTTCCAAATTAAAACCAAAACCCCCAAAACAATTATCTTAGATGCTATGGAATTGATAGATGACCACTATTATCTCAAAGGTACAACATCAGACTGGCGTCGTTGCTGGGGATTCGAATTCCATTAAGTCTCCCTAAGACAATGATATTTATTCTATTCCTTTAAGGTGATTAAAGGTCTATAAAGGTTAAAATCTTTCACCTGGAAACTCCACTAGACCAAACTGGCACCTTTTAAGCATACCAGATCTCATTTAGAATCTAACTTAGTTAATCCTATGTTAGATCTTGAAAAACTTCTAAGAAATGCCAGTTCTAAAAGGAGACATCAACCATTTTCTTCTTCATCTTCAGCCTCGTATCCTAAATATTTAGAATCATTTGATCCTTTTAGTAATATTCCATCTGACCCTGATTTGACACAAATATCACCTAGGGTTTCTGAACTGTTAGATAAGGGAGTTGATTTAGATTCAACTTTCCTCGTTCATTCTTTTTAAAAGTATCCAGAACCCCTTCTACCACTAGGATCACCTAAAACTTAGTCTGACTTGGGTGTTCATTTACCTGAATACAAACCCACAGATTTCATATCCCCTACCACTTATTCATTCCCTTCCACTTCTGAACGACCTAAAGCTTCTACTTTTGAACTACTTGAAGAGACCATCTCTGTATATACAAATCCACTCTTTGAAACAAAAGAGGGTATTCCTTCACAGGTCCCAAAGTTAGTTCTTAAGACTCCTTTAAAGTCATTTAGGAGATCCCCTCCTTCTTCAGCTCCACATAGTCATACACCCTGTCAATCACCTTCTTCTTCATCTTTTTCATCTTCTTATTTTTCATCTTCTTCTTCTTCATCATCCAAAAAAACACCTCATACACCACCTTTTACTATGGCATTCCAACCTATTGTATAGGCTAGATATGCATCTTTAATCTTACCTGCTAACCTCGATGCATTCTGAGCTAGATACTTGAAATACCTTCCCAGGTATAATGGAGAAACTGGTACCACAGCTGAGGACCATATTCAAGCTTTTCTAGACTTTGTAGACAACATGAATATCGAACAAGAAAATTTTTGTGTGAGATTGTTTGTACATGCACTTGAAGGAAAGGTAAGAATCTGGTTTAGGCAGTTACTTGTGAATTCCATTAGAAATTGGGAAGAGCCTACAAACATATTTAAAAGTCAATGGAGTGTAAAGAAAGATCCTCTTTACTTTTTGACTGAGTTTGAAGAACTTAAGAGAAACTTTGGTGAACCTATTTCAGATTTTATCAAAAGGTTCAATAAAATTTATCATAAGATGCCCCCTGATTGTAAACCCCCTATTGCAGCAGCTAAGTCTAGGTTTTCTAAAGCCTTTGACGATGATTTTTTTGTAATGCTAAGAGGGAGAACTTCAAGGACTATTGAAGATATGAAAAAAAATGCTATAGAGGTGGAAGCATATAGAGCATCTTTGACTTCCTTGAAAGCTAAAGAGGAAAAAGCCTAAATAAAACTCAAATATATTCAATAAGCCTCTAGTTCCTCTAGTTCTTCTAAGACTAAAACTAAAGATTCTAAAATAGATGAAATAACTTATCTTCTTAGAAATCTATCTAATAGAATTTACAAGATTGAGACTCAATCTATGATAGTTCAACAAATAGTTATTAGACCCCAAAATCAAAATTAAGGTTAGTATAGAAGGAATCCACAATTACAAATTCTTCAGATACCTAGTAATGATCAGCAGGTTCCCACTCCTTAACTGATAGATGACCAACAACCTGATGAAAATACTATGACTATTACTGAAGATATAAATAACATGGATACTTATTCTAATCAAACAGTTATGACTCCTCTCTCACAAAAAAATTAGGTTCAAGAAGATCAATAATCCTCACAGGTTTCTAAATACCATGCCTTCTCTGAGTTTTTAATTTCAGAGGTGAACAAAAGATATGATCTTAGGCCTAGACCTAGCCCTAGAAGACCTCTTAAGGAGACTCCAATAATTGAACCTCATACCAAATATGTTGAAACTCAAACAACTGTTATTCGAGCATTAAATCAGACAATTGAGACTCCTCAAAATAATAAAAATTCTTTGACTACATTTAATGTTGAAAAAGAGTTAGAAAGAGTTAAAATCCCAATTCCACTTTCAGAACTTTCCAAAAACCCTGGTTTTAAAAATCAAGTCTCCAAATGGATACAAAACACCTCAGTTGATGCTGAAAGTGATATCATTAGTATGCAAGATGAAAAACCAGTAGTTTTATTTGGTCCTAGCTCAGATATGATAGATGAAATGGTGCCTCCTTTCTATGTAACTCTTAAGACAAATGATTCCATGTTATATAATTGTATGCTTGATTTTGGAGCATCACATAACCTCATGCCAAAAACTATCATGGACCATTTGAAACTTGACATAACTAGATCCTATCATGACTTGTACACCTTTGATTCTAAAAGGGTGCCCTACTTAGGATTGATTAAGGATTTAGCAGTCACCCTTGCCCAAATTCCAATGAAAAGTGTAGTTCTTGATATAGTTGTCATAGGTATCCCTCCCAAATTTGGAATGCTCCTTTCTAGGTCTTTCCATGCCAAATTAGGAGGAACTCTTCAAATGGATATGTCTTATGCCACTATTCTAGTTTATGGAGGAGAGTAATTAAGGTTATATAGAGAGGTAAGATTTGTGCACACTATTTACAAAATAGACCAGCCAAGGAACCATCCCATTTATGCAATTGATTAGGATTTTAGTTGCTTTCAACTCTCTTCAAACCAAATTCATGAAACTCAAGCTAAAATAGAAGATGTAATTGAAAGTCCTAAACCAAATCAAACTGATCTATGGAAACTATTTTTTGATGGTTCTTGTACAAAAGATGGGGCAGGAGTTGGGGTAGTTTTAATTTCTCTAGAAAAAGAAAATATCACACATTCATGCAAACTAGTCTTCGAAGTTACAAATAATGTGGTTGAATATGAAGCTTTCCTTTCAGGACTACAATTGGCCAAAAGCTTAAACGTTCAAATATCAAGTGTTTTTACTGATTCAGAACTTATTCTCGAACAAGTGAGAAATGTTTGCCACAGTAAGTATCCTAGATTAGGTCTTATAAAAATGAAGTTTGGGATTTAGTAGAAAACTTCTTGATGCTTTTAATTTGACTTATATTCCAAGAAATCAAAATATTCATGCAGATGCCTTAGCTGTTTTTGCTAGTTCATTTAAAATCCATGATCAAACCAATGTACTCTATCAAATACAAGTCAAATACAAACCATCCATCCCATAAATTTTAAAACACTGGTAGATATTTAAAGATGATGAACATTTGAAATATTTTCTACAGGTTATTGATGATTTTTCAGTTCTACGAATTGATGGAGATAGAACAGAAATAGATGAAAATGCAAATGAAAATGATACTTCAAATTTCAATTCAAAAATTGTTGATCATGACATTATTCAATTGTCTAACAATTTTATTCCCAAAGGCCTCATTCATTTAGAAAAGTTGTTTGATCAAGATGATGTCCTCCGAAATCCTGAGTCCATTTATTCACAAGATGACATAGAAGAAATTAATATCAGAACAAATGATGATATTAAAAACATAAAAATTTGTGCATCTCTAGATCCTGAGATCAAAGCTCAATATCTTAAGTTACTCCAAAATCATAAGGATGTTCTTGCATGGACCTATTATGATCTAAAAACCTATGATACTTCATTAATACAACATAAGATTCCTTTAACGCCAGAAGCAGTTCCTTATCAACAAAAACTTAGGAGGATCAATCCAGTTCTTCTACCAATTGTAGAAAGGGAAATTAAGAAAATGCTAGATGCCCAGATCATTCTCCTTCTTATATATTCTAATTGGGTTGCAAATTTAGCTCCTGTTAGAAAGAAGAATGGAGAAATTAGACTTTGTGTAGAATTTAGAAATTTGAATAAGGCATCATTAAAAGATAACTATCCTTTACCCAAAATGGATCAGTTACTTCAAATGGTTTCAGGAGCACAAGGACTTTCTATGCTTGATGGTTTTTCAAGCTATAATCAGGTAAATGTTGATTCAAAAAATAGAGAGAAGACAACCTTTACTACACCCTTGGGGACATTCATGTATGCTATGATGACATTTAGCTTAACCAATGCTGGAGCAACATTTTAGAGAGCTATGGATGTAGCTTTTGTGGGTCAGGTAAATAAACTTGTGGTCATTTATCTTGATGACATAATTGTTTTTTTAAATCTAATCAGGAACATCTAAATCACTTGATGAAGGTTTTTGATAGGTGTAGAAAATTTGGAATATCACTGAATCATAAAAAGTCTATTTTTTCTATCAAAGAAGGAAAACTGTTGGGCCATATAATTTTAGAAAAAGGAGTATTCATTGATCCTAAGTGTGTGTCTTCCTTTGAAACGAGGACCTTACCTAGAAACAAGAAAGAGATTTAAGCTTTTCTAGGCAAGATTATTTTTTTAAGGAGTTTCATCCCAAATTAGGTTGAGATTGTAAATTATATAACTAACATGATCCGAAAGGATCATGAAGTGAAATGGATTGTCTCTTCCAGGCATGCCTTTGATTAGATCGAGAAAGCATCTCTGAAGCTCCCACCTTGGCTAGCCCTGATTACACTAAACCATTCAGTATCTTTTCTTTTGCCTCAGAAACAACCCTTGCTCCTATTCTACTACAAAAGAATGAAGATTCCCATGACCAACCCATAGCCTTTTTCAGTAAGGTTATGAGAGATGTTGAGCTTAATTATGAAATAATTGGGAAGCAAGCCTATGCCATTATTAAAGCCATGAAATAATTCAGCATGTATGTCCTACATTCTCCTATTACTGCTTAATATGTTCCTAATAGTGTTGTGATTATTTTTTAACCCAACCAGACACTGATGGAAAGAGAGGTAGATGGATCACTCAAATTCTAGAGTTTGATTTAACTATCAAAAATAAAAAGCTAGTAAAAGGCCAAAGATTAGCTAAGATTCTAGTTGAATCCAACTGTAAAGTGCTCAGAATCAATTATGTTTTAGAGATACAAGGGAAGAATCCTCAAGGATCTTCAACTTCAGATAAGAAGAATCCACAAGAACCTTCTATCCTTGTAGAAGGGGAGAATCCACAAGAACCTTCCTTTCATCTTCAAGAAAATAATCCATAAGAACCTTCCCTTCATCCTGAAGAAAATAATCCACAAGAACATTTAACTTCAGATCAGATCAACCCTTTACACATTGATGAAAAATTTCTGTTGTCAGATTGGTACCAAGACATTGTAAATTTCTTGATCCATTTTGAATGTCTAGCATCATTCTCCAAAATCCCATGTAAAAATATCAAATTGAAAGAAGTCAAGTACTATATCATAAATGAAAACTTGTACTGGAAAGACCCACTAAATTATTTTGTTATTATGTTTAACAAAATCAGAAACTGAAGGAATCATTGACCAGTTTCATACAGGATTTTGTGGAGGAAATTATGCTTGGAGAGAAACAACATATAAGATATTAAGGGGATGATTTTATTGGCCAACATTGTTCTTACAAGTTGGAGCAAATGTTAGAGATTGTGTTCCTTGTCAAATGTTTTCTAGTAAGCAAAAAATAGCAGCTCTTCCACTAGTTCCATCAATAGTCTCAAAACCTTCTAGCCAATGGGGATTATATTTTATTGGAGAGATTCATTCCACTTCAAGTAATCAGCATATATGGATCCTCATTGCAGTAGACTACTTCACTAAATGGGTGGAAGCAATTCCAGTGAGAAATGCTACTGATTTAGCAGTAATTAAATTTATTGAAGAGAACATCTCATCTAGATTTGGTTGCCCAACTGAAATTGTCACTAATAATGCAAAAACATTTTCTAGTGTTAAAATGATTGAGTTTTTCCAAAAATATCAGATTTTGTTACATCATTCAACTCCATATACCCACAAGGTAATGACCTTGCAAAATCCTCTAATAAAAGTCTAGTAAAGTATATCAAAAAGACTCTAGAAGATCATAAAAAGAGTTGGGACTCTCATTTAATTTATATAGTGTTAGTGCCTAAATCTACCTCAGGCTGAAGGAAGGTAGGTCTAAGATAACATCAAACCACGCTTAACCTGGTAGGTAGTCCTACCAGGTCGGGAGAGGGCTCTCTCCTTGTCAATATCAAAGAAAATATAGCAAGTAATGCTAGAGATGATTGATATGAATAATAATTTTAGGCTAGGTATATGCTCAGAGGAATTTAATTGAATTTATTGGTTGTTTGTTGGATCAGATGAGGAAGGTAGCTTTGGGTCCGGGAAATCAACTTAGATTTGTAGAGGTTTCTGTGGGGTGAGGTAGGCAAGTGTTTTAGCACTTTGAAATGAGTGTGATGGTGATTCTAATGACTGGTGATTAGTTGGAGAGGGCATGCAAGGTTCATGAGTCCTCTTCAAACAACATAAAACATTTAGAACTAAATAAACCCCAATTCAAAGCACTAAAACACCAATGGATTCTGCCCTTTAAGATTGATTCATTTAGTTATGTAGAAAAAGAGAGATGATGGCACATATACACATAAGATAAACTGAAAAACGGAGGAGAAAACAATGCTAATTCACCTTGCCACAAGAATCCCATAAAACGCTGCAAAACCCTGGTTCATTTCCTTGCCAAACTGCAGAAGTGATTTACAATATTGCTCAATGCATCCACAAGAGTCCAACCTTGACAAATGAATAAGAAAGTACAAGATATAGGCACAAAACCACCTATGCTAGCCATCAAGGGTCAAATCCATCAGTCAAGGAGCTGTTTCAACAAGATCTAAACTAGGAACTGAAAAATAGGCAGTGGAACAGCTTGCCTCTAAAACTTTGGAAACTGATTCATTCATCCTCAAACCAACTCTAACTGATGTATATAACTCCTTAAGTCATTTTTTCATCATATTTACATCATGGTACATCACGTTATATCAAATTACATCATTAATTGACTAAGAGAGAAAAAAAATCAAACTAACAGAAGAATGGGAAAAATTCTGAAAAAACAGGCAAAATTGGCAAATTTTTCTCCTATGCACCACGCCATTAATCCTATGCATAGCTCTTTTTCCAGGCCAGTTTTGGAAGGCTTCCCGAAGCCCTAATTAGGTGTAGAATATCTCATTGGAAAGCTTGGTAAGCCTACTTCTTGGGATAACTTGAATTTTTTGATTTAGAGTCCATTTACCACTCCAAAAATGAAATCTCCCAAGACTGCTTCCTATGTGGCAAAAAAGTGGCAGAGAGGGCACTTTTTGGGTGTTTTTGGCCCCTTTGGAGGTCCAGAACTAGTGAAAATTTCTTAGCCATTTCTGAGCAAGCATAAATTTCCATGCTGATTCCAAAAATGTAAAATTTTTTGCAATTGGAGGTCCCCATCAAAAGCGTAGCACCAGTGGCGCTACACACCTGGTGAAAAAACCTGTGTTTTGCTTCAAAATTTCAAAAAATGACAAAAAATTCACCAAATTTCTTGAAATTTGGCATGAGTGATCATTTTTATGAGCTATGCTAGGCCAATGATGCTTCAACCAAGATCTTGAGCTTATCTTGGTCTTTTTTGCTTCTCAAAGCTCTCTTTAGCTTCGCCTTTAACTTATTCACCCTTATTTTGCAAATTTTATTCCAAGTTAAGTAGTGATAGGCCATATGACACAACATTTTCTTCTCTTTGTTTGCTTTCTCGAGCAATTTCTCCAGGTGAATGTTTGTCCTCTCTAACCATGATTCTCGGTCAGCCTCAATTTCTTGCTCTAAGGATGTCATCTTGATTTTTCTTCTTTTTGCCACTTGCCGGTTTTCTCTAATTGTGTGCAGCTCCATGATTGCTTGTTTGTCCTCCAGTTGCTTGTTCTCTTGTTCAAGGAAGTTAATAATCCATTTAGCCCTCTCAAGGTCAAGTGATAAGGCCCAAATTTCAGCCTCCTTCTCTTTGATGATCATATCCTTGAGTTTTGAGCTTTGAGGGCCCAAATCAATGTCATCCTCCTCAACCAAGACAAAATCTCTATCTTGCCCTTTAGAAGGGTTTTCATCATGCACCTATTTCTTTCCTTTGTATTTGTCCCATACCCACTCAGCTGAAGAAGAAGGCAAAGCCCCTTTCACCCTTGGTGAAGATAGCATTTGCATGTGATCCATTGAAGAAAACAAGACTCCTTCCACCCCTGGTGAAGATAGTACCTGTTTTGCAGCAACAAAAAGTCTCTTGGTGCCTTTTTGATAAGTGACAAACACTGTCATAGTTTTAGTTTCAGTCTCATGAACATCTGGCTTTCTAGAAGGCTCCCCTTCTTCTTGAAGCACCGATGGAATTACCTGAGGGCCTTTAAAAATCTCATGTGCAATGAAGGTATCCCATGGTATGTTCAACAAGCTTATCTGATGCAAAACAGAAATTTTGATCAGAGAGAAGTGGTAAATGTTGTTTAACTGTTGAGGAAAAGGTTTCTTTGCACATATAAAGTGATCTTCTCAATATTCCTGTAGATAAAGTACGAGAGTTTCATCATCCTCACTCCTGTGAAATGCATCAACAATCTAACATGGTAGGTACAGAGACGGGAAAACCTCGCTTCAAAGGTGAAATAATTGATGATGAGTTTCATGAGAGGAACATAAGTGTCCTACAAGTATTTTAAAGGAAAAACCCTACTGATTTGCCTCTGATAACCAGCCTTGATGTAAGGCTCATAATGCTCTCTACCCACATGCTACCCCTTATTCCACTGTTCACCTACATTAGGGATGCCTATTGCTACTGCAAATGTTTTAGGTGTCAAGGTGAAAGAGACACCAGCTAGGTTCACCTGATCATTGTGAAGATGAAGAACAAACAAGCTAGCCAGCTCATGATGATACTTCACCCTTTCTACCATTTCACAAAACTGATAACAAGATTGATGTTTAAAATAGGTAATAGCAAGGGTACAAGCAAGTAATTTTGTAAGAGTGGTGGGCTCCTCTCAGATATGTTTTCCTCCCTTATGTGGTTTTCTGGGCACATGGGCTTCTTGGGAGGAATCACTAACAGTTTCATCATCCCTCTCATATGCTAAGTCTGTCTCCATGTTCGTGAATTTGGAGTGACATGACTGTTGTTTTTCTTTTGGGAAATGAGGGAATGGTTGATATTATGACTCTAGGTGAGGGATTTGATGGTAGAATGGATGTAAGTGGGGAACAGGAAATGGGAATTAGGGTTTTGGGGAATATAGGTTTAGGGTTTGGTAATAGGGAGTGGGATTTGGGAGGTGAGTGCTAATAAACTTGGGAAAGAAAAAGGGAAAAGTGATTTAGGGAAATTAGTTTAAGGGAAAGGGTGTAGGGAAAAACAAAAACTCAAGGGACTAGAAACAAGTGTGTTATGCCCTTATACCAATAGGTGTCATATGTCATGATTGACATGATAAGATATGTAATATGTTCATACCTTTCCTTGTTGCAAAGGTTTTCCATATTTTCAAAAAATCAAAAAAATTAAAAAATGTAAAGAGTGTATACCCTAAAAGAAACATCAAAGGGTAAAAAGAATAAAAAATGGTCAAAAAATCAAATAAAATAAACCCCAACAAAATGAGAAACCAAGGAAAGTGTGCAAGTCTAAATGCCACTACTTTTTTTCTTTTGTATAATAAACAATTGTGTGCAGATTGTCAACTTATGCAACAATTTATGAATGGTCAAATAGTTTAAGCTTGGCTAGTTCATATTTCAATTTTATGTTGTAGAAATAGAAAATAAAATCTAGCCAAACAATGTAATCTTGGTAGATAAGTAGATAGGTAGAGTTAAAAAAGGAGCTCAACTATTTAATCTGAGCCCTTGGATGTAATAAGTGTAGACGTAGATAGACATTGCCATGTAAAAGAAAAGGAAGTTTGATAAGGGTTTGCTAGTCTAAGTGCACCCAAATAAAGAAGCAAAAATGCTAGATCAAAGTAGGTAGGGTAGGTAGATGATAGTTGCATAATTATATGTGATGAATGATGACTCTAATTGTGTTAATCTTTTACTTTCATCACAAGGCCAAGGCATGTATTATATTGAAAACATCTCAAGCAAAGAAAAGTTAGAATAATTAACTCCCCTTCTCATTTTCCCTAAATTTTCACTAATTTCCCCTAAGTACTAAGGTATTTGAAAAATTAGAGGGGCTCAGAGCATTTCTCTGACTTCTAGGAGGACTGGACCCTCAGCCCAATAGTTTATAAAGCATAAGTACTTAAAACTATTCATAAATCATTCATTCACCTTCATATGTATTTTCCTAAGTAAAATTATATTTCACTTAGGAAAATTACAATATTACTCATAAAAACCCTTTTTCACTTTAAGTTTAAGTTCAAATATATACATGAAATATTTAAACTTAGTGCTTTTTCCATTCTGTCGATCATATTAATTTGTAACTTATATTATATAATTCCCTTATAACGTTTACCCTCTCCCATATTATTTAACTATAAAAAATCCCCTTGGTTAATTATAACCATAATACATCCTTAATCGGGATTAAATAGTTAATCAGTAACTAATTAATAGCCCTTAATTCCATGCCGCATTAATGAAGGATTAATTAAACCTCACAGTTAACTAACAGCCTCTCTGTCCAATCCCGCCGCCCTCGATGCGATTAATTAATCCTTAAACATATCCCGCCTACCTCCATTATAACCCCGTCACTTTATATTCCTCGATAATCGTCTAATCAGGTCGTCAAGATTGACGGCCATTATGCATATCGCATGACCCTTTGTGATCGTGTGATCACAAAGCGGTTTTTACACAGTGCCTCTGGCACACGTCGAATGCTCTATGGAATCACTGGCTTGAGGCTAAATACCACCCTTCCCCATAAGCAGTGCGATATCAAACCACTTACCACCCTCCCACAAACGACAAAACATCATTTCGTTTGCCGCTGACATCACCCATCTAAAAACCAAAAACCCACCAATATTTGACTTTGTTAATAAAACAAAAACAAAATCATTTTCGCTATTTTATTAGGTAAACCTATGAGCCCATGCAAATGAACATCGAGGTCAAATAGTTTGATCTTTCAGTCGCCAACCTGCTCCAAACCTTGCAGCCGATGCCAACCAAAACCCTCCATCCGCACCCAATACCTGCATTTCATTTGCTCATCCCCCAAAGAAAGGTATTTATCGAATTCCAAAAAAAACCCTACAAATACTTGTTTTCCACTGTAAATTGATGAAAAAGGTCCAAATTCATTATAATTCAATTATTATTTTCGCCATTTAAGTCCCCCATAGCCTCTATGTTGCTCATTTCACAAAGAAAACCACAGTTTCTACCTGAATCCACAAGAATCAGAAGTGGAAACCTCGATGGCTTTGAATTTTGCACCCATTAATGCCCCTCAATGAGATTTAGACTATCTACCTTTGGCAAATAAGGACTTCCAAATAAAAGACCTAACCATTGATAAAAATCACCTCAAAGACTTTTGCCAAAGTAGAGATAACTACCTGAATGGTTCTGATGTCATAAGACTGTGGGAATCCAATCTTCCCATATACTTTCTCCCCTCAGTCCATGTTTTCCTTGATATAATTCATCAATGTCATGCCAATTATGACCCTAACCACAAAGCAGTTATGTCTCCCAGCAAAATAGTCCTCTTCCCAATAATTGCGGAATTAATCAATGAGATGCTACAATTTCACCCCAGTCAAGCTCTCACTCACATTTCCATTGGAGATTTACTTGAGAAATCAACTAAATTATCCCAATCTAAACTTAATCGCCTATGTCAGGCTTTCATACTATAGAAACACTAGCCTAAGGGCCCACCTCCTTATATGCAAACTTTCTTCACATATATGGGAAGACTCATAGTTGATATGATATATTTAGTTATGGGATTCAACACTAGTGAGTATGTTGATGAGTTAACCCTAGTGTTGTTGTCAATATTTACTCCTGGACAGCCCCCTATTGTCAAGTATGATTATGCCTCCTTTATTGTTGATAAAATTCATGACCAATTCATGAGACTGGAGAATGAAAGAGTTTTCAAATATACCATCGTCATATATCATCTCATGCTTTATTATCAGTCAGATAATTTCCCATTCCCTGTCATGAAACTTGTTATCAAGGGAAATCCAAGATCTGTTATCTTTTGGACTTCCATCTTTCATGAATCCTTTGATTCTCCTTACTCATATAATGATTTCATTGATCATATTTTTCATCCAGCAACCACATTATTGACAAGGATTTCCCCTCCCAAGATCAGTGGTGACATTAAAAGGATCCTTCAGCTCTCCAAGCAGTATAGAGTGGGAAATTGGCACTTATACCAGAATTATACAGAAATTAGGACGTATGGGTGTGAACTTTCCCCTTTCAAGTTACCAAAATATGTTCCAATGAGACTGTTTGCATTGGAATACTATAGGTAGATGAAAAAATCAGACCTGGTTCATTTTACTAAAGCCAAAAGAAAGCACAACTCAGGATCAAACATCAATTAGGCCCTTTCATCTGCAACAATAGAGAATCAGGGAAAGAAGCAAAGAGAATTCTAGAAGATTACCTTAAATTACACAAAAGTTTTGGTTTGGTTCCATATGACCCTCATAGCTTTATCTGTGATAGAAGGATGAAGAATAGGCTGTCGCCATATTTGCACCACAGAATCCCAGATATTGAGCAATTTTCAAACATTGGTGAATGGAGGGAAGGGACCTTAGTAGAAACTGATAGTGAGCAGGTCAACATAGAAAATGTAATGAAAGATCTTGAAAAGACTCTTGACCTAGATTATTTTGGACAGGTACATTTTGAGACTTCTAAAAAGTCAGCATCAGGGATAAGTGCCTCAACAACTGGGACATCTCAAAGGCACTCACAGTAGACCAATACACCACTTACAGGGACTTCCAAAGGTAAAGAAACATAGACAAGCACTCAGGCTACAGAACAGACAATAATGTCCAAATGCCCTGAAACTTCCAAGGAGCCGACCCACATACATACTCCTCCAACTCAAGTTAATGTGGGAGAACCACCAACATTGTAGACTCCTCTGAATGAGGAAAAGAACAAAAAGAGAGGCAGGGAAGTAGCTACCCCTACCAGTGGACCCTCATAACAGCCTGGTGCTGAAAGGCATAGGCTAAATCCTCTTTCAGAAGAGGAATTTTTTGAAGAGACTACTAATAGTAAAAGAAAAGATGGTGTAGATAGTCATCAAACTTTCCCAGTAGGTGGGACACCTTCTAGCTCACAGAGACAAGAGCCGGAGAGACAACAAAGTGTAGAAGTATTATCATTCAAGACCCTAGGAAAGGACAATCCTGATATCAAAAAGAAATTTAAAGACATAAAAGCCAGAAATGAGCCATTAAGGATCTAGGTCTACAATCAGTATTTGAAAATGGCTCCTACTAATCAGAATAGGTTGATGTCATCCTATGACATCAAAGAAGGTAAAATGCTAATGAGTTTTTTCAAACCCAAAGTGTAACAACCTCAATCAACTGCAGATTACCTCGAAACTGATTTTGAGGTCATGGTAAAGGACATTCATCCCTTGAACCAGATTGAGTTACACAAACAGATTAGGGAGATGGTACATTCTACATTGACTGGCATGGCCATGATGGCCCAAAGACTAGAAAATTCTTCAAATAATATGACTACCTAATTATAGCTATAGAAAGCCTCCTCACAGGCTAAAGACAATAGAATTAAACCTTTAGAAGAATTGATCATTGGATTGGGTCATGATCCAAAAGATGTGAAGGTTGTAGAAGATTTAATTAAAAAGAAAGATGAAAACATAGGTGCCTTGAGAAAGCAGCTAAAGTTGCCTCCTTCAAGGCATCCACGACTGCTGAAATCATACAAAAAAGGTCTGAAGAAGAGCTGATGGACTTAGTCCTAAAACTTAATGAGCAGCTGAAGGAGACTGAACAAGAACTAGAAAAATCATTGAAGGACAACAAGGGAGAGTCGACCTCTCAACCTCCCAATGTGATTCCAGTAGTTTCCACTACAGTCCCCTCAACACTTGGAATAGCTCTAGCACCAAATGTCCTAGTGGTCACAGCAAATGCAATAGTAGGAACAACAACAACAGGAACATCACAAGCAGGGATTTTAGGTCTAAGCACAGAAGAATTGATAAAGTCATTGGAGGAGTTGAAGCTCCAAGTTTCAGAGTTACAAAAGGTAAAATAACAATTTGTTACCTTAGAACAAAAATATGATCTTTGAAAGATAAATTTTGTAGAAAAGGTGAGGGAAAATAAAGGGTTAGAACAAAAGGTGAAATCATTAGAAAAAGACCTCACATTTGATAAACCCTTAGCAGATATTAGGAAGATTCTTTGGACCAACATCACTCAGTCAATAAATGATGTTTGGCCATCCATACAAATAATTTTTTAGCAGATTGATTTGGTGAGGCTACCTCTTGAAGAAATCGAGAGAACTAAGGAGGAATTAGGAAGGATGACTGAGGAAGCTACCAGACTAATCAATTTTTTGAATACCAAGAATAAGTACCAACTTGAAGAACTAGGCATTGGAGACAGTACAGGGACTATTATGGAAATCAAGAAAGTTTTAACTAAAAGGTCTTTAATGCAAAATTTGGAAAGGAGATGCCTAAACATGCAAGAGGAAATTGATGATTTTATGCAGAAATTTGGCATATTCCAGAGTAAAGGACTTCCCAGTCCTTTAGTTATCAATGAAAAATTGATGACATAGATAGGCTATGTTGACAAGTTGGCTAAATATGCAGACAACCAGGCTATCTGCTAGTGCAGCTGCACCAAAAGCAATACCTACAGGAAAAGTTATTTTTGGCACTCTACAGAACCTATTCTATGTGGAACATGAAATAAAACATCTATTCCAAGTATAGCCTAATTGTTTTAAATACACCGAAGCTGATGAGATCTTTAGAAAAATTCAAAGGACTAGAATACCACAAGAAAAATGGTGGATAGATATGAATTTTTTTTTGTGATTTACTCTTGGTAAAAGGTAAATTTCCATTTTTTACCATAGTCAATGATGGTAACAGAAGATAAATAACGATCAAACAGGTAAATAATATCAAATCAGGTCAAAGGGTATCAGTAAGAAGATGAAAGCAGGGCAACCAGCACAGAATTACAAAGAAGACAGCAAAGATGCCTAATCATAGGGCCTGACTCTAGCACATTCACAAGAATATGAACAACAAGCCATCAGTTTGCCTCTATCTTCTATCTATGAGATAATCTGTCTCTAATTTCATGTAACATATAGTTAGTCATCCTAGAATATATCTCACTTTGTTATGAGATATTTTTATTGTAAGTTTTTGTATAAATACTCCCTCATCCGAGTATTTAGGGTGGATTCTTAGACATTGTTGTAAAACTAATTACTTTGGAATAAAGTGTTGTTGGAAAATTTTGCATGGCTGGCTGGATGAAAAATTAATGCAAAGGACTTTTCACAGGATTCATATGTCAAACGCCGAACAAATAAGTATTTTATATCTCATGTGTTATTGTTTTATTATCTATTATATCAATTGTGTTTCACATCTGAATATTAAAATGAAAAAGAATAATTCAGAAAGTGCTTAAGTGTAATCTGTCTTCAATCATTTTTATTCTAAACGTTTTCTTCTAAACTAACATAAGCAGTGAATTCTTAATTTCTCTTATTTCCTAGTTTACTCATTTTGATCATTTAGTAAAAAATCCTTAATTGATTTTTGCTAGTGATCATCCAAGTTCCCTCCTTTTAAAACATGTTGAAGGATTCTTAATTTCCCTTCATCCTCTTTAAGTCCATTCCATCTTTTCAAGTCTCTATTTGCTCCCTGTTTAGCTATCTTGCCTTGTGAAGCCATCCTTTGTTGAAAAAAGCAAATCCGATTGAGCCATCTTCTTTTACTCCATTAGCTCAATGGCCTAAAATATTCAGTCGTACCCCTCTGCTACTGAATTTCACCAGCAAATACAATCAAAACCCCCAAGCTATAATAACTAGCCTAATATCTTCCAAAACGAAGTTAAATCTTAAAGAGAGATCCCTCTCTAGGTATAGATTGGCTAGATTCTATACCTATAAGTTGGTTTGTGGTTACCTCGGACCCCTTTCCCTCTTCTTACAACTTCTTGGAAAATCTAAGTGATAACATAGTGGCGACTCCACTGGGGAATGAATAGTTTGTTTGTTTGTTATTATTGTTTTCTTTATAAACTACAGACGGAGCCTGAAGTTAGCCAGGTATCCTTTGAACTAATCTTGATCTGCAAGTGCATACTAGATGAATGTTGCTTCAGTCAATCTCCAGTTTAGTTTATGAATTGAACATTTTGTTTCCAAACGTTCGACCAGTTCCTCATGTCAAATAAGTATTTAAGAAAATTAAAACCCATATCTAAAGCCTCTTAAAGAAAACCATAGAAGTTGTTTGTTAATAATAAGTAAGAAAAACCAAAAACACAACCTAAAAATCTAGCTTCAGAAAGGACTCGTTACACCAGAGCTAATTCTCATCCTAATCCACCACAAGTGTTTGAAAATCTTAATCTGATCCCTAAAATTCTTAGGAGACAGGAAAGTCAAGAAAGTTCTGCTAGTTCTAGGCCCACCTACAGGTCAACATCATGTCCTGTTAGGTGGATTTATCTTGAAGATGAACCCTTTGATGAACATTTTGAAACCTCTCTGTTTAGGACATCTTCTGATTCTGAATTAATTTACCTAATCCTAGATCCATTGTTCATTGAAGAATTACAACTTGGAGCTATCAATTTGTCAATTGATAAACATTTGCAGAACTCAAACAATCTGATCTTACCACTGAAGGAACACCCAATCCCTTTGTAATCACTACTGCCTCTACAAGTTCGTCACCATTTCCTCATACATCTCAACCTCAAACCACCCCTTATACCCCTCCATCTACCACTCAAACACTTATCGTTATCCCAACCCCAGCTGTTGTTTCATCACTACCTGCTGCAATGGAAAATAGATATGCTCTGTTGGTATTACTAGCCATTTTAGGTGCGATGCCCCAAGACTACCAAAGTAAAATCACTCCATTTGATGGTATTGGTACCTACACAGCCCAAAAACATTCCAAAAGGATGACTGATTACTTTGAAATATATGAAATAGATGTTGATGATGTACGGATGAGAATATTTGTTCAGAGTTTAACTAGGGAAGTCAAAAATTGGTTTAGAGCCCTAACTGCAAATAGTATACATAGCCTAGAAACTCTTTATAGACAATTCTTAAAGCGATGGGAGAAAAATAAATATCCTCTTCAAATCTTATCAAAATATGAAAACCTAAAGAGAGGAACACAAGAAACTGTGCAAAATTACTGCACTAGGTTCAACAATGTCTTTAATGCCATCCCTCAAAACCTCAGACCTCCTCCTGATTTAGCTTTAATCAAATTCCCTGATGGATTTGATTCTAACATGGCATTCCAGCTTAGAGAAAGAGCTCCTTGCACTTTAGAAGACATGAAAAGCATAATTGTCAGTGTTGAAGCCAACCTGATGTCTAAAAGAGCCAAGGTTAAAAGTGAAAGGAGAATACCATTGAAAGAAGAGTCCTCACCCTTTTAACATAAATTAGATGCTATTATTAAAGGAATGGATAGGCTAGGGGATAGAGTGGAAACAATTGAAAGGAAAGCCCCTTGGGATGGTCAACCAATCAATACAGGGAGAAATCCTAATTTCAGAAAAAATCAAAACCAGAACACTGGGAAAACTGGTCCTGACCGAAACATTAGGCCCCCATTCCTGGAAAATTATGTTGAAGCGTCAAATTCTGATGAACCAGTAGAAGACACTCAAATAAATCTTATGGGACTCAATAATTAACAACAAGTTTTCTTGACCCAGGAGGATCAAGAGGCTCATATTCTAAAACAATTTCAAACTTAGTCAGGTGAGTCATTCGACTTCAGGGAGGGATATGACACAACCATCTATGAAGTGCATAAGCAATATAACTTGAGGAGTAGAAGAATTGATGTTCCTGTAGTCAACAAACAGAAAGCTACAAAACATCCCATAAAAGGTAAGACAATCACTACACCTATACATATTCTTTCTAGATCAGACCCTAATCCTTCTAATCCAATAATTGAGGATGTCTCCGATAATCAATCTAATAACAGACAACCCTTCGCTCCTCCTCCCCTCAAAGGAAATGTGGAATAACCTCTAGAAGTTTATTTAGGAGAAACTCCAACTTATAACCCCACTCTTGAGAAGGAGAAAAATACAGAAAACACAGAAAACAAAGAGAATCCTACTGTTCAAAACACAAAAGCTCAGACAGAAAAACATTTCAACCTGGAGACTGAACTAGGCAAGATAAAGATTATTCTTCCATTATCCAAATTAGCTAAACATGATGTCTACCGAAGTCAAATCAATAGATCACTTAAAATCACTGGAACTGAAGACTCAGTTAATGTTTTTTATGACCAACCAGAATTAATCTTTGGCCTAGAAGTGAATGGAAAACACTTAGAAGGAGGAATTCCTCCTTTCTAATTTAGCTTAAACATACATGACAAAATTCTTCACAATACCATGTTTGATTCTGGGGCATCTCACAACCTAATGCCCAAGTATGTAATGGAAAAGCTAGACCTAGATATCGCAAGGCCGTACAAAGACCTTTTTACTTTTGATTCTAGTTAGGAGAGATGTTTAGGATTGATAAAAGACTTGTGTGTTTCATTAGTTGAGTACCCTACAAAAACAATTTTAATGGATATAGTAGTAGTACGTATTCCACCAAAATATGCCATGTTATTGTCTAGATCCTGGGGTGCAAAGCTTCAAGGATCTCTTCAATTAGACATGTCCTATGCTACTATCTCAGTTTTTGGCCAACCTAAGAAGCTATACAGAGAAACTTTTATGAAATATGTAGTAAGTAGTCAGGAAAAACCACAAAATTTCCCCATCTACTCAATACACTTTGATATGGACTCATTCATTCTTTACAATGCTGAAACAAATCTTTCCAATGACTTAGAAGTTTTAGTAGCAGAACCAAAAGAAATTCAAAAAGGAAAATCTAGTGTTCAGATTTAGGAATTATCTGAAAACAATGAAATATCAAATAACCAAGGAAAACCAGAGCAAAATGAAAAACCAGGTCTCGCAGTTAAACAAATTCCTGACACTCCCAATACCAACTAAGAGCATGAAATTCTTTGGCATTTAGAATTTGATGGCTCAGTCAATAAAATAGGAGTAGGAGTTGGAGTTTGGGTGTACAATTTAGAAAATGACCATGTTGAAGGCCATGCCTACAGGTTAAATTTTAAGTGCACAAATAATATGGCAGAGTATGAAGCTCTTTTGCTAGGTCTCAAACTTGTTAAATGATTAGGAGAACTTAGAGTATCTGTCATAGGAGATTCAGAATTAATAATTCAACATATCAAAGGGAAATATCTAACTAAGTATCCTAGATTAGGATACTACAAAGGAATAGTCATAGATATTCTTAATACTTTTCTAGAAACTCAGCTTGCTAAAATCCCTATAAAACACAACTTGCAAGCCCATAGCCTGGCAATGTTTGCCAGCACCTGCAAATTACTTTTCGAACCTAATCATTAGTTTACAGCTAAAATTAGACACAGACCAGCCATACTTGTTAATCTAAATAATTGGTAGGTGTTTGATAGTGATAAGCAGATAAATAAATTTTTAACTTTAGATCAAGAGTTCACTAACAGTCACATAGATATCGATATAGTAGCTAATTCAAATCAAATAGATGAGGTAGAAACAAGCATTTCAAAAGAGAGTTCAATTCAAATGCTTCATCCCACAAAGTTCACTAAAAAAGAAGTGCAAGAACTTAAAAAAATAGATCTTGATGAGATAGTTGAAGGAGAAACAGAAGTCATTGATTTGAAAGAGAATAATCTACCTAAAGGATTAACTCGTCTAGAAGACCTCTTTGATTCTAATGACATTCCAAATAAACAAAAGATGGAACCACTAAAAGCATATATTGAAGAATATAACCTAGGGATAGAAGAAAATCCAAAAATGATAAAACTATCAAAGTCTTTGCCTCCTGACCAGAAGTTAAAATATGTTGAACTCATGAGAGAATTCCAAGATGTTTTTTCCTAGAGTTATGAGGATTTGAAATCATATGATACATCCATAATTTAGCATACTATACCTTTAAAAGAAAATCAGAAGCCATTTAAACAAAAACTCAGAAGAATCAACCCTGTGCTATTACCACTGATTGAAAAAGAAATTAAACATATGTGTGAAGCAGAGATAATAGCCCCAATTAAATTTTCAGAGTGGGTGTCTAATCTAGTACCTACTAGAAAGAAAACTAGGGAAATTAGATTATGTGTTGATCTGAGAAATGTCTATAAGGTTTCTCTAAAATATAATTACCCTTTACCTAAGATGGATCATATTTTGCAAATGGTAGTGGGTTCTTCCAGAATTTCACTTTTAGATGGTTTCTCAAGATATAACCAGATTCAGGTTCATCCTGATGACTAAGAGAAAACTGTGTTTACCACACCATGGGGCACTTTTATGTACATCAAAATGCCATTTGGACTCAAAAATGGAGGAGCAACTTTCCAAAGGGCAATGGACATTGTATTTTCTAAAGAGATTCATGATTTTCTTGTCATATATCTGGATGAATTAACCGATTTTTCTAAATTAGATCAGCAGCATCTAGACCATCTTAGAGAAGTATTTTTGAAATGCAGAGAATATGGTATCTCTTTAAACCCAAAGAAGTCCTTGTTTGGCCTGGTGGAAGGTAAACTCTTGGGTCACATCATTTCCAAAGATGGCATTCAAATTGATCTTGCTAGAATAGCTATTCTACAGATACCTCATCCAAGAAATATCAAAGAACTTCAAGCTTTCTTAGGAAAGATAAATTTTTTGAGAAGATTCATATCCAACCTAGTTGAATTCATTAGATTACTTAATGATATGTTAAAAAAGGATTCAAGTATCAAATGGATAGTAGAAGCCAAACAAGCATTTGATGAAATCAAAATGGCTTTAACTAGAACACCGGTCCTAACCAGTCCTCAATTTGATAGAAACTTCATAATCTTTCCATTTGTATCAGAACACACTATAGTAGTGGTTTCATTACAAAAAGATGATCAAGGATGTGAGAAACCCATAGTATTTTTTAGTAAAGCACTCAGAGATGCATCATTAAAATAAAAAATCATGGAGAAACAAGCTTTTGCACTTGTAAAAGCCATTAAAGACTTTAGAGTCTACATATTATACTCTCATGTGATAGCTTATGTACCTAATGTTGTTGTCAAAGACACCCTGACTCGGGATGGAATTGAGGGAAAAAGGGGAAAATGGATTGCTACCATATTAGAATATGATATGGAAATAAAACCCACAAAACTGATAAAGGGATAGGGATTGGCCGAACTCATGACAGAATACAATTTTCAAGCCCCGGACATAAATGAACTGGATGATGAGCAGGAGATGGCGACTCCACAAATCGGTCAGGCCCTTTTAGACTCACCTTGGTATGCTGATGTAATATATGTGTTACTAAACCTGCAGGCTCCTCTAGGGTTATCCAGAATAAAGAAAAGGTTTTTAAAAGTGAAAACTTCAAAGTTTTGTATTTTAGATAATGCTCTTTTTTGGAAGAATCATGAAGGAATTTTATTGAATTATTTGCTAAAACATGAAATTGACAAGGCTCTCCAAGAATTTCATGCAGGAGACTATGGTGGACACCTTTACTAGAAATTGACTGTAGACAAGATCCTAAGGGCTGGATTCTATTGGCCAACCTTGTTTGCTGATGTGAAGAAATTTGTCACTTGTTGCCATAAATGTCAAATTTTTGAGGGTAAGAGAAAATTGTTACCTTTACCCCTAACACCAATTTCCACTAAGAAACCCTTCCAACAATGGGGCCTTGACTTCAATGGAGAAATCCATCCACCCTCTTCAGGCCAACACAAATGGATTCTCACTGCCATTGACTATTTTACCAAATGGATAGAAGCCATCCCCTCCAGACAGGCCAATGATAGAGTGATCATAGGTTTCCCAGAAACCAATATATTGTCCAGATTTTGTTGCCCTATGTTATGCTCCTATACCAATAGCTGTCATTTTTCATGATTGACTTGATGGGCTATGTAATATGTTCATACCTTTACTTGTTGCAAAGGTTTTCCATATTATCAAAAAATAAAAATAAAAATAAAAAATGTAAAGAGGGTATACCCTAAAAGAAAAATCAAAGGGTGAAAAGAATAAAATGGTCAAAAAAGTGAAAGAAAATGAACCCCACCAAAAGAAAAACCAAGGAAAGTGTGCAAGTATAAATGCCACTACTTTTTACTCTTATGTAATAAACAATTTGTGTGCAACTTGTAATTTATGCCACAATTGATGAACAGTCAAACAACTTAAGCTTGACTGGTTCAAATTTTCAATTTTATGTTTTAGAGATAGAGAATAAAGATCTGACCAAACTATTTAATCTTGGCAGATGAGTAGATAGGTAGAGTGAATAAAAGGATCTCAACAATTTAATTTGAGCCCTTGGATGTAATAAGGTTAGACTTAGATAGATTTCTACATGTAAAAGAAAAAAAAGTGTGATAAGGGTTTGCCAGTCCAAGTGCACCCTAATAAAGAAGAAAAAATGTCAGGCTAAAGTAGGTAGGGTAGGTAGATAATATTGTAGAATTACATGTGATAGATAATTTCTTTAAATGTGTTAATTTTCACTTTCATCACAAGTGCAATGCAAGCATTACACTTGATGCATTTCAAGCAAGACACGGTCAAATAATTAACTCCTCTTCACATTTTTCCCTAAAAATTTCACTAATTCCCCCTAAAGTACTAAGGCCTTTGAAAATTAGAGGGGCTTAGAGCATTTCTTTGACTTCTGGAGGCACCAGAACCTTGGCCCAATAATTTAAAAGCCTAAATACTTAAAATCATCATTCATTCACTCTCATAAGTCTTTTCCTAAGTAAAATCCCATTTTAAAGGAAAAATATACAATATCACATAAAAACCCCCTTTTCACTCAAGCCTAAGTTAAATATTCATTCTAATGTTTTACTTAGCGCTTTTTACATTTCATGTCACATTAACTATTAACCTTTGTATTATATAAATCCCGCACAAGTATTACCTTTTTCCATATTATTTAACTATATTAAATTCCCCAAATTGTTATATACAACGCCCCTGGTTGAATACAACCATAATCAACGTTTAAAATAGGATTAATGAATTAATCCGCAATTCATTAATAGCCTAATTCTCCCGCTACATAAAATGGGATTAATTAACCCTCACAGTTAATTAAGAACCCTTCCCAACCAATCATATCATCGCCAATACAATTAAATAATTTTTAATTGCGTCGGGCCCATGCACGTTAAACCCCACTGTATCGCACCTCATGTCAGCCATCCAATCACACCTTCAACATCCAACGACCATTAACAATATTGCGCATGACTTTTTGACCTCGTGTTAGTGCGTGATCGCAAAGCGATTTCCACATAGTACCCTGCCACGCATCACAAAGTCTGTGGAATCGCTGGCTCCTGGCCAAAACCCGCCGTCTCCAAAAGCGGTACGATACCATACCACTTATCGCCCTCTGCATGTGACAAAACATCCTTTCCCACTTACGTCATCCACCCAAGTAATAAAACTCTTGCCACCTTGGAATTTGTTAATAAAACCAACAAAGTGTCATTTTCATTATTCTGTACCGCAACCCGTGCTCCCATGCAAACAACGTTCAAGTCAACTATCCAAGATTTCCAACCGCCACCTTGCTGAGAAAATTGTAGTTGATGCATCCAGAACCTGTTAGCCATCATCAGCACCTGTCATTACACTGTTTATTCCCTAAATATAGGTATTTATCCAATTTTCGCCGAAACCCTGCAAGTTTTGTTTTACAGTATAAAATTCATAGGGAAAGGAAAACTTCATTGCAAATTCAGTCTTTATTTTGCCAATATAAGTTCCCAGATTATTTAATTCACCCATTTTTCACAAAAAACCAAAATTCCTTTCTGAATCCACAAGAACTGGAAATGTAAACCCCTGTGGCTCTATCTATTGCACCCATGAATGCCCCTCATAAAAACTTAGACTATCTGCCTCTTGTAGATAAAGAATTTCAAATAAGGGACTTATCCATTGACATTAACCACTTGAAAGTCTTTTTCCAAGCCAGAAACCAATACCTAAATGGCTCAGATATCCTGGGACCGTGGGAATCCAACCTTCTCAGGTATTTTCTCCCCCTAGTCCATATTTTCCTTGATCTGATTCATCAATGCCAGGCAAACTGTCATGCGGAAAGAGTCAATTTTGCGGACAAAACCGACCTCCCTAGAAGCTAAGGCTTTCTAGTGACAAACAAAACAATCAAGCACTATTATTCCCTAAATATGCATTTAAAATAAAAGCAACCAGGTGTTTAAGGCATACCTTTAGTCCAACGTTGTTTGTAGCAGCCAAGCCTCTCCGATCCAGATGAACTCCTTCTCCTTGAAACCTGCATTCACTAACAAGCAAACGATTACATAGCACCTGAATAACTCATATAATAAAACATATTCATCATAAAGACTAAGGAGTTTATGAAGCAAATTATATATAACAACTTGTTGAGAAAAATGAACTTAATTGTATTAATTGGAAACAAAAGAAACCATTACAACCAGTGCCTTGGTGTTGTGCAGGTCCCTCCCAGGGTTCAGCAAGAGTTCTCCTTTACTTTGATCAGCTCACCCACTTCCAAATGAAGCTAAGAAAGGATTGGAATCTCTCCTCTCAAGCTCTATAAGGGAGTCCTAATTTCAGCAGCATCTACCCTTAGGAATGTTCAGCTTTCAACCTCTTTTGCCTCTGGCCCAATGCCTGTATTTATAATGCTTTGGAGGAAGTTAAACAGGTCCACCATTAATGGGATAAGCCCCTCTTTCAAAGGGATAGCTCCCCTCTTCATGGGATAAGTTCCTCTTTCATTGGGATGCATGAACCATCTGGAGGCGCTCAATCCACGTCAAACCATCTTCTAGAATGCTCCAGAATCGACCACAAGTAAGTATTTTGAAGTAAAACTTGTGCCTTTTGACTTTTATAGGGGTACGCACCCACCCCTTTACAGACAGAGCGTACAAGTACGCAGGTATTATGTACTTGAGGTGCGTGCCCGCAGGTAAGAGTAAGAGAAAGTGCGGAACCAGAGTTATATTGATTTTTTAAAGGCTTTCTCTCTTTTTTGGAGTTTGACATGAGGAGCAGAGGTATAAGACTTGCCAAGGAGGACAGTATGGTTATTGATGGAGCCATACTGACTGCAAATAGTCATGGTGACAAATGTTAGTGTAACAAAAACTATGACCCTAACCTCAGAGTTGTTATGTACCCAAGTCAAACAGTCCTTTTCCCGATAATAGTTGCATCCATTAATGAAATGTTGCAATTTTCCCCTTAACAAGCACTCAATCCTCTTTCTATAGGATATTTAATTGAGAAATCTACCCAATTGTCTCAGTCAGAACTAACTCACATCTGTCAGATTTTTATGGAGCCTAAAGGCCCACCTCTCTATCTGCAGACTTTCTTCATAGACATAGGAAAACTCATTGTTGATATGATATCCTTAATCATGGGATTCAACTCCAGTGATTATGTTGATGATGTAACCGTAGTATTGTTGTCAATTTTTACTCCAAGACAACCCCCTTCTGTTAAGTATGATTATGCCTCCTATATTGCCAATAAAGTTCATGACCAGTTCCTGAGATTGGACAATGGAGGAGTCTTTAAATATACCACTTTCATTTATCATCTTATGTTATATTATCAGTCAGAGAACTTCCCTTTCCCTATGAGGAAACTTGACAATAAAGGCAATCCAAGGTCTGTTACCTTTTGGAGTCCCATCTTCCATGCATCCTATGAGTCCCCTTACTCATACAATGAGTTCATTGACCAATTTTTTCATCCTGCAACCACTCTATTGACAGGGGTTTCCCCTCCTAGAATCAGTGGTGACATCAAGAGAATCCTACAGCTCTCCAAGAAATACAGAATAGGTGATTGGTACCTATAAAAGAACCATACAGAGATCCAGATATATGGATGTCAGCTCTTCCCTTTCAAGTTACCCAAATACGTTCCAATGAGACTGTTTGCATTGGAGTATTTCAAACAAATGATACATACAGACATGGTTCATTTTTGCAAAGCCAAAAAGAAAGCTCAACTCAGAATAAAAAATCTGTTGGGCCCTTTTGTTTGCAATGATATGGAAGCATGGAGAGAAGCAGAGATAATTCTAGAAGATCATCTTAAGTTGCACAAAAGTTTTGGTTGGAGGCCATATGACCCTAATAGTTTCATTTATGATAAGAGGATGAAAAACAGGTTGTCACCATACATTCACCATAGGATTCCAAAGATTGAACAATTTGCAAATATGGATGAATGGAGGGAAGGGACCCTAGTAGAACATGATAGTGAATAGGTCAATATTGAGAATGTTATGAGAGATCTTGAGAAAACACTTGACCTGGATTCTTTTGGGTAGGTACCATTTGAGTTATCTCAAAGATCAGGAATTGGTGCCTCCATTACTAGAACCTCTCAGCAACCTTCACAGGAAATAAGCACACCAGCCACAGGAACATTAAAGGGAAAGGAATTAGAGACCAGCTTTCAAACCACAGAACAGTCTACAATGTCTAAGCAGCCTAAAAATTCCAAAGAACAGGCTCAAATACATAATCCTCCAACTCAGATCAATATGGGAGAGCCTCCAGTTCTACAAACTCCTCTAAATGAGGAAAGAAACAAAAAGAGAGACAGGGAAACAACTACCCCTGCCAGTGAACCTTCAGGATAGCCTGGAACAAAAAGACAAAGACTAAATCCCCTTTCAAAGGAGGAATTTTCTGAGGAAACTACAGATAGTCAGAGGGAAGAAAGAGTAGAGAGCCAGCAAACTTTTCCAGTAGGAGGAACATCCACTAGCTCACAGAGACAGGAGCTAGAAAGACAGAAAAGTGCAGAGATATCTTCTTTCAGGACACTAGGGACAGATGCCTCAAATATCAAGAAGACATTTACAGAAATAAATGCCAGGAATGATCCATTGAGGCTTCAAGTTTATAACCAATATTTGAAGATGGCTCCTACAAATCAACATAGATTGATGTCAGCCTACGACATCAAAGAAGGAAAAATGATAATGAGCTATTTCAACCCAAAGGTGGAGCAGCTTAAATCAGCAGTAGATTATCTCGGAACAAATTTTGAAGTCATGGAAAAGGATATTAATCCTTTGGATTAGATTGAATGGCATAAACAAATTGGAGAAATGATTTATTCAATCTTGACTGGTAAAGCAATGATGGCTCAAAGATTGCAAAATTCTTTGGATAACACTACTACCCAACTACACTTGGAGAAGGCCTCCTCTCAGGCCAAAGATAATAGAATAAAGTCTTTGGAAGAAATAATTATTAGATTGGGCCATGATACCAAAGATGTTAAGGCTACTGAAGCCTTAATCAAAAAGAAAGATGAAGATATTGCTGCGCTAAGGAAACAACTAACTTTTCCACCTTCTAGGCATCTATAGACTGCTGAGATTATAAAGAAAAAATTTGAAGAAGAGCTGACGGATTTGCTCTTAAAACACAATGAATGACTAAATGAGAGTGAACAAGAACTTGAAAAAGAATTGAAGAACAAGTAAGGAGAGTCGACCTCTCAGCCTCCCAATGTGATACCGGTAGTCTCAACTGTAGTCCCATCAACTCTTGGGGCAGCCCTAGCACCAAATATTCCAGCAGTTACAACGGAGGTGGTTACAGGTACAACAACAATAGGAGTAGCATAGGGCAACAATGCTAATTTGAGCACAAAGGAGCTAATAAAATCAATGGAGGACCTGAAACTACAAGTTTCAAAGCTAAATAAGGTAAAAGAGCAATATGCCAACTTAGAGCAAAGGTATGATCTCTCAAAAATAAATGCTACAGAAAAGACGAGAGATTAGAGTGTTAGAAAACAAAGTGAAATCATTGGAAAAGGATCTTATTTTTGACAAGCCTCTGACCGAAATTAAGAAAATTCTTTGGGCCAACATCACTCAATCAATAAATGATGCTTGACAATCAATTCAAATAATTTTTGAGCAAATTGATTTAGTGAAACTAGCTCAAGAAGAAATTCAAAATACAAGGGCAAAATTAGGAAATATGTCTAAGGAAGCCAACAAACTCATACAATTTTTGAATACTAGGAATAAGAACCAGCTTGAGGAGTTGGGCATTTAAGATAGAACAGGGACTATTTTGGAGATCAAAAGGGTTTTTACTAAAGGAACTCCAATGCAAAACTTAGAAAGAAGGTGCCATGATATGTAGGAAGAAATTAATGCTTTCATGAAAATATTTGATATTTTACAGAGTAAAGGGTTTCCAAGTCCTCTAGTTATTCATGATAAGCTAATGAGTCATAAAGACTATGAGGAGAAATTGAATAAGTATGTAGGAAACCAAGCAGTTTCATCAACAAGTGCATCAGGAAAAAAAGCTTTGCCTATAGGCAGAGTTCTCTATGACAGTCTAGAGAACTTGTTCTATGTTGAGCATGGGATGAAGCACTTGTTCCCAATTTAGCATACCTTTTTCAGGTACACAGAAACTGATTAGACCTTGAGAAAAATTCAAAAAAACAGATTTCCAGAAGCAAAATGGATGGAAGACATATTGGAAATTTTGAAAAATTATCCTTGGTAAAATGTAAATTTTGGTTATTTTTTGCAGTAAGTAATGGTAAAGAAGATGAATAGAGATCAAACAGGTCGAAGTGTATCAGAACAGGTAAAGAGTATCGGTGAAAACATGGTAGTTAGCACAGAGCTACCAAAGAAGACAACAACAAGAAAAATTATAGGGCTTGCCTCCAGCACACTCACAAGAATAGGAATAGCACAACATCAGTTACCTTTTCTCCTATCTTTGAGACCATTTGTCTCTATTTTCTTGTAACTTATTCACAGTCATCCTAAAATATATCTCAGTCTGTTATGAGATATTTTTTGTAAAATTTTTGTATAAATACTCCCTCAATTGGAGCATTGAGGGTGGATTCTTAGACATTGCTATAATACTGATTATTTTGGAATAAAGTGTTGTTGGACCAACTTTTGTATGGCTTGCTGGATAAAGAATTGATGCAAAGGACTTTTCACATATTTCTTGAGTTAGACACCGGAGCAATAAGTTCTCTATACCTTATGTTTCAAAGTTTTCTTGGTTTATTATATCATCTGTGTTTCATATCTGAATGATAAACGAAAAAGAGTAATTCGAAAAGTGCTTGATTGCGATCTGTTTTCAATCGTTATTATTCTCAATGTTTTCTTCTGAACTAGCATAAACAGTGAAATCTTAATTGCTCCTGTTTTCTAGTTCATTCATTTTGATTATTTAGTAAAGAATACTTAAATGCTATTTATTAATAATTATTCAAGTTCCCTCTTTCGAATAGGTTGAAGGATTCTTAACTTCCCTTCACCCATTTTGAGTTCATTCCATCTATTTTAAGTCTTGATTTGTTCCCTGTTTGATTGCCTTGCCTTGTGAAACCATCCCTTGTTAAGAAAACAAATCCAGTTAAGCCATCTCCTTTGACTCCATTAGCCAAATGGCCTAAACTACTCAATCCTACCCCTCTGCTATTGAATCTCACCACCCAAACTCAACCAAAACTCCTAAACTCCATAACTAGCCTAATATATTTCAAAACCAAGCTAAATCATAAAGAGAGAGCCCTCTCTAGTTACAGATTAGCTAGATTATGTACTTAAAAGTTGGTTTGTGGTTACCTTGGACCTCTTTCCTCTTCCCAACAACTTCAAGGAAAATCTGAGTGATAACACCCTGGTAAAATCATAACTGATAATGCTATGGCTTTCAAATCAAAGAAGATGATCAATTTTTGTAACAAGTACCACATTACCTTAGGCCATTCCACAACCTATTACCCTCAAGGGAATCGACTGGATGAATCCTCCAATAAGAGCCTCATTAATACCATTAAAAAAATATTTGAGGAGAACAAGAAAACTTGGCACAAGAAACTGATAAATGCACTATGGGCAGATAGACTTACAACCAAAAAATCCATTGGCACCAGTACTTATGAGTTAGTATATGGAATGGAGGTTGTATTTCCTTCATCATTAGGATTTATTGTTATGAAACTACTCCAAGAAGCTTAGGCAGAACCTAATGATACTCAAAGAAGGATAAACCAGACCATCAATTTATAGCAGACCAGAGAGGAGGTGTATTAAAGATCCCAAGTGTTGTAGGAGAAGCCAAAAATATATTTGACAAAAGGACCAAGGCAGATGATTTCTACCTTGGAGATAAAGTGTTAAGATGGGATTCTAGAAGAGAGGATAAGGGGAAACATGGGAAGTTTGACTTCCTATGGAAGGGGCCTTATATTATCTATTCCCTACAAGGAAACAATACATATTATCTGAAAAACTTAGATGGCACAAAAGCAGAAGAAGGACCAGACAAGGGTTGGATGTTGAAACATTACTTTGATCCTACTTATTAATGTTATCCTGATTGTTAACATGTACATACTATATCCTTTATACTGTCACAGTTTGGATTGGATAGTAACTTGTTTGAGTTGAAGCCCGAAGAGAAGGACCTAAGCTTCAGGAGTATCACTGTCATACATACAATAAAGCAACAAGAAGAAGAATATTCCATAGTGCAATCAAAATCATTCAAAGTCCATATGATCTGTTGTTCTTGACTTTCCACTAGGAAAAGCCATCCCCAAGTGGAGCCAGCGTTATACCCCTATACCAATAGGTGTCATATGTCATGATTGACTTGATAAGCTATGTAATATGTTCATACCTTTCCTTTCTGCATAGGTTTTTCATATTTTAAAAAAATTGAAGCATTTAAAAATGTAAAGAGGGTATACCCTAAAAGAAAAATCAAAGGGTAAAAAGAATAAAAAATGGTCAAAAAATCAAAGAAAATGAACCCTAACAAAAATAAAAACCAAGGAAAGTGTGCAAGTTTAAATGCCACTACTTTTATTTTTTGTATAATAAACAATTGTGTACAGATTGTCAACTTATGCAACAATTTATGAATGGTCAAACAGTTTAATCTTGGCTAGTTCATATTTCAATTTATGTTGTATAAATAGAGAATAAATCTAACCAAACAATGTAATCTTGGCAGATAAGTAGAGTTAAAAAAGGAGCTCAACTGTTTAATCTGAGCCCCTTGGATGTAATAAGTGTAGACGTAGATAGACATTGCCATGTAAAAGAAGAGGAAGTTTGATAAGGGTTTGCTAGTCTAAGTGCACCCAAATAAAGAAGTAAAAATGCTAGATCAAAATAGGTAGGATAGGTAGATGATGGTTGTAGAATTATATGCGATGAATGATGACTCTAAATGTGTTAATCTTTTACTTTCATCACAAGGCCAAGGCATGTATTATATTGAAAACATCTCAAGCAAAACAAAGTTAGAATAATTAACTCCCCTTCTCATTTTCCCTAAATTTTCACTAATTTCCCCTAAGTACTAAGGTATTTGCAAAATTAGAGGGGCTCAGAGCATTTCTCTGACTTCTGGAGGGACCAGATCCTCAGCCCAATAGTTTATAAAGCCCAAGTACTTAAAACTATTCATAAATCATTCATTCACCTTCATAAGTATTTTCCTAAGTAAAATTCTATTTTACTTAGGAAAATTACAATATTTCTCATAAAAACCAGGCTTTTTCACTTTAAGCCTAAGTTCAAATATATACATGAAATATTTAAACTTAGCACTTTTTCCATTTAACTTGTAACTTATATTATATAATTCCCTTATAACGTTTACCCTCTCCCATATTATTTGACTATAAAAAACCCCCAAATTTCTATATATCCCGCCCCCGGTTAATTATAACAATAATACATCCTTAATTAGAATTAATTAGTTAATCAGTAACTAATTAACAACCCTTAATTCCCTACCGCATTAATTAAGGATTAATTAACCCTCACGGTTAATTAACGGCCTCCCCATCCAATCCCGCCACCCCCGATGCGATTAATTAATCCTTAAACATATCGTGCCTGCCTCCATTATAACCCTGTCACTTTATATTCCCCGACAGCCATCCGATTAGGTCCTCAAGATCTGACGGCCATTATGCATATCTAGTGACCCTTTGTGACTACGCGTTAGCACGCGATCACAAAGCAGTTTTTGCACAGTGCCTCTACCATGCATCGAACACTCTATGGAATTGTTGGCTTGAGGCTAAATACTGCCCTTCCCCATAAGTGGTGCAATATGAAACCGCTTACTGCCCTCCCACAAATGACAAAACATCATTTCGTTTGCCGCTGACATCACCTATCTAAAAACCAAAAACCCGCCAATCTTTGACTTTGTTAATAAAACAAAAACAAAATTATTTTCACTGTTTTATTCGGTAAACCTGTGCGCCCATGCAAATGAACATTAAGGTCAAATAGTTTGAGCTTTCAGTCACCAACCTGCTCCAAACCTTGCAGCCGACGCTAACCAGAACACTCCAGCCACACCCAATACCTGCATTTCATTTTCTCATCCCCCAAAGAAATGTATTTATCAAATTCCGGACAAACACCCTGCAAATACTTGTTTTCCATTGTAAATTGATGAAAAAGGCCCAAATTCATTATAATTCAGTTATTATTTTCACCATTTAAGTCCCCCATAGCCTCTGTGTTTCTCATTTCACAAAGAAACCATAGTTTCCATCTAAATCCACAAGAACCAGAAATGGAAACCCCAGTGGCTTTGAATGTTGCACCCATGAATGCCCCTCATCAAGATTTAGACTATTTGCCTTTGGCAGGTAAGGACTTCCAAATAAAAGACCTAACCACTGATAAAAATCACCTCAAAGTATTTTGCCAAATTGGAGATAACTACCTGAATGGTTCTAATGTCATAGGACTGTGGGAATCCAATCTTCCCATATATTTTCTCCCCTCAATCCATGTTTTCCGTAATATAATTCATCAATGCCATGCCAATTAGGACCCTAATTGCAGAGCATTTATGTCTCCCAGCCAAATAATACTCTTCCCAATAATTGTTGAATCAATCAATGAGATGTTACAATTTCACCCCAGTCAAGCTCTCACTCCCATTTCCATTAGAGATTTACTTGAGAAATCAACTAGATTATCCCAATATGAACTTAATTGCCTATGTCAGACTTTCATACTACAGAAAGACCAGCCTAAGGGCCCACCTCCTTATATGCAAACTTTCTTCACATATGGGGAAGACTCATAGTTGATATGATATATTTAGTTATGGGATTCAACACTAGTGAGCATGTTGATGAGTTAACCCTAGTGTTGTTGTCAATATTTAATCTTGGATAGCCCCCTAGTGTCAAGTATGATTATGCCTACTTTATTTTTGATAAAATTCATGACCAGTTTATGAGACTGGAGAATGAAAGAGTTTTCAAATATACCACCTTCATATATCATCTCATGCTTTATTATCAGTCAGATAATTTCCCATTCTTTGTCATGAAACTTGATACCAAGGGCAATCCAAGGTCTGCTATCTTTTGGACTTCCATCTTCTATGAATCCTTTGATTCCCCTTACTCATATAATGAGCTCATTGATCAGTTTGTTCATCCAGAAACCACCTTATTGACATGGATTTCCCCTCCCAGGATCAATGGTGACATTAAAAGGATCATTTAGCTCTTCGAGCAATATAGAGTGGGTGACTGGTACTTATACTAGAATTATACAGAAATCAGGATGTATTGGTGTGAACTTTCCCCTTTCAAGTTACCAAAATATGTTCCAATGATACTGTTTGCATTGGAATACTATAGGCAGATGATAAACTTAGACCTGGTTCATTTTACTAAAGCCAAAAAGAAAGCACAACTCAGGATCAAACATCAATTAGGCCCTTTCATCTGCAACACTAGAGAAGCAGGGAAAGAAGCAGAGAGAATTCTAGAAGATTACCTTAAATTACACAAAAGTTTTGGTTGGGTTCCATATGACCCTCATAGCTTTATCTGTGATAGAAGGATGAAGAATAGGCTGTCACCATATTTGCACCATAGAATCCCAGAGATTGAACAATTTGCCAACATGGATGAATGGAGGGAAGGGACCTTAGTAGAAACTGATAGTGAGCAGGTCAACATAGAAAATGTAATGAAAGATCTTGAAAAGACTCTTGACCTAGATTCTTTTGGATAGGTACATTTTGAGACTTCTCAGAAGTCAGCATTAGGGATAAGTGCCTCAACAGCTGGGACATCTCAAAGGAACTCAAAGCAGACAGATACACCACTTATAAGGACTTCCAAAGGCAAAGAAACAGAGACAAGCACTCAGGCTACATAACAGTCAATAATGTCCAAACGACCTGAAACTTCCAAGAAGCCAGCCCACATACACACTCCTCCAACTCAAGTTAATGTGGGAGAACCCCCAATATTGCAGACTCCTCTGAATGAGAAAAAGAACAAAAAGAGAGACAGGGAATCAGCTACCCTTGCCAGTGGACCCTCAGAATAGCTTGATGCTAAAAGGCATAGGCTAAATCCTCTTTCAGAAGAGGAATTTTTTGAAGAGACTACTGATAGTCAAAGAAAAAAAGGTGTAGATAGTCATCAAACTTTCCCAGTAGGTGGGACACCTTCTAGCTCATAGAGACAGGAGCTGGAGAGACAACAAAGTGCATAAGTATCATCATTCAAGCCCCTAGGCAAGGACAATCCAGATATCAAAAAGAAATTTAAAGACATAAAAGCCATAAATGAGCCATTAAGGATCTAGGTCTGCAATCAATGTTTGAAAATGGCTCCTACTAATCAAAATGGGTTGATGTCAGCCTATGACATTAAAGAAGGTAAAATTCTAATGAGTTTTTCAAACCCAAAGTGCAACAGCCTCAATCAGCTGCAGATTACCTCAAAACCGATTTTGAGGTGATGGCAAAGGAAATTCATCCTTTGGACCAGATTGAGTTACATAAACAGATAGGGGAGATGGTCTATTCTACATTGATTGGTAAGGCCATGATGGCCCAAAGACTAGAAAATTCTTTGAATAACACAGCTGCCCAATTACAGCTGGAGAAAGCCTCCTCACAGGCTAAAGACAATAGAATTAAATCTTTAGAAGAATGATCATTGAATTTGGTCATGATCCAAAAGATGTGAAGGCTACAAAAGCTTTAATTAAAAGAAAGATGAAGACATAGATACCTTGAGAAAGCAGCTAAAGTTGCCTCCTTCAAGGCATCCACAAATTGCTAAGATCATACAACAAAGGTCTGAAGAAGAGCTGATGGACTTAGTCCTGAAACTTAATGAGCAACTGAAGGAGACTAAACAAGAACTAGAAAAATCATTGAAGGACAAGCAGGGAGAGTCAACTTCTCAGCCTCCCAATGTGATTCCAGTAGTTTCCACTGTAGTCCCCTCAACACTTGGAACAACTCTAGCACCAAATGTCCTAGTGGTCACAGTAGAAGCAATAGTAGGAACAACAGCAGGAACAACACAAGCAGGGATTTCAGGTCTAAGCATAGAAGAATTGATAGAGTTAATGGAGGAGTTGAAGCTCCAAGTTTCAGAGTTACAAAAGTTAAAAGAACAATTTATTACCTTAGAACCAAAATATGATCTTTCAAAGATAAATTTTGCAGAAAAGGTGAGGGAAAAGAAAGGGTTAGAACAAAAGGTGAAATCATTAGAAAAAGACCTCACATTTGATAAACACTTACCAGATATTAGGAAGATTCTTTGGACTGTTAGCTTTGCTATGCAAATGGATTAAAAATAGATTCAAAAAGCTCTCAAAGGCTGCAAATATGCTTATAGTCATGCCCAAAATCCATGTTTGCTGTTCAAATCATCAAGACATGATAAAAGCTACCCAACGATCAAAGAGGTTGCAAGAGGGAAGCCCTTTGGAGGGCAGAATTACACTATCAGAGGTGAAAATAACCAAAAAATCACATAAAAACCAAAGTTGCAGGCTTAAGGGTCCGAAATCATATCAGCCGTTGGATCTGGCTGGTCAACAGTCTAGATCGCGTCGGCATTTCGCTATCGGCGATTATGAGGGGCAGGCTTTAACATAAGTTATGCGCCGATGAAATGGGCCGGACTTGATGGCTCTTCAACACTCCATTTTATAAAATATCAGGTCCACGGCAATATCAGCGATCGGCGGGTTGGCGGTATCGGCAGTGGCATTGCGATTGCGGTCTAGCGATTTGATCAGGGTCGTTAATCGCGTGCACAGATCAACGGCTCGCATCACATCGGCATTTCACTATCAGGGCTGCCAAAGAGTACAGGGCCTTCACATATGTTATGCATCGATGCGATGGGTCGGACCCGATGGCCCTTCAACACTCCATTTTATAAAATATCGGGTCCGCGGCAATATCGGCGATCGGCGGCTTGACAGTATTAGTGGTGGCATTGCGATTGGGTCTAGCAATTTGATCAGGGCCGTTAATCGCATGCACAGATCAACGGCTCGCATCACGTCGGAATTTCGCTATCGGGGCTGCCAAAGAGTATAGGGCCTTCACATATGTTATGAGCCGATGCGATGGGACGGACCCGATGACCCTTCAATACTCCATTTTATAAAATATCGGGTCCGCGATGATCGCCGATATCGCATCAGCACTTTCAAAGGGGCGGGGCTTTAACACAAATGTTGGTGTAGGCCGATGGGCCGGACCCGATATATGCACAACACTCCATTTCATATTTTTTAAAGTCCGCGCCCATATCGTTTTCAATGTATTTGGTGTATTTTCTTTGTATAAAGAAAATATAAAGGGAAGCCCTGGGCAGATGCCGATTATGATGGGTTTTAGATCCGATGGGATTCGAAAGTAAAATATATATATTCTTCAAATCCGCCAGAGCCATTTTTCATGATTTTACAGCTGTTTTATGTATATTGTTCAAATATTAAAAAAACAAGGGATCGGCCGGCTGCGATATGCGATTGTGACCCGAAAGGTGGACCCGATATAAAGTTATGCCATGTTTGAGGATGTTTGAAGTCCAAGTGAAACAGAAATGAGCGGGATTTAGCAGTGTCGCAGCGTTTTCGCTGTTTATGACCCAGACAGACACAATAACAGAAAAGAAACATTCATTGCTATTGCCTGAAAGGGACTGGTGCAGGGATTTCATAAGAACGGCAGCCACTCCATTGCAAGTTCAAGCGGTAAGCCAGCCTGGAAGGAACCGTGCAGTTATGTTATATACCAGAAGAAGGATTCGGCGGAGGGACAACGGCTGGCAAACAGAACCCAGAAAGGGAAGGGGAAGGGCCACTACATGCCTCAACCCAAATCAAATAAAATCATGGAGCATTAATGGCCCTGCCAGTGCAGCAGTCATCCACGAACTTAATGGGGCATCTTTGGCACGAGGGAGCTCCTATGCATCACAGCAGGCCACCCAAAATATCTGAGTATGGTTATTTCTCTGTCAGAAGAGGAAAATCGCCAAGCCATGCCTACCTATTGAGGGAATCAATCAGTTAAACAAGACAGAAGGATAGGTTAAGACACCTGAAGCCTCAAAAGGCTGAGGACCATTGTAAACAAGCTATAAATAGCTGAAAACAAGATGTAACAAGGGTTCAACTTTTGGAGATTATTCCTCCCCTGTTTTCTCAAGCTTCTCATCTGTAGTCTTTAGTAATACAAGCTTCTTTTGATGCTACATGTTTAATGTCCATTTCTCTTCTGTTCTATGCTTACACCTGAATAGTTTGTTCAGATTTTCTGTGTGTTCGAGGCCAGATAACTATCATCTTATCTTTGCTTTGATATATTAGATTTGCAAGCTTCTTTGCTGCCTATGGCTAGCCATTTATATATGTAATTATATACCCATCTGCTGGTATAGTCAGTAAGTTCATTTGCTGCCTGTAGCTAGCCATTCGTATAGGTCCATGTATGCAACCTGCTGGCATAGTCAGTGTTCTCCATCTATCCATTAAATCTACAAACTATTGAGCATTAGCAGTCTAAAGCCTTGTGTTATTGGGGGTGTTCATGCATGCCTTGAGTGTGAATAGAGCTGAAATGGTTATCCGACTTGATCCAAACCATCTTTCATTCCAATATTTCAGAGAACAATATTAAAATTTATATGTTACTAGGCATCTCTGATTTACAACCTCGGAGAGTTTCCTAGAGTGATAACATAAATTGGCGCCATTGCTGGGGAGAAGAGAATCGAAGCTCAGCTTCCCTGGGAGATGACACAGCTTCAAGCTTTGATGACAGACAAGGTTTGAACATAGATGTTGGTTGTAATAATCTGTCTGGCGACTCCACTGGAGGAAGGCAATCCTTTGGCGACTCCACTTTGAAGTTCTGGCTTAGTTTGTGAGGCATACTAGAAGAAATCCACAGAAGTCTCCAGCTATCCCAGTGCCTGACCCTGAGAAGATTGTTAACCCGAAGAAAACATCACAGAAGGGAGCATCAAAATCAGGTAAGCCCTAGAAATATTATTTGTCTCTGCATGAGAAGTTCTTAGTTGAGGATACACAGTTTGAATATTTAAAGCCTAGTATTGCTAATGAAGAAGTACCTGCAGAGATTCATAAAGCTCCTTGTCCATTTAGTTCCCCTTTGAATCTCAGTCCAAAGAAAGCTTCCCATACTGTCCAAAACATCCCAATATCTCTACCATCCATTACATTATTTCCTACTACCCCATCTGCTAGTGTCCTTCCACAAATTCCAAACATGGTAGGACCATGAGAACCCACCAAAATGGAAAGAATCATAGCCACCAGGTATGGACCTTTAATACTACCCACTCCCTTGAATGTTATGCCCACTGGAGAATATCAAAAGTATATGCCCAAGTTCACTGGGACTGAAGGTGTCACTGCTGAAGAACACCTTGAGTCATTTTATAGCTATGCTGATAATCTGGATATTAGTGAAGATGATGTGTGGATGAGAGTCTTTGTCCAAAGTCTAGATGGGGATGCTAGGAAATGGTTTAGAGAACAAGCCCCCAGATCTATAGCAGATATCGAAGCTTTAGATGATACGTTCCTAAAACACTGGGGAGATAAAAAGGACTTGCTATACTATCATACAGAGTTTGGAAACCTGAAGAGGGAAAATGGGGAATCCTTGTCTGATTTTAATAAAAGATTAAACCGTATGTATAGTAAGATACCAGCTGAGGTAAAGCCTACCCTCACCTCTGCCAAACTTGCCTACACTAGTGCCTTTGACTCTGAGTTCTATTTGTTGTTGAGAGAAAGAAGATGTGCCACCCTAGCTGAAATGTAGGATGCGGCACTAGAAGTCGAATCTAACATTATGGCTGCAGAAAAGCTCAAAAGTCACGCTGATAGAAGGAGGCCGAGAGGCGAGGCTTCTTCTGCTTCATCCTGAGATGCCAAACTTGATAAAATGACTAGAATGCTTGAGTCACTGTCTGCTAAGATTTCTAAGCTGGAGATTGAGCAGAACCCTGGGAAGACAAGGCTCCCAGGCACATTTGCACCAAGAAATCTGAATCCATTCAGAAGAGCCAAAGAACAATCACAAACCATTCAGAGGGGTAAAGAAACTAACGAAGATCAAAAGGTTAAGGCTCCTTTCCAGAATGTGGTCATGGAGGAGGAACAGATTGAAGATGAGGATGAAATTATCTGTATGGAAGATAAAGGCAGTGATGCCTTTTTGACATTGGCTGCATACGAAGAGTCTTTGCTGCAGGAGCAAGACAGTCAAAGGTGCGACAACAGGGCTGTTCTACAAATTGGGGAGCAGAAAAGATATAATCTAAGGTCAAATGAAAATAATATCAAGGAGAATCCTGCCCAAAAAGCTGATGTCCAAACAGAGACCCAGAATAGCATACAAAGAAGACCAGCAGCTGATCCAATCACCCTCAAAGCACCAGTTAAAGAGGTAAAAAGTCCTGACAAGCTACCTCTCTCTTTTAACTTTGAATCAGAAGTTCAGAAGTTAAAAATAACCGTGCCTCTGACAGAACTGGTAAAGAGTGAGATGTTTAGAAAGCCTATCCTTGAGGCTCTCGAGCTGAAGATCACACGAACCTCCACTGACTTTGTCAATTTGCAAGACGATAGGCCTGCAGTTGTGCTAAGCCCAATGACTGAACCTGCCAAGGATAATTCCCCATCTTTTTATGTCTCCTTGACCATTCATGATAAAATTCTCCACAACTGCCTCCTAGATACAAGTGCCAGTCATAATCTGATGCCTAAAACTGTCATGGAAGAGTTAGGCCTTGACATCACCAGACCATATCATGACCTATTCTTGTTTGATTCAAGGAAGGTGAAATGTCTGGGATTGATTAAATATTTAGCCATTTCCCTAACCCATCTTCCCATGAAGAGCATGATAATGGATATTGTGGTGGAAAATGTCCCTCCTAAGTTTGGCATGTTGTTGTCCAGAGGGTGGATTAAGAGACTAGGTGGAACATTGCAGAACGATTTATCTTATGCAACTGTCCCAGTGTTCGGAGGAGAGAGCAGGAGGTTATATAGAGAAGCACAACTGGCATATATAATTAGCGATGAGAAGAATCCTACAAACCATCCCATATATGCAGTGGACACTGATTTTGGAGCTTGCATTCTCCAAATAGAATAATCTCAGAAGGCTGCATTGTAGATCAGGAAACCAATAGCTTAGGCTGAGCATAATACAGGAGGTCAGATTTGGGAGATGTTCTTTGATGGAACATGTACCAAGAAGACTACAGGAGCAGGGGTGGTGCTAGTGTCTCCACAAAAAGAAATAGTTCAACTGTCTCTAAAGCTGGTTTTTCAGGTGACAAACAACATAGCAGAATATGAAGCACTGTTGTTGGGCCTTCATGCCGCCAAAGACAGAGGAATAAAGAAGCTGAAGGTATTCGGAGATGCTGATCTGATAATTCAGCAAGTGAACAAAACATTCCAAGCAAAGCACCCAAGGCTAAAAGCGTACAGAGATGAGGTATGGAGAACCAAAGAGTTCTTTGAATTTCTCTGCATTTCATATATTCCTAGAGCCCAAAATCAGCTTGCCGACTCCCTTGTTGTCTTAGCAAGTTTTTTTATACCTACATCGCCTCCCAAACCAGTTTATGAGGTACAAATGAAGTATAGACCCTCCGTGCCTGATAATGTCCACCATTGGAGGGTTTTTTATGATGATGATGAGCTAAATAGGTTTCTTCAAGTCATTGATGAGTTTTCTGAAATGCAAATTGACCAAAATAATGATGCTTTGTTAGAAGATCCCAAGTCCAAGCTTAGAAATAAGATTGGCAAGAATAGCATAGTCCAAATCCCTAGCAACCATATTCCTAAGGGTCTAATTCCACTTGAGAGATTGTTTGATCACAATGATGTGCCTTACAAAGCTGCCCAAAAAGAAGATCAAACTGCAGTTTGCAAACATGATATAGAAGGTCCAGGCCACCCCACATTCATAAATCTATCCACCAATCTATCTGTTGACTAGAGTGTTGAATACTGCAAATTAATGAGGCAATTTGCTGATGTGTTCGCTTGGGAGTATAGCGATCTGAAGACATATGATGAAAATATAATTCAGCATAAAATTCCGCTTGAGAAAGACACTATTCCTTTCAAGTAGAAGCTGAGACCAATGAATCCTATGCTCCTTCCTCTAGTTGAAAAATAAATTAAAAAGTTGTTGGCTGCTAAGATCGTAGTGCCTCTCAGATATTCTAAATGGGTGGCCAATCTAGTTGTTGTGAGGAAGAAGAGTGGAGAAATCAGACTATGTGTTGATTTCAGGAATCTAAATAAATGTTCCAAAAAGGATAATTATCCTCTACCAAAAATGGAGCATTTGTTGCAGCAAGTCTCAGGTGCCAAGTAATGCCTTTTATAGATGGTTTTTCAGGTTATAATCAGGTTGCTGTGCATCCGGATGATCAGGAGAAGACTGCATTCACCACTCCTCGGGGTACCTTTATGTATTCCAAGATGCCTTTTGGGTTGATGAATGTTGGAGCCACCTTTCAGAGAGCTATGGATATAGCATTTGTGGGAGAAAAGGATAAATTTGTCCTTATCTACCTGGATGATATAACAATATACTCCAGTAGCCATCAAGACCATGTGCAACATTTGAAGAAAGTGTTTTTGAAGTGCAGAAGGTTTGGGATTTCAGTAAATCTTAAGAAGTCACAGTTTGCGTTAGAAGAAGGCAAGTTGTTGGGACATATTGTTTCTGCTGCAGGTGTCCAAATTGACCCAGAAAGAGTAAAAGTGATACAGACCTTGTTTGTCTCGAGATCGAAGAAGGACATCCAGTCTTTTCTAGGCAAGATTAATTTTGTAAGGAGATTTATCCCAAATTTTGCAGAACTTGTGAAGCATATTACCTCTATGTTGAAGAAGGGGTCAGATATCAAGTGGAATGGTGTAGCGAGAAAGTCATTTGAGTCCATTAAAAGGGCAATTATGGAGGCCCCCACTTTAATCAGTCTAGATTATAGCAAGGAGTTCCGCGTATTTTCTTTTGCCTCTGACGACACCCTTGCAGCAGTCTTATCGCAAGCAGATGAAGAAGGCTTAGAGCATCTGGTGGCATTTTTCAGTAAAACCTTAAGGGATGCTGAGCTGAGGTATGATATTATTGAGAAACAAGAATACGCTCTTATCAAATCTTTGAAAGCTTTCAGAGTATACATCTTGCATTCCAAAATAGTTGCACATGTGCCTTCTTCTTCAATAAAGGATGTCTTAACGCAATCTGATGCTGATGGAAAAAGAGTGAAATGGATTGCAAAAATGATAGAATTCAAGATAGAGCTGAAGCCTACCAAGCTGGTAAGAGGTCAGGGGCTTGCCAAACTATTGGCTAAAGAAAATTGCAAATCTTTGGACGTCGATTTCTTGTTCAATGTAGAAGGAAATGGTCTAATGAAAGAGCATGAAACAGCTGAATCGCAGAGAGGGCAGTCGGTGGTCGAGAACCTAGCTTCATGTAATTGGTATGCTGCAATAATTGAATTCCTTTTAGAGTTATAAGTTCCTTCAGAATTTTCTCAAAGTCAAGCAAGAACGTTAAAGCTCAAGGCAATGAAATATTGCATCAATGATAGCTCGCTTTATTGGAAGGATCCATCTGGAGTGCTTTTAAGATGTTTGGACAAAGAAAAGTCAATAGAAGTTATGCAGCAGTTCCATAACAACATGTGTGGAGGACATCATTATTGGAGAACTATAGCCCAAAAGATTCTCAGAGCTGGGTACTATTGGCCATCTTTATTTTCTGATGCATTTGCTTTTGTTAAATCTTGTGACAGGTGCCATAGATTTGAAGGAAAGAAACAGTTAAAATCCCTGCCCCTAAAGCCAATAATTGCAAAAGGACCTTTTCAGCAGTGGGGCTTGGATTTCATTGGTGAAATCAACCCGCACTCCAGTGGCCAGCACAGGTGGATATTAGTTGCCACTGATTATTTTACAAAATGGATTGAAGCAATCCCAACAAGGAAGGTTGATCATAATGTGGTAATGAAATTTTTATCAGAAAACATTTTCAGCTGATTTGGTTGCCCACATAAGCTTATAACAGATAATGTAGCAGCATTCAAGGCAAAAGAGTTGGTGGAAATGTGTGATTCAATGGGCATTAAGCTTGTTCATTCCACCTCCTATTACCCCCAAGGGAATGGTCTAGCAGAATCCTCTAACAAAAGTCTGATCAGGATTATTAAGAAGCTGTTAGAAGATAATAAGAAGAATTGGGATGGAAAGCTCAAATATGCACTATGGGCAGACAGAGTGACCATCAAAAGATCTACAGGCTGCTCTCCTTTCAGGATGGTATATGGTACTGATGCTATTTTTTAAATTCAGCTTACTCTTCCTGTGGAAAATTTGCTCCAAATAGCGCAGAATGAAGAAGATGTTATGGCCAATAGAATCACTGATTTAACAGAATTATATCAGATCAGAGAGAAACTGATTGAAAAAGCTACAGCACATCAGCAGAGGATCAAGGAAGTCTTTGACAAGAAGGCAAAGAGAGACAACTTGCAGGTTGGGGATTTGGTTATGAAATGGGATTCATTTAAAGAAAAGAAAGGCAATCATGGGAAATTTGATGCTCCCTAGACGGGCCGTTTCATCATTTCACAGATTCAAGGGAACAATACCTTCATACTGAAAAATATGGAGGGAGAACCAGTTTTTGATGGCCCAATTAATGGGCGGTTTTTGAAAAGCTATGTGATTTAAGGTCTTTAGGCCTTAAAACTGTAAATATTTTATTTTTTCATTTTTAGTATAAGAAAAGTAGACTCCATGACCAATGAAACACTATGAAATTTTCGCTAATTTGTTTTCTACAGGAAAGGCATTGATCTGCAGTTCTTGAGACCTCACAGGGAGGATCTCATCCTCAGAAGGAGCCAATGTTAGCTTTGCTATGCAAATGGATTAAAAATAGATTCAAAAAGCTCTGAAAGGCTGCAAATATGCTTATAGTCATGCCCAAAATCCATGTTTTCTATTCAAATCATCAAGACATGACAAAAGCTACCCACCGATCAAAGAGGTTGCAAGAGGGAAGCCCTTTGGAGGGCAGAATTACACTATCGGAAGGTGAAAATACCCAAAAAATCACATAAAAACCAAAGTTGCAGGCTTAAGGGTCTGAAATCATATCAGCCATTGGATTTGGCCGGTCAACGGTCCAGATCACGTTGGCATTTCGCTATCGGCGATTACGAGGGGCAGGATTTAACATAAGTTATGCGCCGATGCGATGGGCCGGACCCGATGGCCCTTCAACACTCCATTTTAGAAAATATCAAGTCCGTAGAAATATCGGCGATCGGCGGGTTGGCGGTATCGGCAGTGGCATTGCGATTATGGTCTAGCGATTTGATCAGGGCCATTAATCGCGTGCACAGATCAATGGCTCTCATCACGTCAGCATTTCACTATCGGGGCTGCCAAAGAGTATAGGGCCTTCACATATGTTATGCGCCGATGCGATGGGCCGGACCCGATGGCCCTTCAACACTCCATTTTATAAAATATCAGGTCCGCGGCAATATCGGCGATCGGAGAGTCGGCGGTATCGATAGTGGCATTGCGATTGCGGTCTAGCGATTTGATCAGGGCCGTTAATCGAGTGCACAGATCAACGGCTTGCATCACGTCGACATTTCGCTATCGGGGCTGCCAAAGAGTACAGGGCCTTCACATATGTTATGCGTCGATGCGATGGGCCGGATCCGATGACCCTTCAACACTCCATTTTATAAAATATCGGGTCCGCGGTGATCGCCGATATCGCATCGACACTTTCAAAGGGGCGGGGCTTTAACACAAATGGTGGTGCAGGCCGATGGGCCGGACCCAATATATGCACAACACTCCATTTCATATTTTTTAAAGTCCGCGCCCACATCGTTTTCAATGTATTTTCTTCGTATAAAGAAAATATAAAGGGAAGCCCTGGGCAGATGCCGATTATGATGGGTTTTGGATCCGATGGGATTCGAAAGTAAAATATATATATTCTTCAAATCCGCTAGAGCCATTTTTCATGATTTTGTAGCTGTTTTATGTATATTGTTCAAATATTAGAAAAACAAGGGATCGGCCGGCTGCGATATGCGACTGTGACCCGAAAGGCGGAACCGATAGAAAGTTATGCCATGGTTGAGGATGTTTTAAGTCCAAGTGAAACAGAAATGGGAGGGATTTAGCAGTGTCACAGCGTTTTCGATGTTTATGACCCAGACAGACACAATAACAGAAAAGAAACATTCACAGCTATTGCCTAAAAGGGATCGGTGTAGGGATTTCATAAGAACGGAAGCCACTCCATTACAGGTTCAAGCGGCAAGCCAGCCTGGAAGGAACCGTGCAGTTATGTTATATACCAGAAGAAGGATTCGGCGGAGGGACAGCGGCCGGCAAACAGAACCCAGAAAGGGAAGGGGAAGGACCACTACACGCCTCAACCCAAATAAAATAAAATCATGGAGCATTAACGGCCCTGCCAGTGCAACAGTCATCCTAACGAACTTAATGGGGCATCTTTGGCACGAGGGAGCTCCTATGCATCACAGCAGGCCACCCAAAACATCTGAGTATGGTTATTTCTCTGTCAGAAGAGGAAAACTGCCGAGCCATGCCTACCTATTGAGGGAATCAATCAGTTAAACAAGACAGAAGGATAGATTAAGACACCTGAAGCCTCAAAAGGCTGAGGACCATTGTAAACAAGCTATAAATAGCTGAAAACAAGATGTAACAAGGGTTCAACTTTTGGAGATTATTCCTCCCCTGTTTTCTCAAGCTTCTCATCTGTAGTCTTTAGTAATACAAGCTTATTTTGCTGCTACATGTTTAATGTCCATTTCTCTTATGTTCTATGCTTGCACCTGAACAGTTTTTTCAGGTTTTCTGTGTGTTCGAGGCCAGATAACTGTCATCTTATCTCTGCTTTGATATATTAGATTTACAAGCTTCTTTGTTGCCTATGTCTAGCCATTTATATGTGTAATTATATACGCATCTGCCGGTATAGTCAGTAAGTTCATTTGCTGCCTGTAGCTAGCCATTCGTATAGGTCCATGTATGCAACCTGTTGGCATAGTCAGTGTTCTCCATCTATCCATTAAATCTACAAACTATTGAGCATTAGTAGTCTAAAGCCTTGTGTTATTGGGGGTGTTCATGCATGCCTTGATTGTGAATAGAGCTGAAATGGTTATCCGACTTGATCCAAACCATCTTTCATTCCAATATTTCAGAGAACAATATTAAAATTTATATGTTACCGGACATATCTTATTTACAACCTCGGAGAGTTTCCTGGAGTGATAACATGGACCAACATCACTCAGTCAATAAACGATGTTTGGCCATCCATACAAATAATTTTTTAGCAGTTTGATTTGGTAAAGCTACATCTTGAAGAAGTCCAGAGAACTAAGGAAGAATTAGGAAGGATGCCTGAGGAAGGTACCAAACTAATCAATTTTTTGAATACCAAGAATAAGTACCAGCTTGAAGAACTGGGCATTGGAGATAGAATAGGGACTATTATGGAAATCAAGAAGGTTTTAACTAAAAGGTCTTTAGTGCAGAATTTGGAAAGGAGATGCCTAAACATGCAAGAGGAAATTGATGATTTTATGCAGCAATTTGGCATATTGCAGAGTAAAGGACTTCCAAGACCTTTAGTTATCAATGACAAATTGATGACACAGATAGACTATGTTGACAAGTTGGCTAAATATGCAGACAACCAGGCCAGCTCATCTGCAAGTGTAGCTGCACCAAAAGAAATACCTATAGGCAAAGTTCTTTTTGACAGTCTACAGAACCTATTCTATGTGGAGCATGAAATAAAACATCTGTTCCAAGTTCTGCTTAATTTTTTCAAATAAACTGAAGCTGATGAGATCCTTAGAAAACTTCAAAGGACTAGAATACCACAGGAAAAATGGTCGGCAAATATGACAGAAATTTTGTGATTTACCCTTGGTAAAAGGTAAATTTCCGTTTTTTGCCATAGTCAATTATGGTAACAGAAGATAAATAAGGCTCAAGCAGGTAAAGAGTATCAGAGTAGGTAAAAGAGTATTAGTAAGAAGATTAAAGCAGGGCAGCCAACATAGAATTACAAAGAAGACAGCAAGATGCCCAATCATAGGTCCTGACTCCAGCACATTCACAAGAATAGGGACAACAAGCCATCAGTTTGCCTCTATCTTCTATCTACGAGACCATCTGTCTCTACTTTCATGTAACATATAGGTAGTCATCCTAGAATATATCTCACTTTGTTATGAGATATTTTTATTGTAAGTTTTTTTATAAATACTCTCTCATTTAGAGTATTGAGGGTGGATTCTTAGACATTGTTGTAAAATTGATTACTTTGGAATGCTCCTTTCTAGGTCTTTCCATGCCAAATTAGGAGGAAATCTTCAAATGGATATGTCTTATGCCACTATTCCAGTTTATGGGGGAGAGTAATTAAGGTTATATAGAGAGGTAAGATTTGTGCACACTATTTGAAAAATAGACCAGCCAAGGAACCATCCCATTTATGCAATTGATCAGGATTTTGGTTGCTTTCAACTCTCTTCAAACCAAATTCATGAAACTCAAGCTAAAATAGAAGATGTAATTGAAAGTCCTGAACCAAATCAAACTGATGTATGGAAACTATTTTTTGATGGTTCTTGTACAAAATATGGGGCAGGAGCTGGGTTATTTTTAATTTCTCTAGAAAAATAAAATATCACACAATCATGCAAACTAGTCTTCGAAGTTACAAATAATGTGGCTAAATATGAAGCTTTCCTTTTAAGACTGCAATTAGCCAAAATCTTAAAGGTTCAAAACTTAAGTGTTTTTACTGATTCAGAGATTATTTTCAAACAAGTGAGAAACATTTGCCACACTAAGTATCCTAGACTTAGGTCTTATAAAAATGAAGTTTGAGATTTAGTAGAAAACTTCTTTGATGCTTTTAATTTGACTTATATTCCAAGAAATTAGAATATTCATGCAGATGCCTTAGATATTTTTGCTAGTTCATTTAAAATCCCTGATCAGATCAATGTACTCGATCAAATACAAGTCAAATACAGACCATCCATCCCAGACATTCTAGAAAACTGGTAGATATTTGAAGACGATGAACATTTGAAATATTTTTTGCAGGTTATAGATGATTTTTCAGTTCTACAAATTGATGAAGATAGAATAGAAATAGATGAAAATGCAAATGAAAATGATACTTCAAATTTCAATTCAAAAATTGTTGATCATGACATTATTCAATTTTCTAACAATTTTATTCCCAAAGGCCTCATTCATTTAGAAAATTTGTTTGATCAAGATGATGTCCTCCGAAATCCTCAGTCCATTTATTCACAAGATGACATAGAAGAAATTAATATTGGAACAAATGATGATATTAAAAACATAAAAATTTGTGCATCTCTAGATCCTAAGATCAAAGCTCAATATCTTAAGTTACTCCAAAATTATAAGGATGTTATTGCATGGACCTATTCTAATCTAAAACCCTATGATACTTCATTAATACAACATAAGATTCCTTTAATGCCAGAAGCAGTTCCTTATCAACAAAAACTTAGGAGGATCAATCCAATTCTTCTACCAACTGTAAAAAGGGAAATTAAGAAATTTCTAGATGCCCAGATCATTCTCCTTCTTATCTATTCTAATTGGGTTGCAAATTTAGTTCCTTTTAGAAAGAAGAATGGAGAAATTAGACTTTGTGTAGAATTTAGAAATTTGAATAAGGCATCATTAAAAGATAACTATCCTTTACCCAAAATGGATCAGTTACTTCAAATGGTTTCAGGAGCACAAAGACTTTCTATGCTTGATGTTTTTTCAGGCTATAATCAGGTAAATGTTGATTCAACAAATAGAGAGAAGACAACCTTTACTACACCCTTGGGTACATTCATGTATGCTAGGATGCCATTTGGCTTAACCAATGCTAGAGCAACATTTTAGAGAGCTATGGATGTAGCTTTTCTGGGTGAGGTAAATAAACTTTTGGTCATTTATCTTGATGTCATAATTGTTTTTTAAATCTGATCAGAAACATCTAAATCAGTTGATGAAGGTTTTTGACAGGTGTAAGAAATTTGGAATACCACTAAATCATAAAAAGTTTATTTCTGCTATCAAATAAGGAAAATTGTTGGGCCATATTTTAGAAAAAGGAGTATTCATTGATCCTAAGCATGTGTCTGCCATTGAAACGATGACCTTGCTTAGAAACAAGAAAGGGATTTAAGCTTTTCTAGGCAAGATTATTTTTTTAAGGAGTTTCATCCGAACTTATGTTGAGATTGTAAAATATATAACTAACATGCTCCGAAAGGATCATGAAGTGAAATGGATTGTCTCTTCCAAGCATGCCTTTGATCAGATCGAGAAAGCTATCTCTGAAGCTCCCACCTTGGCTATCCCTGGTTACACTAAACCATTCAGTATCTTTTCTTTTGCCTCAAAAACAACCCTTGCTCCTGTTCTACTACAAAAGAATGAAGATTCCCATGACCAACCCATAGCCTTTTTCAGTAAGGTTGTGAGAGATGTTGAGCTTAATTATGACATAATTGAGAAGCAAGCCTATGCCCTTATTAAAGCCATGAAATCATTTAGGATGTATGTCCTACATTCTCCTATTACTACTTATGTTCCTAATAGTGTTGTGAAAATTGTTTTAACCCAACCAGACACTGATGGAAAGAGAGGTAGATGGATCACTCAAATTCTAGAGTTTGATTTAACTATCAAAACTACAAAGCTAGTAAAAGGCCAAAGATTAGCTAGGATTCTAGTTGAATCCAACTATAAAGTACTAGGAATCATTTTTGTTTTAGAGATACAAGGGAAGAATTCTCAAAGACCTTCTCAAACTTCAGATAAGAAGAATCCACAAGAACCTTCTATCCTTGTAGAAGGGGAGAATCCACAAGAACCTTCCTTTCATCTTGAAGAAAATAATCCATAAGAACCTTCCCTTCATCCTGAAGAAAAGAATCCACAAGAACATTTACCTTCAGATCAGATCAACCCTTTACACATTGAAGAAAAATTTCTGTTGTTGGATTGGTACCAAGACATTGTAGATTTCTTGATCCATTTTGAATGTCTAGCATCATTCTCCAAAATCCAGTGTAAAACTCTCAAATTGAAAGCAGTCAAGTACTGTATCATAAATGAAAATTTGTACTAGAGAGACCCACTAAATTATTTTCTTATTATGTTTAACAAAATCAGAAATTGAAGGAATTCCCTAAATTTTCACTAATTTCCCCTAAGTACTAAGGTATTTGGAAAATTAGAGGGGCTCAGAGCATTTCTCTGACTTCTGGAGGGACTGGACCCTTGACCCAATAGTTTATAAAGCCTAAGTGCTTAAAACTATTCATAAATCATTCATTCACCATCATAAGTCTTTTCCTAAGTAAAATTCTATTTTACTTGGGAAAATTACAATATTTCTCATAAAAACCCTTTTTCTCTTTAAGCCTAAGTTCAAATATATACATGAAAATTTAAACTTAGCACTTTTTCCATTCCGTTGATCATATTAACTTGTAACTTATATCATATAATTCCCTTATAATGTTTACCCTCTCCCATATTATTTAACTATAAAAACCCCCAAATTTCTATATATCTCGCCCCTTGTTAATTATAACCATAATACATCCTTAATCGGGATTAATTAGTTAATCAATAACTAATTAACAGCCCTTAATTCCCCGCCACACTAATGAAGGATTAATTAAACCTCACGGTTAATTAACAACCTCCTCGTCCAATCATGCCACCCCCGATGCGATTAATTAATCCTTAAACATATCGGGCCCACCTCCATTATAAACCCATCACTTTATATTCCCCGACAGTCATTTGATTAGGTCCTCAAGATCTGACGGCATTATGAATATCACGTGACCCTTTGTGACCGTGAGATCACAAAGTGGTTTTTGCACAGTGCCTCTGCCACATGTCAAATGCTCTATGGAATCACCGGCTTGAGGCTAAAAACTGCCCTTCCCCATAAGCGATGTGGTATGAAACCACTTACCACCCTCCCACAAATGACAAAACATCATGTCGTTTGCAAACGAACGTCAAGGTCAAATAGTTTGATCTTTCAGTCACCAACCTGCTCCAAACCTTGCAGCCGAAGCCAACTAGAACCCTTCAGCCGCACCTAGTACCTTCATTTCATTTTCTTATCCCCCAAAGAAAGGTATTTATCGAATTCCAGACAAAAACCTTGCAAATACTTGTTTTCCACTCTAAATTGACGAAAAAGGCCCAAATTCATTATAATTCAATTATTATTTTTGCCATTTAAGTCCCCCATTGCCTCTGTGTTGCCCATTTCACAAAGAAAACCACAGTTTCTATTTGAATCCACAAGAACCAGAAATTGAAACCCCAGTGGCTTTGAATGTTGCACCCATGAATGCCCCTCAACGAGATTTAGACTATCTGCCTTTGGCAGTAAGGACTTCCAAATAAAATACTGAAGCATTGATAAAAAACACCTCAAAGTCTTTTGCCAAAGTAGAGATAACTACCCGAATGGTTCTGATGTCATAAGACTATGGGAATCCAATCTTCCCATATACTTTCTCCCCTCAGTCCATGTTTTCCCTGATATAATTCATTAATTCCATGCAAATTATGACCCTAACCACAGAGCAATTATGTCTCCCAACCAAACAATCCTCTTCCCAATAACTACTGAATCAATCAATGAGATGTTACAATTTCACCCCAGTCAAGCTCTCACTCCCATTTCCATTTGATATTTACTTGAGAAATCAACTAAATTATCCCAATCCAAACTTAATCGCCTCTGTCAGGCTTTCATACTACAGACACACTAGCCTAAGGGCCCATCTACTTATATGCAAACTTTCTTCACAGATATGGGAATACTCATAGTTGATATGATATCTTTAGTTATGGGATTCAACACTAGTGAGTATGTTGATGAGTTAACCGTAGTGTTGTTGTCAATCTTTACTCCTGGATAGCCCCCAGCTGTCATGTATGATTATGCCTCCTTTATTACTGATAAACTTCATGACTAGTTCAGGAGACTGGAGAATGAAAGAGTTTTCAAATATACCACCATCATATATCATTTCATGCTTTATTACAGTTAGATAATTTCCCATTCCCTGTCATGAAACTTGATACCAAGGGCAATCCAAGGTCTGTTATCTCTTGGACTTCCATCTTCCATGAATCGTTTGGTTCCCCTTACTCATATAATGAGTTCATTGATCAGTTTGTTCATTCAACAACCACCTTATTGACAGGGATTTCCCCTCCCAGGATCAGTGGTGAAATTAAAAGGATTTCTCAGCTCTCCAAGCAATATAGAGTCGGTGACTGGTACTTATACCAGAATTATACAGAAATCAGAATGTATGGGTTTGAACTTTCCCCTTTCAAGTTACCAAAATATGTTCCAATGAGTCTATTTGTACTGGAATACTATAGGAAGATGATAAATTCAAACCTGGTTCATTTTACTAAAGTCAAAAAGAAAGCACAACTCAGGATCAAACATCAATTAAGCCCTTTCATCTGCAATAGTATAGACGCAGGGAAAGAAGAAGAGATAATTCTAGAAGATTACCTTAAATTACACAAAAGTTTTGGTTTGGTTCCATATCACCCTCATAGCTTTATCTGTGATAGGAGGATGAAGAATAGGCTGTCACCATATTGTCACCACAGAATCCCAGAGATTTAATAATCTGCAAACATGGATGAATGGAGGGAAGGGACCTTAGTAGAAACTGATAGTGAGCATGTCAACATAGAAAATGTAATGAAAGATCTTGAAAAGACTCTTGACCTAGATTATTTTGGATAGTTACATTTTGAGACTTCTCAGAAGTCAACATTAGGGATAAGTGCCTCAACAGCTGGGACATCTCAAAGGCACTCAGAGTAGACCAATACACCACTTACAGGGACTTCCAAAGGTAAAGAAACATAGAAAAGCACTCAAGCCACAGAATAGACAATAATGTCCAAACGGCTAGAAGATTTCAAGGAGCCGGCCCACATACATACTCCTCCAACTCAAGTTAATGTCGGAGAACCACCAATATTGTAGACTCCTATGAATGAGGAAAAGAAAAAAAAGAGAGATAGGGAAGTAGCTACCCCTTCCAGTGGACTCTTAGAATAGCCTAGTGCTAAAAGGCATAGGCTAAGTCCTCTTTCAGAAGAGGAATTTTTTGCAGAGACTAATAATAGTAAAGAAAAGAAGGTGTAGATAGTCATCAAACTTTCCCAGTATGTGGGACACCTTCTAGCTCACAGAGACAAGAGCTGGAGAGACAACAAAGTGCAGAAGTATCATCATTCAAGACCCCAGGAGAGGACAATCCTGATATCAAAAAGGAATTTAAAGACATAAAAGCCAGAAATGAGCCATTAAGGATCCAGGTCTGCAATCAGTATTTGAAAATGGCTCCTACTAATCAGAATAGGTTGATGTCAGCCTATGACATCAAATAAGGTAAAATGCTAATGAGTTTTTTCAAACCCAAAGTACAGCAACCTCAATTAGCTGTAGATTACCTCAAAACCAATTTTGAGGTCATGGAAAAGGACATTCATCCCTTGGACCAGATTGAGTTAAACAAACATAAAGGGGATATGGTCTATTCTACATTGACTATTAAGGCCATGATGGCCCAAAGACTAGAAAATTCTTTGAATAATATGACTACCCAATTACAGCTAGAGAAAGCCTCCTCACAGGCTAAAGACAATAGAATTAAATCTTTAGAAGAATTGATCATTGAATAGGGTCATGATCCAAAAGATGTGAAGGCTGCAGAAGCTTTAATTAAAAAGAAAGATGAAGACATAGCTACCTTGAGAAAGCAGCTAAATTTGCCTCCTTCAAGGCATCCACAGACTGCTGAGATCATACAACAAAGGTCTGAAGAAGAGCTGATGGAATTAGTCCTAAAACTTAATGAGCAACTGAAGGAGACTGAAAAAGAACTAGAAAAATCATTGAAGTACAAGCAGTGAGAGTCGACCTCTCAGCCTCCCAATGTGATCCAGTAGCTTCCACTACAGTCCCCTCAACACTTGGAACAACTCTAGCACCAAATGTCCTAGTGGTCACAGCAGAAGCAATAGCAGGAACATCACAAGTAGGGATTTCAGTTCTAAGCATAGAAGAATTGATAAAGTCAATGGAGGAGTTGAAGCTCCAAGTTTCAGAGTTAGAAAAAGGTAAAAGAACAATTTGTTACCTTAGAACAAAAATATGATCTTTCAAAGATAAATTTTGCAGAAAAGGTGAGGGAAAATAAAGGGTTAGAACAAAAGGTGAAATCATTAGAAAAAGACCTCGCATTTGATAAACCCTTAGTAGATATTAGGAAGATTCTTTGGACCAACATCACTCAGTCAATAAATGATGTTTGGCCATCCATACAAATAATTTTTGAGCAGATTGATTTGGTAAAGCTAGCTCTTGAAGAAGTCCAGAGAACTAAGGAAGAATTAGGAAGGATGCTTGAGGAAGCTACCAGACTAGTCAATTTTTTGAATACCAAGAATAAGTACCATCTTGAAGAACTAGGCATTAGAGATAGAACAAGGACTATTTTGGAAATCAAGAAAGTTTTAACTAAAAGGTCTTTAATGCAGAATTTGGAAAGGAGATGCCTAAACATGTAAGAGGAAATTGATGATTCTATGCAGAAATTTGGCATATTGCAGAGTAAAGGACTTCCCAGTCCTTTAGTTATCAATGACAAATTGATGACACAGATAGGTTATGTTGACAAGTTGGCTAAATATGCTTACAACCAGGCCAACTCATCTGCTAGTGAAGTTGTACCAAAAGCAATACCTACAGGCAGTGTTCTTTTTTACAGTCTATAGAACCTATTCTATGTGGAGCATGAAATAAAACATCTGTTCCAAGTTCAGCCTAATTTTTTAAAATACACTGAAGCTGATGAAATCTTTAGAAAACTTCAAAGGACTAGAATACCACAGGAAAAATGGTGGATAGATATGACATAAATTTTGTGATTTACCCTTGGTAAAAGGTAAATTTCCATTTTTTACCATAGTCAATGATGGTAACAGAAGATAAATAAGGATCAAACAGGTAAAGAGTATCAGAGTAGGTCAAAGAGTATTAGTAAGAAGATGAAAGCAGGGCAGCCAACACAGAATTACAAAGAAGACAACAAAGATGCCCAATCACAGGGCCTGACTCCAGCACATTCACAAGAATAGGAATAACAAGCCATCAGTTTGCCTCTATCTTCTATCTATGAGACAATATGTCTCTAATTTCATGTAACATATAGTTAGTCATCCTAGAATATATCTCACTTTGTTATGAGATATTTTTATTGTAAGTTTTTGTATAAATACTCCCTCATTTAGAGTATTTAGGGTGGATTCTTAAACATTGCTGTAAAATTGATTACTTTGGAATAAAGTTTTGTTGGAAAAATTTTGCATTGCTGGCCATATGAATAATTAATCCAAAGGACTTTTCAAAGGATTCATGTGTCAAACACCGAACAAATAAGTTTTATATCTCATGTGTTATTGTTTTCTTATCTATTATATCAATTGTGTTTCATATCTGAATATTAAAACGAAAAAGAATAATTCAGAAAGTGCTTAAGTGCAATCTTCCTTCAATCGTTTTTATTCTAAATGTTTTCTTCTAAACTAGCATAAGCAGTGAATTCTTAATTGTTATTGTTTCCTAGTTTACTCATTTTGATCATTTAGTTAAAATCCTTATTTTCTTTTTGCTGGTGATCATCCAAGTTCCCTCCTCTTAAAACATGTTGAAGGATTCTTAATTGCCCTTCATCCTCTTTAAGTCCATTCCATATTTTCAAGTCTCTATTTGCTCCCTGTTTAGCTATCTTGCCTTGTGAAGCCATCCTTTGTTGAAAAAACCAATTCCGATTGAGCCATATTCTTTGACTCCATTAGCCCTGTTAACACCCAGGTTGTTCCCTTTGACTCCCAAGGGAATACGGCCGGGGTAACCACTAACCAATCTTTGGATTGCAGTTTCTAGCCAAACTGTAATCAGAGAGGGCTCTCTCTTTGTAATTTGTCTCTGTTTTGATAGTATTTTAGGCTAGCTATAATGTTCATGGTTTTGTTTTATGTTTTGGTTGAGGGATGTCTTCTGCATCTGAGGTGTAAGTTTTCAGGCAGTATTAGTCCATTGGGCAATGGATTCTCTGGCTACAGGTTGACTTAATATTGAGTTGAGTTACTGAAATTACAGGGCTATCTAAATGCTTCATGAAACAAATTTGAAATTGTGATGGTGAAGTGTGTTCAACCAGTGAAAGGCAATTAAGAATTTTCCACTAAGCTGGGTATGAGGAAGAGATATGTTGCACAGGAGCAAACTTGAATTCCTGAAACAACAATCACTGTGAAAGTATATAGTCTGAAAGTGCAGCAATTAAGAATTACACCTTTATAACTATAACTGAAGAAAACATTTATAATAGCATCTATTGAGTCTAGGGTAATCTGTGATTAAATCCTAGAACTATTCTTTTTCTTTGCCATTAGCTATAAAACACAGAACATGAATGAGCTATGAGAAGATGGCAAAACACATAACTAAGAGTTTGAAGAAAACTTATTGATTCATGAAACACGCAGGAATCCTGTAACATTCAGCAAAACACCACGATGACTCAGATAACGCAGAGCCTTGGAAATTCCATCATCTTTCGTGTTAATAGTCTGGAAAATTTACAGCATAAGAAACTCTTGAAGAGAGATCAACAACAACCCCTGCAAGATTATGCGAGGGGGGAATATATACAATTGGTCATACAAAATATCTGGAGCCTTGAGTCATTCTAGAAATGAATACGTTCACCCACTTTTCAAGATAGTAGATAAGAAATTTATTACATCATTGAATACAAATAAGTGCTCTCTATGTATGTCAGAAGATATTTTGACCTTTGGAGGCCACTGAGTCGCTCTGAACGTTCTGCTTTAACTCTGGAAAAATATGCCTTTATGGCTGTCGTGCTGTAGTTTTTTGGCCCTGTCACCTGTAGCTGTCAATCTTGCTTTATTGGCCGATTAGTTCTGCTGAGTTGGCCCAGCCTTTTCCTTTTCATGCATGCTGATTTCATCAAATTTTCCTGTGCATGATCACTGATGTTTTTTGATGAAAAAACTTAGTGAATGGCTTCTGGTCTATAAGATCATCTGTATTGCCTTAGTCCACCATTCCTGTGTGGGCAATTGATGTCTCAAAATTGCATCCAAAGTCTCATCTACCTCTGTATATTTATAGAAGTTTGGAGGCACTTCAAACAGATGTTTGATCTCATCCATGATAAAAAATAAGTTTTCTATCCTGTTGTAGAGACTTTGTCCTGTAGCTGGCCCTATTTCCTCTGAGGTGCTGGGCCTTTTAGTGATCTGATTTGTGGTGAATGTGTTGACCCTCTTGGCATACTGCTCATGTGTAAGTAGCCTTCCTGCGTTGTTCAGTAAGCCAGGGAGACCTTTGTTTTGCAATGCCACATATTTGTCCATGAATCTATTGACCTCTGTCTGCATGTCCTGGGTCCTTCTTTCTAGTGTCTGCACCAGGCTTCTTAGTGTTAGGACCCTCTTTATTAACAAAATAGACTCAGTCCTGTTGGAGATTCCCATAGTTGCTAACTGAGCACTTGTTCTATTATTAAGCACATTGATCATCCTATTGGCAACTTCAGGCATATTGCCTAGAGAGGCCCTTTATCTCTGAATTTCCCTCTGTGCTTTTGCAATGAGCTCCAGCTGTTCATGAATTGTCTCAATATACTGCCATTGATCAGTGATGGATTGGCCAATATTGGCCCATAGCACTGTCTTGAGCTCGGCCACCACTTTATCCAGTTTGAGCTCCTTTTCTAGCTCCTTTATCCTGTCTTTGAGGGCCTTTATTTCCCTGCCCTTTTCTGCCACAGTCTGCTTGGATTTATCATATCTTTCATTTACCTTGGCTAAATTCTCCCTGGCCTCATTTAATTCTGTCATTTGAGATTCCAGGGCTTGAATCTCATTTCTCAGCTTTTGCATGTCCAGGCTTGGGGCCTACTCTGTTGTTGGTGGTGGTGCTGAGGTAGAAGGTGCTGCCTGTTCTGTTTGTTGAGTGAGGGGAGCAGTAGTTGGAGGAGCTTCCTCAAGGTTAATTATCTCTGGAGGAGGCTGAGATGTTTGACCTCCTTCCTTTTGCTGTATTGCTGCTTGCAATGCTGCCTGTGCAGCCTCTGATTCTCCCAACTTTTCTTGAGTCTGGATCAGCTATTTATATAAAGACACCAGCAAGGCTGCCGCATCTTGATCATGTCTCAGCTGGGAAACTTTTTCCGTTTGAGGGTGAATAGTTGCTGTGATTTTGATCTTTTTCCTCAAAGCTGCCATGTCTGCATCCCTTAATTTCAATATTTCTTGTATGCCCTTGATGTCCTTGGGGTCATGCCCAATCTCTATGATTATATATTCTAAGGCCCTGATTTTGTTGTCCTTTGCTTGAGAGGATGCTCTCTCCAACTCAAGTTGGGCAGCTATATTATTTAGGCTATTTTCTAGCCTGTAGTTATCCAATGTCTTGTCTGCCAAGGAGGCATACACCATCTCACCCGTTTGCTTATGCAATTCGATTTTGTCCATTGGGTGGATGTCCTTGGCAAGGACCTCAAGGTTGGTCCTCAAGTAGTCTGAAGGGGACTGTGGTTGCAATGCAGTTGGCATGAAGTGACTCATGATCATTTTTCCTTCACTAACATCATATGCAGACATCAGTCTTTGCTGGTTAGTGGGAGCCATTTTCAACAAATGATTATATAGTTGTATCTTTATTGGCTCATTCCTCCTCTTTATGTCAATGAACTCTTGTTTGATGCTCAGTTCACCTTCTCTCTGCTGGCTTGAGGAGCTGACTTCTCCTCCCACTATCCTCTCTTGTTCCTGCTGGAAGGAACTCCCAGATGCCTCCCTGCTAGGTGGGCCCATGCCCAAAGATTGCCCTATAGGCACTTCTTCCTCTGAGAAGGGATTCATTCTATGTCTTTTCTCCCCATGAGTTGTCGATGTTGTGAGGGGAGTCTCTCTGTCCCTCTTCCTGCTTATATCTTCTTTTTGTGGGGTTTGGAGGACTGAGGCCTCCACTGTTGTCTCTTACCTAGGAGGCACAATTTGTTGGGGTTGCTGCTTAGTGGAAATTGGGGCCTGTGATATATTTTCTTGCTGCCCTGATTTCTCCTTTTCTTGCTGCTCATCTTGTTGTTGCATTTCCTGCTGCTGTGCTTGCTCATGCTGCATCTCTTCATGGTGCACCTCTTCATGAGGTGGTTCCATTTCCTTTTCCTTGCCTTTGGTAGAGGTTTGTTCAGTAGCTTTGGTTGTTTGCTGATTTGCTGCGGAGGAAGATGCAGCTGCTCCCACTTGAGTGCCTGGAAGAGAAAACACCTGTGCACAAAGCTCCAAGTCAACCATCTTTTGGATATTTCTAACTGCTCTTTGATTTAATTCTTCTTGTGTAACAGCCTCCTCTAAGGTTCCTCTCCTCCATTTAATTTTATTTGCATACTTTTCTATGTGAGGCAACCTTACATGGTCATAACTTGACAGCCTATATTTGACCCTCCTTAAAGTTATGAAGTGATTGGGGTCATAAGGTTTCCAAAGGAAACTGGTTTGCAAGCCAAGGGATTCTAACATGCTATCCACCTCTTTCCAACCTTCCTCCCTTTTGTTGTAGATAAAGTGGCCTAATTGGTTCCTGAGCTTGAGCTGTGCTTTCTTGCCTCTGCCTGAAAAGTGTAGCACATCAGCATTCCCAAATTGCCTGAAGTATTCCAGGGAAAACAATCTCATGGGCACATATCTGGGCAATCTGTATGGGGGCAACTCACATCCATAGATTCTAATGACCGTGTGGTGTTGGTAATAGTACCAATCCCCGATGCTGTATGCCTTGGACAGCTGAAGAATCCTCTGCATCTCATCAGTCAGTCTAGGAGGAGGCGAGCTCATGAGCAGAGACATGGCTGGGTGAATGAAGAGGTCTATAAACTCACAATAAGTATATGGAGAGCTGGATCTGCAGTGGAAGGCAGAGGACTAATAAACCACTGACCTTGGATTGCCTTGTGCATCCACTCTCTTCATAGCAAAATGAAACTTCTCATGTTGATAATACAAAATCAGGTGGTATATGTAAGAGGTGCATCTGAACACCCTTTCTCTTGATAAGTTCATTAGTTTCTCATGTATTTTGTCAGATATGTAGGTGGCATAGTTATAGCAAATTGGAGACTTGCCAGGGGCAAACATGAGCATCATCACCAGCACAGTCTCATCAACAAACTCAATAGAATTATAGCCCAGAATGGGACTCATCATATCTACAATGTCCCTGCCCAATTGGTTGAGGTAAACATGAGAAATGGGAGGGTACTTCACAGTGTCAGACCCAATGTACAACTGGTTTATCTTGGTGATCTGAGCCTCTGTCAATTTAGCCCCTTGCTTTATCAGATCAGCCAATGATAAAGGGACTAATCTCTTCTCAGTTTTGAAGTGGAGCATCTCTCTAATGGCTTCAGGGGTGACATAGAAAACAACTGAGCCTGAAGGGTCAATCACAGCCCTCTGAGTGGCGTCATAGGATTCAGCACATAGGTGGATTAGGTCAGGAAACTGGTTGACCCAAGGGAGTTTGAATAGAGGGAGGAAAGAATCCCAAATGCCCAATACATCTGTTCCAGTCTCATGTTTAATCTTCAACTCATTCAGCAAGTGAATGTGGTACTTGTTGTGCATTAGCGTTTCTTCTGCTATCTAATAATCCAGGTCTGCCAATGGCTGCCAATCCAGTTGTCTCTGAGGAGCATTTAAAGGGGTAACATTCAAGGCTACAGGTGCTACTGGAGTATCCATATTTAGTTTAGGATTCTGCTATATAATCTGGTGTCACTGTTCAGAGCAATACGAAAGAGTATTCTTTGAAAAAGAAAGGTGAATTACTGAGGAACAAAGGATGGAATGGTCAATTGTAGCAATTGAAATACTGCTCAAAGCTTTGATGAGACAAATGCTTGGCCTTAAACTCTTTTTCACGGCAAATTGGTGCAGTTTGGATTTCCCGTTCACAATTGTGCGAACAGAATACAGGGTCTATGAAAACTTGGGTAAACAAGGCTTAGCAGGTGAATTTCGACCTTACAGTTGCAAATGGAGACTAGGTACAGGGGATTTGCTGGTGAATTATGTGTTTTTCACTCTTTTAAGCTTTGTTTCAGACAATTTTGGATACAACCGAGCACAGGGGAGGTGAATTCGATAAATACCTGGTAAATTTGCTTGGCAATGGTGAAAATGCAGGTGGATTTGGCGCGCCAATGGTGTCCAGGTCGAATTCAGTAGGTTGGCGATAGTTTGGACGTAAATTTCATGCAGATGGAAAAGCAGTTGTTTTTGCGAAAAGTGCAAAAAACACGGCTTTTTGGCCAAAATATGGATTTTTCGGAACATTGGCGCCTTTTTTGGATGACGTCAGCATGACGTCATCAGGTGGGGTCAAGGTCGGATGACATCAGCATGATGTTATCAGGTGATGTGGTGGCTTAAGAGTGGTCCACGGGGACGATGAGGTGGCGGACAGGTGGAGCAAATGGCTAGCGGGGGAGTTGACACGGCGATGGCGCAACAGTGATGTGGTAGTGACGTTGGCAGGGCGGGTTGGCAGAAACCGGAAACAGTAAGCGGTATCATATCGCATCGCTTATTATACGGAGGCTGAATTGTCAGAGGGGGCTTCGATACGATGTGGGGGTGACGCGTGGCAGAGGCCTGACGTCACCCTCTGACAAATATCGGAAGCTATTCTTCGGACGTCGGAGCCGCTCCGATATTCATGTGGGCCGTTGGATGAAAAGGGCCCGATCCGACGGTCGACGGATCGTTAAGGTGGCCGGACAATACGGATGGGGGGCGAGATTAAAATAATATTTCTTTTGAGATTTGCGCCCGGCGGGAACCTTAGGATTTCGACAATTTACATGGTTTTTCCAATGTTTTTTATAAAAATGCGGATAGCACTAAGACTTTGGGTAAATGGAAAAATGGGTTTTTTGTGTGTATTTTGCAAATGAAGCGGGTTTAGGGGAAAAAAGGGGTTTATCACAAGGTTTCTTGGCAAATGAAGGGTTTAGTGGGTTAAATGACTTCTAAAGGGGAAAGAGGGGTTAGGCTTAGGGCTCTTAAACTGACCAGATGTCAATTTAATCCCTGATAGTGAACATAGGGCCATAATGCCAGGGGAGGGATATTTATACAATGCTTGGGGTTTATACACCATAGTGTTATAATAGTAGGGAAAGGGTAACATAGGGGATTTAGATAATAGAAGTTAGGGGTTAATATGGATGGAAAAGGTGAATGAGGAGCGAAATCACTAAGTTTATGTGAAGATAGCTTAGCTTAGGGAGTAGATCAAATTAAAAAGATTTTTAGACAAGAAATGTGGCTTTCAAAGGAATAAGAACAAGCATAAAACCTCAAATTCTTTCATGAACACAACTGGTGAAGGGATGTTAGTAATGAAGGTGAAAAAAAGGAAAAGGAAATTAGTCATGCTTCTTTATTTTGCTGCAACATGATGGAGAAGAAGACCTTCTCAATCCATTGATATTCCTTTGTGAATAGGTTAGCACACATTGAATTGTAAGGAATGACATTTCTGCAACCCCATCTACCTACCCATCTATTTGCCTAGCATTTTTTGTTTCTTCATGGAGGGTGCACTTAGACTTGCAGACCCTTATGTGCCTTTTCTTTTCTTTGGCTTTTTCCTTTTGATTTTCTATCTAGAACTACCCTTATTGCTTCCAAGGTCCCAGATTAAGTAGTTGGGAACCTTACTTCTCTACCTAAGATACTGGTCTGCCAAGATTAAAAAGTTTGGACAGACTTCTTTCTCTATTCTACAACAAAAAAATTGAAACATGGCATGATCCAGATTAGGCTTTTGGACCACCCATCAAAACTTAATCCACATGAAGCTATATACACACCTAGTCTCCTTTTGGAAATATGGGATCTTTGTATCACCAAAGCAGAGCATATTTGGAACTTTCTTTGGCAAATCATGAAATATGAAACCTATTGGTATAGGTAGCTAACAGTGGCTCCACATGGGGATGGCTTTTCCATTTGAAAAGCCAAGAACAACAGGTCAGAATGCCTAGGCCCTTGACTTCTTTTACTAAATCCTGAAGTATGCTGCTTTGACATGCCAAATTGTACTCTTCCCATCTTGGTAGATCTCTAAACTCATTTGCCTTTTGCTGATAACTAATAAAACTTGAGAAACTGCATTTTTACATTTTAACAGAAAGTAATATATACACCTGAATATGTACAAGGGAAACTCAGGCCGCACTTATGGATAGTAGTCAAAATAGTGCTTCAACATCCTGCCATTCACAGGACCTTCATCCAAATCAGTTTCATTAAGACTTTTAAGGAAATAAGTATTGTTTCCTTGTACTACTTGAACAACAAATGGTCCTCTCCAAAGGGAATCAAATTTTCCATGTTTTCCCTTATCTTCTCTTCTTGAGTCCCACTTGAGGACTTTGTCTCCAACATTAAAATCTTCTGCCTTGGTCCTTCTCTTAAAGGCTTTCTTTAACTTTTCTTGTAAAACTTGAACTCTGCTGTAAACTTGGTCTCTAGTTTGCTGCAAACATATTATTTGATTTATCCTTCTTTGCATATCATTTGGCTCAGCTTGACTTTCTTGAAGTAATTTCATGACAGGGATTCCCAGTGATGAAGGAAATTTGGATTCTAATCCATAAACTAACTCATATGGGCTAATCCCAATTGATCTTTTGGTTGTTAGTCTATCTGCCCATAAGGTATTCACAAGCTTCTTATGCCAATTCTTCTTATTTTCTTCCAATACCTTCTTTATGATGTTCACAAGGCTTTTGTTTGATGATTCAGCAAGGCCATTTCCTTGGGGATAATATGCAGTAGAATGGCCCAAGGTAATGTGAAATTTATGGCAGAAATTCACCATCTTCTTAGATCTGAAGGTAGCAGCATTGTCTGTTATTATTTTATCAGGACAACCAAATCTAGAAAGAATATTGGTGTCAAGGAACTGAATGATAGTGGAATCATTTGCTTGTCTGCATGGAACAGCTTCAATCCATTTAGTAAAGTAGTCTGCAGCTGTTAGAATCCATCTATGTTGGCCTGAAGATGAAGGGTGAATTTCCCCAATGAAATCCAAGCCCCATTGTTGAAAAGGTCTCTCTGTTGCAATAGGCCTCAGAGGAAGTGGCAGTAACTTTCTCTTTCCTTCAAATACTTGACATTTATGACATGAGGTAGTGAATTTCTTGACATCAGAGAAAACAGTGGGCCAGTAGTAACCAGCCCTCAGTATCTTATCCACAGTGGACTTCCAATAAAAGTGTCCACCACAGTCACCTACATGAAATTCTTCCATTATTTTGTTAGTCTCTTTCTCAATTAAGCAGTTTAGCAATATACCTTCATGGTTTTTCCAAAGCAAATTGCCATCCATGACACAAAATATTGAAGCTTTCATTTTTAGGAACCTACATTTAGTTCTGGACAATCCTGGGGGAGCACACAGGTTTTGTAGTACATAACATATATCAGAATACCAAGGGGATTTTTCAAAGGCTACATTCATCTTTGGAGTCGCCAGCTCCGGTTCATTGTCCAGCTGGTTCATGTCTAAGGATTGGAAGTTTGCTTCAGTCATTAGTTTGGCCAAACCTTGCTCTTTTATTAGTTTTGTAGGTTTTATCTCAATATCAAATTCCAAGATGTTGGCAATCCATTTTCCTCTTCTACCCTCTAGGTTTTCTTGAGTGAGAATGTCTTTTACAATGGGACTTGGCACGTAAGCTATAACGTGGGAATAAAGGATGTAAATCCTAAAGTCTTTAATGGCCTTGACCAAAGCATAAGCTTGTTTCTCCATGATTTGATATTTCAGAGGTGCATCTCTAAGAGCTCTACTAAAGAAAGCAATGGGTTTCTCATTTCCTTGGTCATCTTTCTGTAATAAAACTACAGCAATAGTATGTTGGAAGGCAAAAGAGAAAATGATAAATTCCTCGTCAAATTGAGGATTTGTTAAGACTGGAGTTTGGGTAAGGGCCAATTTTATGCCTTCAAAGGCTTGATTTGCTTCAACTGTCCATTTCGCTTTTGAGTCCTTCTTTAGCATGTTATTTAGTAATCTGATCAATTCTGCTAAGTTTGGGATAAACCTTCTCAAGAAGTTGATCTTACCCAAGAATGCTTGCGATTCTTTGATGTTTCTTGGGTGGGGCATTTGTAAGATAGCTTGTATTATGTCCGGGTCAATTCTTATGCCATTCTTTGAAATAATATGCCCTAATAACTTGCCTTCTTCCAGACCAAATAGAGACTTCTTGGGATTCAAGGAAATGCCATATTTCCTACATATTAGGAAGATCTGTCTCAAATGTTTCAAATGTTCTTGGTCTAATTTTGAGAAAGGTGTGAGGTCATCCAAATAAATGACAAGGAAGTGATGAATCTCTTTGGCAAAAGCAATATCCATTGCTCTTTGAAATGTTGCCCCTGCATTCTTCAATCCAAAAGGCATTTTTACATATTTGAAAGTTCCCCATGGGGTTGTGAATGTAGTTTTATCTTGATCATCAGGGTGCACTAGGATTTGATTAAAGCCTGAGAATCCATCAAGTAGTGAGATCCTTGAGGCTCCTACCACTCTTTGGAGAATGTGGTCCATCTTAGGTAAATGATAGTTGTCTTTGAGGGACACTTGGTTTAGGTTTCTAAGATCAACACAAAGTCTTATCTCACCAGTTTTCTTTCTTTTAGGTACCAAATTAGAAATCCAATCAGAAAACCTGATTGGTGCTATGATACCAGCCTTAAACATTTTTTGTACCTCTTTCTCAATTGCAGGGAGGAGCATACGGTTTATTCTTCTCAATTTTTTCTTGAATGGCTTTTGATTTGGTTTGAGAGGGATTATGTGTTGGATAACAGAGGTGTCATAGGATTTTAAGTCCTCATAACTCCATGCAAAGACATCTTGAAACTCTTTGAAAAGGTCAATGTATGTGGGCTTTTGATCAGGGGGTAGGGATGCAGATAATTTTATTATCTTGGGATTTTCCATGGTTCCAATGTTGCATTCTTCAATGGCAGAGTTAAGGGGCTGCATTTTGGGTTTTCTAGGGACATCATTTGAATCAAAAATATCCTCTAGAGGAGTTAGGCCTGTTGGAAGAAAATTATCTTTCAATTGTATCACTTCAGCTTCAGCATCAGCCACTTCTTCACAACTGATTTGTTGAATTTCTTGTATGTTGTCTTTGTTGAAAATTGTTGGATGTAGGATTTGGTGAGCTATCTTAGGTGATAGTGGATTTTTATTCTGTTCACTCTGTATTTGTGATTGACTTGCTCTTTCAAGTATTTTTGATTGACTTGCTCTTTCAAGTATTTGTGATTGACTTGCTCCTTCAAGTATTTGTGATTGACTTGCTCCCTCAAGGTCAATATTTAATCCTGCAAATTCTTGTTGCAGGGTCAGGAAATTATTTATCTGTGCATCATCTTCAAATACTTGCCAGCCTTTGACATTGTTTGGGATAGAAGGTCTGTGTTTTACCTCAGCTGTAAAGCAATGATGGGGCTCAAAGTTAACTTGCAGGTGCTTGCAAATGTGGCCAAGCTATGAGCATGCAGGTTATGGGTCCTGGGAATCTTGGTAATTTGAAATTCAGTGAAGGACTGTAGTAGTTCAGCAGCAGCAGATCTATAAGATCTCAGTCTTTTATCATTAGTAACAAAATTTCCCTTTACTTGTTGGATAATTAAGTCTGAATCTCCCATAATTGAAACTTTTATGGCTTGTAAGGATTTTACTAGCTTAAGGCCTAGCAAGAGAGCTTCATATTCTGCCATGTTATTAGTGCATCTGAAATTTAGTCTATAGGCTCGACCTTCTGCATGATTTTTCTACTTGTTATGTATCCAAACCCCAGCTCCTGCCCCTAATTTTTTAACTGATCCATCAAATTATAGAAACCATAGGTTCTCTTTTTCTAGGGGAGATTTAATAACTTCTCTGTGATCTGGGATCATAAGTTGAAGTTCTGGTTTTTCACCTGGTTTGTCTTCTAGGACAGTCTGATCACTTGATTGAATTAGCTTGATTTCTAGAGCAACAAATTGTTCATTAATGTCCTGGTCTTGTTCAAATGTTTTGGTTTCAACATCATTATTTGTAAGACCATGTATTTCATAAGTGTTTCTCTGTATAGTCTTTTTGGTTGCCCAAAGACAGAGATGGTTTCATATGACATGTCTAGTTGTAGGGAACCTTGGAGTTTAGCCCCCCATGATCTTGATAACAACATCCCATATTTAGGTGGGATATCAGCAACCACAACATCCATGAGAATTGTTTTATTTGGGCACTGAACAAGGGACACACATAAGTCTTTTATTAAGCCTAGACACTTGACTTGGCTGGAGTCAAATGAGAATAGGTCCTTATATGGTCTTGTAATATCTAGATTCAATCTTTCCATGACTGATTTGGGCATCAAGTTGTGAGAGGCACCTGAATCAAACATTGCATTGTGTAGTATCTTATCATGAACATGTAAACTGACATAAAAAGGTAAGATACCTGCAACGGCTGTTTTTCCATCAACTTTTGGTCCGAAAAGCAATTCTGGGGTGTCATCTAACACATTTACATTATCTTTATTACGAGTTAGCTGAAGGGACTTCTTGATTTGTTGTCTATAAATCTCATGCTTGGCTAGTTCTGAAAGAGGAACAACTACCTTCAATTTGCCAATTTCAGCTTCTAAGTCAAAGGGTCTTTCAGATTGGGTCTTGGTGTTGTGGGTGGAAGCCTTTTCCTTGTTCACTAGGTTTTCTTCTTGATTCTTATCTTGATCTTGAAGCTTGTCCTTGTTACTGACCTCTTGAGGAGTGTTAGTTGGATTGGGCTGCAAGGGTGATGACTCTACTGGATGCTGTTTTGAGGGAGAAGTTTCAGCTATTTCCTCAACTATTACCTCATCTGTAATTTGACCAGTTTTGTCAATTGGTTCTGTGATAATAACTTTCTTAGGCTGTGTAGTGTCCTTTGTCTTGTCAGGCTGTGTCACATTTATAGTTCTGCTTCTTAGCTTATATTGTTTATGAAATTCATACACAGCTGTATCATATCCTTGTTTAAAGTCAAATCACTCACCTGACCTGGTTTGGAATTGTTGAACATTATCATCCTTATGATCCTCTTGACTTAGGAAAACTTGCTGCTCCTCATTCAGGCTCATCAGGTTAATGTCGGTGTCATCTGTTTGTTCATCTGAAGTGGATGCCTCAGTATAGTTTTCCTGCAAAGGAGGTCTTATGTCTGGGTCAGAACCGGTCTTGCCAACGTTTGGGTTTTGATTTCTCCTAAAGTTTGGATTCCTGTTAGGGTTATTTTGTGGTGCATCCCATGATGACTTTCTCTCAACTGATTCTACTTTGTCCCCCAATCTTTTCATACCAGTGAGTATTGCATCCAGTTTTTGATCAAAGGCTGAGGGTTCTTCTTTGAAGGTGGTTCTCTTTTCTAATCTTGCCCTGTTTCTTTTGGCAATCAGGTTAGCCTCCACTGTGACAGCAACCTTTTGGGCTTCTTCAAGGGTTTCAGGTGCCCTTTCTTTTAATTGATATGCCATATCAGGGTCGAAACCATCAGGAAATTTGTACAAGGCTAAATCAGGAGGAGGTCTTAAATTCTGTGGTATTGCGTTATATACATTATTGAATCTTGCACAATACTCCAAAACGGTCTCTTGAGGACCTCGTTTGATTGTGTCATATTCACCAAGTATGTGCATGGGATCTTTCTTCTTCTCCCATCTATTAGTAAAGGCTTGATAAAGGTCATCAGGAGTTGTGATGGTATTTGCAGCTAGTGATCTAAACCAAGTTCTTACATCCCCTGTGAGGCTCTGAACAAAGATTCTCATTCTCACACTGTCATCATCTATTTCATAGTTCTCAAAGTGGTCTTGCATCCTTTTGGCATGTTGAATTGCTGTGAAAGGGCCAGTGGAGTCAAAATATGAGATCTTGGATTGATAGTCCTGAGGTAGAGCTGGAGCATTGGCAGGTAACTGCAGGGGTGCATATCTATTAGCCATACTTGCAGGATTTATGGGGTTGACAGGGATAACTGGGACAGCATGAATGACTGGTACAACAGGGGTGGTGGGAAAGGTGGAAACTAGAGTGTTGGTCAAGGGAATATGTGCAGTGGATGAAGGTGTAAAAGGAGGACTGTGAGATGTGGATGGTGAACTGGGGGAATCAAGGCTAGACCGAAATAGAACCTTGATTGGAGTTGGAACAGGGTTTGGATGAGCTGTCTCAGGACTTGAGTCAGCAAGGGTCTCTTGTTCCCGCTGCTTCCTAATGATCTTGGGGATTGTATTAGGATTTTCAAAAATAGCTGGTGGATTGGGGTCAGGGTTTGACCTAGTGTGTCTAGTTTCCCTTTTAGGAGCCAGCTTCTGAACTTGCTTTTGATATTTTAGGATATTTTTAGAACTGTTTCAAGGGACTGCTTAAACTTTTAAAACCACTGTCTATAGACAGACAACAGTTGAAAAATAAGATGTCCCGAGTGGAGTCGCCAATTATGTTAACACCCAGGTTGTTCCCTTTGACTCCCAAGGGAATACGGCCGGGGTAACCACTAACCAATCTTTGGATTGCAGTTTCTAGCCAAACTGTAATCAGAGAGGGCTCTCTCTTTGTAATTTGTCTCTGTTTTGATAGTATTTTAGGCTAGCTATAATGTTCAGGGTTTTGTTTTATGTTTTGGTTGAGGGATGTCTTCTGCATCTGAGGTGTAAGTTTTCAGGCAGTATTAGTCCATTGGGCAATGGAGTCTGTGGCTACAGGTTGACTGAATATTGAGTTGAGTTACTGAAATTACAGGGCCGTCTAAATGCTTCATGAAACAAATTTGAAATTGTGATGGTGAAGTGTGTTCAGCCAGTGAAAGGCAATTAAGAATTTTCCACTAAGCTGGGTATGAGGAAGAGATATGTTGCACAGGAGCAAACTTGAATTCCTGAAACAACAATCACTGTGAAAGTATATAGTCTGAAAGTGCAGCAATTAAGAATTACACCTTCATAACTGTAACTGAAGAAAACATTTATAATATCATCTATTGAGTCTAGGGTAATCTGTGATTAAATCCTAGAACTATTCTTTTTCTTTGCCATTAGCTGTAAAACACAGAACATGATTGAGCTATGAGAAGATGACAAAAGACATAACTAAGAGTTTGAAGAAAACTTATTGATTCATGAAACACGCAGGAATCCTGTAACATTGAGCAAAACACCACGATGACTCAGATAATGCAGAGCCTTGGAAATTCCATCAGCTTTTGTATTAATAGTCTGGAAAATTTACAGCATAAGAAACTCTTGAAGAGAGATCAACAACAACCCCTGCAAGATTATGCGAGGGGGGAATATATACAATTGGTCATACAAAATATCTGGAGCCTTGAGTCATTCTAGAAATGAATACGTTCACCCACTTTTCAAGATAGTAGATAAGAAAGTTATAACATCATTGAATACAAATAAGTTCTCTTTATGTATGTCAGAAGATATTTTGACCTTTGGAGGCCACTGAGTCGGTCTGAACGTTCTGCTTTAACTCTGGAAAAATATTCCTTTATGGCTGTCGTGCTATAGTTTTTTGGCCCTGTCACCTGTAGCTGTCAATCTTGCTTTATTGGCCGATTAGTTCTGCTGAGTTGGCCCAGCCTTTTCCTTTTCATGCATGTTGATTTCATCAAATTTTCCTGTGCATGATCACTGATGTTTTTTGATGAAAAAACGTAGTGAATGGCTTCTGGTCTATAAGATCATCTGTATTGCCTTAGTCCACCATTCCTGTGTGGGCAATTGATGTCTCAAAATTTCATCCAAAGTCTCATCTACCTCTGTATATTTATAGAAGTTTGGAGGCACTTCAAACAAATGTTTGATCTCATCCATGATAAAAAATAAGCTTTCTATCCTATTGTAGAGACTTTGTCCTGTAGCTGGCCCTGTTTCCTCTGAGGTGCTGGGCCTTTCAGTGATCTGATTTGTGGCGAATGTGTTGACCCTCTTGGCATACTGCTCATGTGTAAGTAGCCTTCCTGCGCTGTTCAGTAAGCCAGGGAGACCTCTGTTTTGCAATGCCACATATTTGTCCATGAATCTATTGACCTCTGTCTGCATGTCCTGGGTCCTTCTTTCTAGTGTCTACACCAGGCTTCTTAGTGTTAGGACCCTCTTTATTAACAAAATAGTCTCAGTCCTGTTGGAGATTCCCATAGTTGCTAAGTGAGCACTTGTTCTATTATTAAGCACATTGATCATCCTGTTGGCAACTTCAGGCATATTGCCTAGAGAGGCCCTTGATCTCTGAATTTCCCTCTGTGCTTTTGCAATGAGCTCCAGCTGTTCATGAATTGTCTCAATATACTGCCATTGATCAGTGATGGATTGGCCAATATTGGCCCATAGCACTGTCTTGAGCTCGGCCACCACTTTATCCAGTTTGAGCTCCTTTTCTAGCTCTTTTATCCTGTCTTTGAGGGCCTTTATTTCCCTGCCCTTTTCTACCACAGTCTGCTTGGATTTATCATATCTTTCATTTACCTTGGCTAAATTCTCCCTGGCCTCATTTAATTCTGTCATTTGAGCTTCCAGGGCCTGAATCTCATTTCTCAGCTTTTGCATGTCCAGGCTTGGGGCCTGCTCTGTTGTTGGTGGTGGTGCTGAGGTAGAAGGTGCTGCCTGTTCTGTTTGTTGAGTGAGGGGAGCAGTAGTTGGAGGAGCTTCCTCAAGGTTAATTATCTCTGGAGGAGGCTGAGATGTTTGACCTCCTTCCTTTTGCTGTATTGCTGCTTGCAATGCTGCCTGTGCAGCCTCTGATTCTCCCAACTTTTCTTGAGTCTGGATCAGCTATTTATATAAAGACACCAGCAAGGCTGCCACATCTTGATCATGTCTCAGCTGGGCAACTTCTTCCATTTGAGGGTGAATAGTTGCTGTGATTTTGATCTTTTTCCTCAAAGCTGCCATGTATGCATCCCTTAATTTCAATATTTCTTGTATGCCCTTGATGTCCTTGGGGTTATGCCCAATCTCTATGATTATATCATCTAAGGCCCTGATTCTGTTGTCCTTTGCTTGAGAGGATGCTCTCTCCAACTCAAATTGGGCAGCTGTATTATTTAGGCTATTTTCTAGCTTGTAGTTATCCAATGTCTTGTCTGCCAAGGAGGCATACACCATCTCACCCGTTTGCTTATGCAATTCGATTTTGTCCATTGGGTGGATGTCCTTGGCAAGGACCTCAAGATTGGTCCTCAAGTAGTCTGAAGGGGACTGTGGTTGCAATGCAGTTGGCATGAAGTGACTCATGATCATTTTGCCTTCACTAACATCATATGCAGACATCAGTCTTTGCTAGTTAGTGGGAGCCATTTTCAACAAATGATTATATAGCTGTATCTTTATTGGCTCATTCCTCCTCTTTATGTCAATGAACTGCTGTTTGATGCTCAGTTCACCTTCTCTCCGCTGACTTGAGGAGCTGACTTCTCCTCCCACTATCCTCTCTTGTTCCTGCTGGAAGGAACTCCCAGGTGCCTCCCTGCTAGGTGGGCCCATGCCCAAAGATTGCCCTATAGGCATTTCTTCCTTTGAGAAGGGATTCATTCTATGTATTTTCTCCCCATGAGTTGTCGATGTTGTGAGGGGAGTCTCTCTGTCCCTCTTCCTGCTTATATCTTCTTCTTTTGGGGTTTGGAGGACTGAGGCCTCCACTGTTGTCTCTTTCCTAGGAGGCACAATTTGTTGGGGCTGCTGCTCAGTGGAAATTGGGGCCTGTGATATATTTTCTTGCTGCCCTGATTTCTCCTTTTCTTGCTGCTCATCTTGTTGCTGCATTTCCTGCTGCTGTGCTTGCTCATGCTGCATCTCTTCATGGTGCACCTCTTCATGAGGTGGCTATTCTGGTTCCATTTCCTTTTCCTTGCCTTTGGTAGAGGTTTTTTCAGTAGCTTTGGCTGTTTGCTGATTTGCTGCGGAGGAAGATGCAGCTGCTCCCACTTGAGTGCCTGGAAGAGCAAACACCTGTGCACAAAGCTCCAAGTCAGCCATCTTTTGGATATTTCTAACTGCTCTTTGATTTAATTCTTCTTGTGTAACAGCCTCCTCTAAGGTTCCTCTCCTCCATTTAATTTGATTTGCATACTTTTCTATGTGAGGAAACCTTACATGGTCATAACTTGACAGCCTATATTTGACCCTCCTTAAAGTTATGAAGTGATTGGGGTCATAAGGTTTCCAAAGGAAACTGGTTTGCAAGCCAAGGGATTCTAACATGCTATCCGCCTCTTTCCAACCTTCCTCCCTTTTGTTGTAGATAAAGTGGCCTAATTGGTTCCTAACCTTGAGCTGTGCTTTCTTGCCTCTGCCTGAAAAGTGTAGCACATCAACATTCCCAAATTGCCTGAAGTATTCCAGGGCAAACAATCTCATGGGCACATATCTGGGCAATCTGTATGGGGGCAACTCACACCCATAGATTCTAATGACCATGTGGTGTTGGTAATAGTACCAATCCCTGATGTTGTATGCCTTGGACAGCTGAAGAATCCTCTGCATCTCATCGGTCAGTCTAGGAGGAGGCGAGCTCATGAGCAGAGACATGGCTGGGTGAATGAAGAGGTCTATAAACTCACAATAAGTATATGGAGAGCTGGATCTGCAGTGGAAGGCAGAGGACTAATAAACCACTGACCTTGGATTTCCTTGTGCATCCACTCTCTTCATAGCAAAATGAAACTTCTCATGTTGATAATACAAAATCAGGTGGTATATGTAAGAGGTGTATCTGAACACCCTTTCTCTTGATAAGTTCATTAGTTGCTCATGTATTTTGTCATATATGTAGGTGGCATAGTTATAGCAGATTGGAGACTTGCCAGGGGCAAACATGAGCATCATCACCAGCACAGTCTCATCAACAAACTCAATAGAATTATAGCCCAGAATGGGATTGATCATATCTACAAGGTCCCTACCCAATTGGTTGAGGTAAAAATGAGAAATGGGAGGGTACTTCACAGTGTCAGACCCAATGTACAACTGGTTTAGCTTGTTGTTCTGAGCCTCTGTCAATTTAGCCCCTTGCTTTATCAGATCAGCCAATGATAAAGGGACTAATCTCTTCTCAGTTTTGAAGTGGAGCATCTCTCTAATGGCTTCAAGGGTGACATAGAAAACAACTGAGCCTGAAGGGTCAATCACAGCCCTCTGAGTGGTGTCGTAGGATTCAGCACATAGGTGGATTAGGTCAGGAAACTGGTTGACCTGAGGGAGTTTGAATAGAGGGAGGAAAGAATCCCAAATGCCCAATACATCTGTTCCAGTCTCATGTTTAATCTTCAACTCATTCAGCAAGTGAATGTGGTACTTGCTGTGCATTAGCATTTCTTCTGCTATCTGATAATCCAGGTCTGCCAATGGCTTCCAATCCAGTTGTCTCTGAGGAGAATTTAAAGGGGCAACATTCAAGGCTATAGGTGCTACTGGAGTATCCATATTTAGTTTAGGATTCTGCTGTATAATCTGGTGTCACTGTGTAGAGCAATACGAAATAGTATTCTTTGAAAAAGAAAGGTGAATTACTGAGGAACAGAGGATGGAATGCTCAATTGCAGCAATTGAAATACTGCTCAAAGTTTTGATGAGACAAATGCTTGGCCTTAAACTCTTTTTCACGGCAAATTGGTGCAGTTTGGATTTCCCGTTCACAATTTCGCGAACAGAATACAGGGTCTATGAAAACTTGGGTAAACAAGGCTTAGCGGGTGAATTTCGACCTTACAGTTGCAAATGGAGACTAGGTACAGGGGATTTGCTGGTGAATTATGTGTTTTTCACTCTTTTAAGCTTTGTTTCAGACAATTTTGGATACAACCGAGCACAGGGGAGGTGAATTCGATAAATACCTGGTAAATTTGCTTGGCAATGGTGAAAATGCAGGTGGATTTGGCGCGCCAATGGTGTCTAGGTCGAATTCAGCAGGTTGGCGACAGTTTGGACGTAAATTTCATGCAGAGGTAACAACAGTTGTTTTTGCGAAAAGTGCAAAAAACACAGCTTTTTCGCCACAATATGGATTTTTTGGAACATTGGCGCCTTTTTTGGATGACATCAGCATGACGTCATCAGGTGGGGTCAAGGTCGGATGACATCAGCATGACGTTATCAGGTGACGTGGTGGCTTAAGAGTGGTCCACGGGGACGATGAGGTGGCAGACAGGTGGAGCAAATGGCTATCGGGGGCGCTGACACGGCAATGGCGCAACAATGACGTGGTAGTGACATTGGCAGGGCGGGTTGGCAGAAACCGGAAACAGTAAGCGGTATCATATCGCACCGCTTATTATACGGAGGCTGAATTGTCAGAGGGGGCTCTGATATGATGTGGGGGTGATGCGTGGTAGAGGCCTGACGTCACCCTCTGACAAATATCGGAAGCTATTCTTCGGAAGTCGGAGCCGCTCCGATATTCATGTGGGCCGTCGGATGAAAAGGGCTCGATCCGACGGTCGACGGATCGTTAAGGTGGCCGGACGATACAGATGGGGGGCGGAATTAAAATAATATTTCTTTTGAGATTTGCGCCCGGCGGGAACCTTAGGATTTCGGAAATTTACATGGTTTTTCCAATGTTTTTTATAAAAATGCGAATAGCGCTAAGACTTTGGGTAAATGGAAAAATGGGTTTTTTGTGTGTATTTTGCAAATGAAGCGGGTTTAGGGGAAAAAAGGGGTTTATCACAAGGTTTCTTGGCAAATGAAGGGTTTAGTGGGTTAAATGACTTCTGAAGGGGAAAGAGGGGTTAGGCTTAGGGCTCTTAAACTGACCAGATGTCAATTTAATCCCTGATAGTGAACATAGGGCCATAATGCTAGGGGAGGGATATTTATACAATGCTTGGGGTTTATACACCATAGTGTTATAATAGTAGGGAAAGGATAACATAGGGGATTTAGATAATAGAAGTTAGGGGTTAATATGGATGGAAAAGGTGAATGAGGAGCGAAATCACTAAGTTTATTTGAAGATAGCTTAGCTTAGGGAGTAGATCAAAATAAAAATATTTTTAGACAAGAAATGTGGCTTTCAAAGGAATAAGAACAAGCATAAAACCTCAAATTCTTTCATGAACACAACTGGTGAAGGGATGTTAGTAATGAAGGTGAAAAAAAGGAAAAGGAAGTTAGTCATGCTTCTTTATTTTGCTGCAACATGATGGAGAAGAAGACCTTCTCAATCCATTGATATTCCTTTGTGAATAGGTTAGCACACATTGAATTGTAAGGAATGACATTTCTGCAACCCCATCTGCCTACCCATCTATTTGCTTAGCTTTTTTTGTTTCTTCATGGAGGGTGAACTTAGACTTGCAGACCCTTATGTGCCTTTTCTTTTCTTTGGATTTTTCCTTTTGATTTTCTATCTAGAACTACCCTTATTGCTTCCAAGGTCCCAGATTAAGCAGTTGGGAACCTTACTTCTCCACCTAAGCTACTGGTCTGCCAAGATTAAATAGTTTGGACAGACTTCTTTCTCTATTCTACAACAAAAAAATTGAAACATGGCATGATCCAGATTAGGCTTTTGGACCACCCATCAAAACTTAATCCACATGAAGCTATATACACACCTAGTCTCCTTTTGGAAATATGGGATCTTTGTATCACCAAAGCAGAGCATATTTGGAACTTTCTTTGCCAAATCATGAAATATGAAACCTATTGGTGTAGGTAGCTAACAAGCCCAATGGCCTAAAATATTTAGTCCTACCCCTCTGCTACTGAATTTCACCACCAAATACAATCAAAACCTCCAAGCTATCATAATTAGCCTAATATCTTCCAAAACAAAGCTATATATTATAGAGAGAGCCCTCTCTGGGTACAAATTGGCTAGATTCTATACCTAAAAGTTGGTTTGTGGTTACCTCGGACCCCTTTCCCTCTTCTTACAACTTCTGGGAAAATCTGAGTGATAACATAGTGGCAACTCCACTGGGGAACGAATAATTTGTTTTTTTGTTATTATTGTTTGCTTTATAAACTACAGACAGAGCCTGAAGTTAGCTAGGTAGCCTTTGAACTTCTCTTGCTTTGCAAGTGCATACTAGATGAATGTTGCTTCAGTCAATCTCCAGATTAGTTCATGAATTGAAGATTTGGTTTCCAAACATTCGACCAATTTCTCATGTCAAATAAGTCTTTAAGAAAATGAAAACCCATATCTAAAGCCTCTTAAAGAAAACCATAGAAGTTGTTTGTTAATACCAAGTAAGAAAAACCAAAAACACAACCTAAAAGTCTGGCTTCAGAAAGGACTCGTTACACCCGAACTAATCCTGATCCCAATCCACCACAAGTGTTTAAAAATCCTAATCTGATCCCTAGAATTCTTAGGAGACAAGAAAGTCAAGAAAGTTCTGCTAGTTCTAGACCCACCTACAGGTCAACATCCTGTCCTGTTAGGTGGATTTATCTTGAAGATGAACCCTTTGATGAACATTCTGAAACCTCTCTGTTTAGGACATCTTCTGATTCTGAATTAATTGACCTAATCCTAGATCCATTGTTCATTGAAGAATTACAACTTGAAGCTATCAATTTGTGAATTGATAGACCTTTGCAAAACTCAATATAATCTGATCTTACCACTGGAGGAACACCCAATCCGTCTCTAATCACTACTGCCTCTACAAGTTCATCACCATTTCCTCATACATCTCAACCTCAAACCACCCCTTATACCCCTCCATCTACCACTCAAACACCTATCGTTATCCCAACCCCAGCTGTTGTTTCATCACTACCTGCTGCAACGACAAATAGATATGATCCCTTGGTATTACCAGCCAATTTAGCTACCATGCCCCAAGAATACCAAAGTAAAATCACTCCATTTGATGGTATTGGTACCTACACAAACCAAAAACATACCAAATGGATGACTGATTACTTTGAAATATATGAAATCGATGTTGATGATGTACGAATGAGAATATTTGTTCAAAGTTTAACTAGGGAAGTCTAAATCTGGTTTAGAGTCCTAGCTACAAACATTATAGATAGCCTAGAAACTCTTTATAGATAATTCTTAAACTGATGGGAGAAAAATAAATATCCTCTTCAAATATTATCAGAATATGAAAACCTAAAGAGAGGAACACACGAAACTGTGCAAGATTATTGCACTAGGTTCAACAATGTCTTTAATGCCATCCCTCAAAACCTCAGACCTCCTCCTGATTTAGCTTTAATCAAATTTGCTGATGGATTTGATTCTGACAGGGCCTTCTAGCTTAGAGAAAGAGCTCCTTGCACTTTAGGAGACATGCAAAGCATAGCTGTCAGTGTTGAAGCCAACCTGATGTCTAAAAGAGCCAAGGTTAAAAGTGAAAGGAGAATAACATTGAAAGGAGAGTCCTCACCCTTTGAACAGAAATTAGATGCTATTATTAAAGGAATGGATAGGCTAGGGCATAGAGTGGAAACAATTGAAGGAAAGCCCCTTGGGATGGTCAGCCAACCAATACAGGGAGAAATCCTAATTTTAGAAAAAATCAAAACCAGAACACTGGGAAAACTGGTCCTGACCGAAACATTAGGCCCCCATTCTAGGAAAATTATGCTGAAGCCTCAAATTCTGATGAACCAGTAGAAGAAACTCAATTAAATCTTATGGGACTCAATAATGAAAAATAAGTTTTCTTGACCCAGGAGGATCAAGAGGCTCATATTCTGAAACAATTTCAAACTCAGTCAGGTGAGTCATTTGACTTCAGGGAGGGATATGACACAACCATATATGAAGTGCATAAGAAATATAGCATGAGGAGTAGAAGAATTGATGTTCCTAAAGCCAACAAACAGAAAGCTACAAAACAACCCATAAAAGGTAAGACAATCACTACACATGTACATATTCTTTCTAGATCAGACCCTAATCCTTCTAATCCAATAATTGAAGATGTCTTCGATAATCAACCTAATAACAATATAGCCTTCCACTCCTCCTCCCCTCAAAGGAAATGTGGAAGAACCTCCAGAAGTTGATTTAGGAGAAACTCCAACTTATAACCCTACTCTTGAGAAGGAGAAAAATACAGAAAACACAGAAAACAAAGAGAATCCTACTGTTCAAAACACAAAAGCTCAGACAGAAAACATTTCAACCTGGAGACTGAACTAGGCAAGCTAAAGATTGTTGTTCCATTATCCGAATTAGCTAAACATGATATATACCGAAGTCAAATCAACAGATCACTTAAAATCACTGGAACTAAAAACTTAGTTAATGTTTTTGATGACCAAGCAGAATTAATCTTTGGCCCAGAAGTGAATGGAAAACACTTAGGAGGAATTCCTCCTTTCTAATTTAGCTTAAATATACATGAAAAATTTCTTCACAATGCCATGTTTGATTCTGGGGCATCTCATAACCTAATGCCCAAGTCTATAATAAAAAAACTAGACCTACATATCGCCAGGCCATACAAAGACTTTTTTTTCTTTTGATTCTAGTCGGGTGAGATGTTTAGGATTGATAAAAGACTTGTGTGTTTTATTGGTTCAATACCCTACAAAAACAATTTTAATGGATATAGTAGTAGTGGATATTCCACCAAAATATGCCATGTTATTGTCCAGATCTTGGGTTGCAAAGCTTCAAGGATCTCTTCAATTAGACATGTCCTATGCTACTATCTCAGTTTTCGGCCAACCTAAGAAGCTATATAGAGAAACTTTGATGAAATATGTAGTAAGTAGTCAGGAAAAACTAGGAATTATCTAAAAACAATGAAATATCAAATACCCAAGGAAAACTAGAGGAAAATGAAAAAACAGATCTCACAGTTAAATAAATTCCTAACACTCCTGATACCAACTAAGAGCATGACATTCTTTGGCATTTAGAATTTGATGGCTCAGTCAATAAAATAGGAGCAGGAGTTGGAGTTTGGGTGTAAAATTTATAAAATGACCATGTTGAAGGCCATGTCTACAGGTTAAATTTTCAGTGCACAAATAATATGGCAGAGTATGAAGCTCTTTTGCTAGGTCTCAAACTTGTTAAAAGATTAGGAGCAATTAGAGTATCTGTCATAGGAGATTTAGAATTAATCATTCAACATATCAAAGGGAAATATCTAACTAAGGATCATAGATTAGGATACTACAGAGGAATAATCATAGAGATTCTTAATACTTTTCTAGAAATGCAGCTTACTAAAATCACTAGAAAACACAACATGAAAGGCCATAGCCTGGCAATGTTTTCCAGCACCTGCAAATTACCTTTCAAACATAATCATCAGTTTACAGTTGGAATTAGACACAGACCATCCATACCTGATAATCTAAAGAATTGGCAGGTCTTTCATAGTGATGAGGAGATAATAAACTTTTTAACTTTAGATCAAGAGTTCACTAACAGTCACATAGATATCGATACAGTAGCTAATTCAAATCAAATAGATGAGGTAGAAACAAGCATTTCATAAGAGAGTTCAATTCAAATGCTTCATTCCACAAAGTTCACTAAAAAAGAAGTGCAAGAACTTATACAAATGGATCTTGATGAGATAGTTGAAGGAGAAACAGAAGTCATTGATTTGAAAGACAATCATCTACCTAAAGGATTAACTCCTCTAGAAGACCTCTTTGATTCTAATGACATTCCAAAGAAACGAAAGATGGAACCACTAAAAGCATACATTGAAGAATATAACCTAGGGACAAAAGAAAATCCAAAAATGATAAAACTATCAAAGTCTTTGCCTCCTGACCAGAAGTTAAAATATGTTGAACTCATGAGAGAATTCCAGGATTTTTTTGCCTGGAGTAAAGAGGATTTGAAATCATATGATACCTCCATAATTTAGCATTCTATACCTCTAAAAGGAAATCATAATCCATTTAAACAAAAAATTAGAAGAATCAACCCTTTGGTGTTACCATTGATTGAAAAAGAAATTAAACATATGTATGAAGCAAGGATAATAGCCCCAATTCAATTTTCAGAGTGGGTGTCTAATCTAGTACCTACTAGAAAGAAAACTGGGGAAATTAGGTTATGTGTTGATCTAAGAAATGTAAATAAGGTTTCTCTAAAAGATAATTACCCTTTACCTAAGATGGATCATATTTTGCAAAGGGTAGTGGGTTCTTCCAGAATTTCACTTTTAGATGGGTTCTCAGGATATAACCAGATTCTAGTTCATCCTGATGACCAAGAGAAAACTGCTTTTACCACACCATGGGGCACTTTTATGTACATCAAAATGCCATTTGAACTCAAAAATTGAGGAGCAACTTTCCAAAGGGCAATGGACATTGCATTTTCTAATGAGATTCATGAATTTCTTGTCATATATCTGGATGACTTAACCATTTTTTCTAAATCAGATCAGCAGCTTCTGGACCATCTTAGAGAAGTATTTCTGAAATGTAGAAAATATGGTATCTCTTTAAGCCCAAAGAAGTCCTTGTTTGGCCTGGAGTAAGGTAAACTCTTGGGTCACATCATTTCCAAAGATGGCACTCAAATTGATCCTACCAGAATAGCTATTCTATAGATACCTCATCCAAGAAATATCAAAGAACTTCAAGCTTTCTTAGGAAAGATAAATTTTTTGAGAAGATTCATATCTAACCTAGCTCAACTCATTAGATTACTTAATGATATGTTAAAAAAGGATTCAAGTATCAAATGGATAGTAGAATTCAAACAAGAATTTGAAGAAATCAAAATGGCTTTAACTAGAACACCGGTCCTAACCAATCCTCAATTTGATAGAGACTTCACAATCTTTTCATTTGCATCAAAACACACTATAGCAACTGTTTTATTGCAAAAATATGATTAAGGATGTGAGAAACCCATGGCCTTTTTTAGTAAAACACTCAGAGATGCATTATTAAAATACAAAATCATGGAGAAACAAGATTTTGCACTTGTAAAAGCCATTAAAGACTTTAGAGTCCACTTATTATACTCTCATGTGATAGCTTATGTACCTAATGTTGTTGTCAAAGACACCCTGACTCAGGATGGAATTCAGGGCAAAAGGGGAAAATGGATTGCTACCATATTAGAATATGATATGGAAATAAAACCCACAAAACTGATAAAGGGACAGGGATTGGCAAAAATCATGACAGAAACCAATTGTGAAGCCCTGGACATAAATGAACTAGATGATGAACCGGAGATGGTGACTCCACAAATTAGTCAGGCCTTTTTAGACTCACCTTGGTATGCTGATGTAATTTATGTGTTACTAAACCTGCAGGCTCCTCCAAGGTTATCCAGAATAAAAAAAAAAAGGTTTTTAAAAGTGAAAACTTCAAAGTTTTGTATTTTAGATAATGCTCTCTTTTGGAAGAATCATGAAGGAATTTTATTGAATTGTTTGCTAAAAGATGAAGCTGACAAGTCTCTCCAAGAATTTCATGCAAGAGACTGTGGTGGACACCTTTACTAGAAATCAACTGTATACAAGATCCTCAGGGTTGTATTCTATTGGCCAACCTTGTTTTCTGATGTGAAGAAATTTGTCACTTGTTGCCATAAATGTAAAATTTTTTAGGGCAAGAGAAAATTATTACCTTTACCCCTAAAACCAATTTCCACTGAGAAACCCTTCCAACAATGGGGCCTTGACTTCATTGGAGAAATCCATCCACCATTTTCAGGCCAACACAAATGGATTCTCACTACCACTGACTATTTTACCAAATGGATAGAGGCCATACCCTCCAGACAGGCCAATGATATAGTGATCATAGGTTTCCTAGAAACCAATATATTGTCCAGATTTGGCTACCTTGTGTTATGCTCCTATACCAATAGGTGTCATTTTTCATGATTGACTTGATGGGCTATGTAATATGTTCATACCTTTACTTGTTGCAAAGGTTTTCCATATTGTCAAAAAATAAAAATAAAATTAAAATTAAAAAATGTAAAGAAGATATACCCTAAAAGAAAAATCAAAGGGTGAAAAGAATAAAATGGTCAAAAAAGTGAAAGAAAATGAACCCCACCAAAAGAATGACCAAGGAAAGTGTGAAAGTCTAAATTTCACTACCTTTTACTCTTATGTAATAAACAAATTGTGTGCAACTTGTAATTTATGCCACAATTGATGAACAGTTAAACAATTTAAGCTTGACTGGTTCAAATTTTCAATTTTATGTTTTAGAGATAGAGAATAGAGATCTAACCAAACTGTTTAATGTTGGCAGATGAGTAGATAGGTAGAGTGAATAAAAAGAGCTCAAAAATTTAATTTGAGCCCTTCGATGTAATAAGGTTAGACTTAGTATATTTCTACATGTAAAAGAAAAAAAGTGTGATAAGGGTTTGCCAGTCCAAGTGCACCCTAATAAAGAAGAAAAAATGTCAGGCTAAAGTAGGTAGGGTGGGTATATGATATTGTAGAATTACATGTGATGGATAATGTCTCTAAATGTGTTAATTTTCACTTTCATCACAAGTACAAGGCAGGCATTACACTTGATGCATTTCAAGCAAGACAAGGTCAAATAATTAACTCCCCTTCACACTTTTCCCCCAAAATTTCAATAATTCCCCCTAAAGTACTAAGGCTTTTGAAAATTAGAGGGGCTCAGAGCATTTCTCTGATTTTTGAAGGGACCGGACCCTCGGCCCAATAATTTAAAAGCCTAAATACTTGAAATCATCATTCATTCACTCTTATAAGTATTTTCCTAATTAAAATCCAATTTTAAAGGTAAAATATACAATATCACATAAAAACCCCCTTTTCACTCAAGCCTAAGTTAAATACTCATTCTAATGTTTTGCTTAGCTCTTTTTACATTTCATGTCACATTAACTATTAACCTTTGTATTATATAAATCCTGCACAAATATTACCTTTTCCCATATTATTTAACTATATTAAAATCCCCAAATTGTTATATACACCACCCCCGGTTGAATACAACCATAATCAACGTTTAAAATAGGATTAATGAATTAATCCGTAATTCATTAACAGCCTAATTCCCCCACTGCACAAAATGGGATTAATTAACCCTCACAGTTAATTAAGAACCCTTCCCAACCAATCATATCACTCCTGATACAATTAAATAATTTTTAATTGGGTCGGGCCTATGCACATTAAACCTTGCCGTATCACACCTCCTATCAGTTGTCTGATTGCACCTCCATCATCCAATGACCATTAACAATATCGTGCATGACTTTGTGACCGCGCGTTAGCACGTGATCACAAAGAAGTTTCTGCATAGTACCCTGCCATGCGTCACAAAGTATGTGGAATCGCTAGCTCCTGGCCAAAACCCGCTGTTTCCAAAAGCAGTGCGATACCATACCACTTACTGCCCTCTCCATGTGACAAAACATCATTTCCTGCTTACGTCATCCACCTGAATAATAAAACTCCTGCCACCTTTGACTTTGTTAATAAAACCAACAAAGTGTCGTTTTCATTATTCTGTACTACAACCCGTGCTCCCATGCAAACAACGTTCAAGTCAACCGTCCAAGCTCTCCAATCGCCGCCTTGCTGAGAAAATTGTAGCTGACGCAGCCAGAACCTATTAGCCACTGTCAGCACCTGTCATTACACTGTTTATTACCTAAATATAGGTATTTATCCAATTTCCGCCGAAACCTTGCAAGTTTTGTTTCATAGTATAAAATCCACAGAGAAAGGAAAAATTCATTGCAAATTCAGTCTTTATTTTGCCAATATAAGTTCCCAAACCAGTTAATTTGCCCATGTTTCACCAAAAATCCAAATTCCTTTCTAAATCCACAAGAACTAGAAATGGAAACCCCTGTGGCTCTATCTATTGCACCCATGAATGCCCCTCATAAAGACTTAGACCATCTACCTCTTGTAGATAAAGGCTTTCAAATAAGGGACTTATCCATTGACATAAACCACTTGAAAGTCTTTTTCCAAGCCAGAAACCAATATCCAAATGGCTCAGATATCTTGGGACTATTGGAATCCAACCTTCCCAGGTATTTTCTCCCCCTAGTCCATATTTTCCTTGATCTGATTCATCAATGCCAGGCAAACTATGACCCTAACATTGGAGTTGTTATGTCCTCAAATCAAACAGTCCTTTTCCCCATAACAGTTGCATCCATTAATGAAATGTTTCAATTTTCCCCTTAACAAGCTCTCACTCCTCTTTCTATAGGATATTTACTTGAGAAATCTACCCAATTATCTCAGTCAGAACTGACTCGCATCTATCAGATTTTTATGGAGCCTAAACATCAGCCTAAAGGCCCAACTCCCTATCTACAGACTTTCTTCACAGACATAGGAAAACTCATTGTTGATATGATATCCTCAATCATGGGATTCAATTCCAATGAGTATTTTGATGATGTAACCCTAGTATTGTTGTCAATTTTTACTCCAGGACAACCCGCTGCTGTTAAGTATGATTATGCCTCCTATATTGCCAATAAAATTCATGACCAGTTCCTGAGACTGGACAATGGAGGAGTGTTTAAATATACCACTTTCATTTATCATCTTATGTTGTATTATCAGTTAGAGAACTTCCCTTTCCCCGTGAGGAAACTTGACAATAAAGGAAATTAAAGGCCTGTTACCTTTTGGAGTCCCATCTTCCATGCATCCTATGGGTCCCCTTACTCATACACTGAGTTCATTGACCAATTTGTTCATCCTGCAACCACTCTATTGACAAGGTTTTCCTCTCCTGGAATCAGTGGTGACATCAAGAGAAGCCTATAGCTCTCCAAGTAATACAGAATGAGTGATTGGTACCTATACAAGAACCATACAGAGATTGGGATATATGGATGTGAGCTCTGCCCTTTCAAGTTACCCAAATACGTTCCAATGAGACTATTTGCATTGGATTATTTCAAACAAATGATACATACAAACATGGTTCATTTTTGCAAAGCCAAAAGGAAAGCTCAACTCAGAATAAAAAATTATTTAGGCCCTTTTGTTTGCAATGATAGGGAAGCATGGAGAGAAGCAAAGATAATTCTAGAAGATCGTCTTAAGTTGCACAAAAGTTTTGGTTGGAGGCCATATGACCCTAATAGTTTCATTTATGATAGGAGGATGAAAAATAGGTTGTCACCATACATTCACCATAGGATTCCAAATATTGAACAATTTTCAAATATGGATGAATGGAGGGAAGGGACCCTAGTAGAACATGATAGTGAATAGGTCAATATTGAGAATGTTATGAGAGATCCTGAGAAAACGCTTGACCTGGATTCTTTTGGGCAGGTACCATTTGAGTTATCTCAAAGATCAGGAATTGGTGCTTCCATTACTGGCACCTCTCAGCAACCTTCACAGGAAACAAGCACACTAGCCACGGGAACATTAAAGGGCAAGGAATTAGAGACCAGATTTCAAACCACAAAACAGTCTACAATGTCTAAGCAACCTGAAACTTGCAAAGAACAGGCTCAAATACATAATCCTCCAACTCAAATCAATATGGGAAAGCCTCTAGTTCTATAAACTCCTCTAAATGAGGAAAGAAACAAAAGAGAGAGACAGGGAAACAACTACCCCTGCCAAAGAACCTTCAGGATAGCTTGGAACAAAAAGACAAAGACTAAATCCCCTTCCAGAGGAGGAATTTACTGAGGAAACTATAGATAGTTAGAGGGAAGAAAGAGTAGAGAGCCAACAAACATTTCTAGTAGGAGGAACATCCACCAGCTCAAAGAGACGGGAGCTAGAAAGACAAAATAGTGCAGAGATATGTCCTTTCAAGCCACTAGGGACAGATGCCTCAAATATCAACAAGAAATTTATAGAAATAAAGGCTAGGAATGATCCATTGAGGCTTCAATTTTATAACCAATATTTGAAGATGGCTCCTACAAATCAACAGAGATTGATGTTATCCTACGACATCAAAGAAGGCAAAATGATAATAAGCTATTTCGAGCCAAAGGTGCAAGCCTAAATCAACAGCATATTATCTCACAACAAATTTTGAAGTCATGGAAAAGAATATTCATCCTTTGCATCATATTGAATTGTATAAACAAATTGGAGAAATGATTTATTCAACCTTGATTGGTAAAGCAATGATGGCTCAAAGATTTCAAAATTCTTTGGATAACACTATTGCCCAACTACACTTGGAGAAGGCCTCCTCTCAGGCCAAAGATAACAGAATAAAGTCTTTGGAAGAAATAATTATTGGATTGGGCCATGATCCCAAAGATGTTAAGGCTACTGAAGCCTTAATAAAAAATAAAGATGAAGATATTTTTGCGCTAAGGAAACAACAAAAGCTGCCACCTTCTATGCATCCACAGACTGCTGATATTATAAAGCAAAAATATGAAGAAGAGCTAATGGACGACTAAATGAGACTGAAAAAGAATTGAAGAACAAGCAGGGAGAGTCGACCTCTCAGCCTCCCAATGTGATACCAGTAATCTCAACTATAGTCCCATCAACTCTCGGAGTAGCACTAGCACCAAATATTCCAACAGTTACAACGAAGGTGGTTACAGGTACAACAACAACAGGAGCAGCATAGGGCATCATTACTAATTTGAGCACAGAGGAGTTAATAAAATCAATGGAGGACCTGAAACTACAAGTTTCAGAGCTAAATAAGGTAAAAGAGCAATATGCCAACTTAGAGAAAAGGTATGATCTCTCAAAAATAAATGCTATAGAAAAGACAAGAGAGATTAAAGTGTTAGAAAACAAAGTGAAATCATTGGAAAAAGATCTTACTTTTGACAAGCCTCTGACCGAAATTAAAAAAAAATCTTTGGGCCAACATCACTCAATCAATAAATGATGCTTGGCCATCAATTCAAATAATTTTTGAGAAAATTGATTTAGTGAAACTAGCTCAAGAAGAAATTCAAAAGACAAGGGCAGAATTAGGAAATATGCCTGAGGAAGCCAACAGGCTCATACAGTTTTTGAATACTAGGAATAAGTACCAACTCGAAGAGCTGGGCATTCAAGATAGAACAGGGACTATTTTGGAGATCAAAAGGGTTTTTACTAAAAGAACTCTGATGCAAAACTTAGAAAGAAGGTGTCATGATATGCAGGAAGAAATTAATGATTTCATGAAAATATTTGATATTTTACAGAGTAAAGGGTTTCCAAGTCCTCTAGTTATTCATGATAAACTAATGAGTCATAAAGACTATGTGGAGAAATTGAATAAGTATGTAGGAAACCAAGCAAGTTCATCAACAAGTGCGTCAGGAACAAAAGCATTGCCTAGAGGCAGAGTTCTCTATGATAGTCTGGAGAACTTGTTCTATGTCGAGCATGAGATGAAGCACTTGTTCCCAATTCAGCCTACCTTTTTTAGGTACACAGAAATTGATGAGACCCTGAGAAAACTTCAGAAAAATAGATTGCCAGAAGCAAAATGGTGGGAAGACATATTGGAAATTTTGTAAAATTATCCTCGGTAAAATGTAAATTTTGGTTATTTACTGCAGTAAGTAATGGTAAAGAATATGAACAGAGATCAAATAGGTCGAAATGTATCAGAACAGGTAAAGAGTATTAGTGAAAACAGGGCAGCCAGCATAGAGTTACCAAAGAAGACAACAGCAAGCCAAATCATAGGGTCTGCCTCTGGCACACTCACAAGAATAGGAACAACACAACATCAGTTTACCTTTTCTCATATCTTCGATACCATTTGTCTCTATTTTCTTGTAACTTATTCATAGTCATCCTAAAATATATCTCACTCTGTTATGAGATATTTTTTGTAAATTTTTTGTATAACTACTCCCTCAATTGGAGTATTGAGGGTGGATTCTTAGACATTGGTGTAACACTGATTATTTTGGAATAAAGTGTTGTTGGACCAACTTTTGTATGGCTTGTTGGATAAAGAATTGATGCAAAGGACTTTTCACAGATTTCTTGACTCAGACACCGGATCAATAATTTCTCTATACCTTATGTTTTAAAGTTTTCCTGATTTATTATATCATCTGTGTTTCATATCTGAATGATAAAAGAAAAAGAATAATTCAGAAAGTGTTGGATTGCAATCTATTTGTAATCGTTATTATTCTCAATGTTTTCTTCTGAACTGGCATAAATAGTGAAATCTTAATTGCTCTTGTTTTCTGGTTCATTCATTTTGATTATTTAGTAAAGAATACTTAACTACTCTTTATTAATAATTATTCAAGTTCCCTCTTTCGAATAGGTTGAAGGATTCTTAACTGCCCTTCACCCATTTTGAGTTCATTCCATCTATTTTAAGTCTTGATTTGTTCCCTGTTTGATTGTCTTGCCTTGTGAAACCATCCCTTGTTAAGAAACCAAATCCAGTTAAGCCATCTTCTTTGACTCCATTAGCCAAATGGCCTAAACTACTTAGTCCTACCCCTCTGCTATTGAATCTCACCACCCAAACTCAACCAAAACTCATAAACTTCATAACTAACCTAATATATTTCAAAACCAAGCTAAATCATAAAGAGAGAGCCCTCTCTGGGTACAAATTGACTAGATTCTATACTTAAAAGTTGGTTTGTGGTTACCTCAGACCTCTTTCCTCTTCCCAACAACTTCAAGGAAAATTTGAGTGATAACACCCTGATAAAATCATAATTGATAATGTTGTGGCTTTCAAATCAAAGAAGATGATAAGTTTTCGTAACAATTACCACATTACCTTAGGCCATTCCACAACCTATTACCCTCAAGGGAATTGACTGGCTGAATCTTCCAACAAGAGCCTCATTAATATCATTAAAAAACTATTGGAGGAGAACAAGAAAACTTGGCACAAGAAACTGATAAATTCACTATGGGCAGACAGACTTACAACCGAAAAATCCATTGGGACCAGTACTTATGAGTTATTATATGGCATGGAGGCTGTATTTCCTTCATCATTAGGAGTTCTTGTTATGAAACTACTCCAAGAAGCTCAGGTGGAACCTAATGATATTCAAAGAAGGATAAACCAGACCATCAATTTACAACAGACCAGAGAGGAGGTGTGTTAAAGATCCCAAGTTTTGTAGGAGAAGCCAAAAAGATATTTGAAAAAAGGACCAAGGCAGATAATTTCTACCTTCGAGATAAAGTATTAAGATGGGATTCCAAAGGAGAGGATAAGGGGAAACATGGGAAGTTTGACTTCCTATGGAAGGGACCTTATATTATCTATGCCTTACAAGGAAACAATACATATTATATGAAAACTTGGATGGCACAAAAGCAGAAGAAGGACCAGTCAATGGTCGGATGTTGAAACATTACTTTGATCCTACTTATTAATGTTATTCTGATTGTTAACATGTACATACTATATCCTTTGTACTGTCATAGTTTTGATTGGATAGTAACTTATTTGAGTTGAAGCCCGAAGAGAAGGACCTAAGCTTCAGGTGTATCACTGTCATACATACAATAAAGCAACAAGAAGAAGAAGATTCCATAGTGAAATCAAAATCATTCAGAGGCCATTTGATCTGTTGTTCTTGACTTTCCACTAAGAAAAGCCATCCCCAAATGGAGCTAGTGTTATGCCCCTATACCAATAGGGTCATATGTCATGATTGACTTGATACGCTATGTAATATGTTCATACCTTTCCTTGTTGCAAAGGTTTTCCATATTTTCAAAAAAATGAAAAATTTAAAAAATGTAAAGAGGGTATACCCTAGAAAAAAAATCAATGGGTAAAAGGAATAAAAAATGGTCAAAAAATCAAAGAAAATGAACCCCAACAAAAAGAAAGACCAAGGAAAGTGTGCAAGTCTAAATGCCACTACTTTTTTACTTTTGTATAATAAACAATTGTCTGTAGCTTTTCAACTGATGTCACAATTTATGAATATTCAAATAGTTTAAGCTTGGATAGTTCATATTTCAATTTTATGTTGTAGAAATAGAGAATAAAATCTGACCAAACAATGTAATATTGGCAGATAAGTAGATAGGTAGAGTGAAAAAAAGAGCTCAATTGTTTAATCTGAGCCCTTGGATGTAATAAGTGTACACTTAGATAAACATTGCCATGTAAAAGAAAAGGAAGTTTGATAATGATTTTCCAGTCTAAGTGCACCCAAATAAAGAAGTAAAAATGCTAGATCAAAGTAGGTAGGGCAGGTAGATAATGGTTGCAGAATTATATGTGATGAATGATGACTCTAAATGTGTTAATCTTTTACTTTCATAACAAGGCCAAGGCATGTATTATATTGAAAACATCTCAAGCAAAGAAAAGTTAGAATAATTGACTCCCCTTCTCATTTTCCCTAAATTTTCACTAATTTCCCCTAAGCACTAAGGTATTTGAAAAATTAGAGGGGATCAGAGCATTTCTCTAACTTCTGGAGGGACCGAACACTCGACCCAAGAGTTTATAAAGCCTAAGTACTTAAAAATATTCATAAATCATTCATTCACCTTCATAAGTCTTTTCCTATGTAAAATTCTATTTTACTTAGGAAAATTACAATATTTCTCATAAAAACCCTTTTTCACTTTAAGCCTAAGTTGAAATATATACATGAAATATTTAAACTTAGTGCTTTGTCCATTCTTTTGATCATATTAAATTGTAACTTATATTATATAATTCCCTTATAACATTTACCCTCTCCCATATTATTTAACTATAAAAAACCCCCGAATTTCTATATATCCCACCCTTGGTTAATTATAACCATAATACATCCTTAATCAGGATTAATTAGTTAATTAGTAACTAATTAACAGCCCTTAGTTCTCCACCGCATTAATAAAGGATTAATTAATCCTCACAGTTAATTAACAGCCTCCCCGTCGAATCCCACCACCCTCGATGCGATTAATTAATCCTTAAACATATCAGGCCTGCCTCCATTATAACCCTGTCATTTTATATTCCCCGACAGCCATCCGATTAGGTCCTCAAGATCTAACGTCCATTATGCATATCGCGCGACCCTTTGTGACTGCGCGTTAGCGCGGGATCACAAAGCAGTTTTTGCACAGTGCCTCTGCCACGCATCGAACGCTCTATGGAATTACTGGCTCGAGGATAAATACCACCCTTCCCCATAAGTAGTGCGATATGAAACCGCTTACCGCCCTCCCACAAACGACAAAACATCATTTTGTTTGTCGCTGACATCACCCATCTAAAAACCAAAAACCCGCCAATCTTTGACGTTGTTAATAAAAAAAAGCAAAATCATTTTCGCTATTTTATTTGGTAAACCTATGCACCCATGCAAACGAACATCAAATAGTTTGAGCTTTCAGTCGCCAACCTGCTCCAAACCTTGTAGCCAACGCTAACCAGAACACTCCAGCCACACCCAGTACCTGCATTGCATTTGCTCATCCCCTAAAGAAAGGTATTTATCGAATTCCTGACAAAAGCCCTGCAAATACTTGTTTTCCACTGTAAATTGATGAAAAAGGCCCAAATTCATTATAATTCAATTATTATTTTTTCCATTTAAGTCCCCATAGCCTCTGTGTTGCCCATTTCACAAAGAAAAACACAGTTTCTGTCTGAATCCACAAGAACCAGAAATGGAAACCCCAGTGGCTTTGAATGTTGGACCCATTAATGCCCCTCATTGAGATTTAGACTATTTTCCTTTGGCAGATAAGGACTTCCAAATAAAAGGCTTAACCACTGATAAAAATAACCTCAAAGTCTTTTGCCAAAGTAGAGATAACTACCTGAATGGTTATGATGTCATAGGACTGTGGGAATCCAATATTCCCATATAATTTTTCCCCTCAGTCCATGTTTTCCCTGATATAATTCATCAATGCCATGCCAATTAGGACCCTAAATATAGAGCAGTTATGCATCCCAGCCAAACAGTCCTCTTCCCAACAATTGCTGAGTCAATCAATGAAATGTTATAATTTCACCCCAGCCAAGCTCTCACTCCCATTTCCATTGGAGATTTACTTGAGAAATCAACTAGATTATCCCGATCCGAACTTAATCACCTCTGTCAGACTTTCATACTACAGAAACACCAGCCTAAGGGCCCACCTCCTTATATGCAAATTTTCTTCACAGATATGGGAAGACTCATAGTTGATATGAAATCTTTAGTTATGGGATTCAACACTAGTGAGTATGTTGATGAGTTAACCCTAGTGTTGTTGTCAATATTTAATCCTGGATAGCCCCCTGTTGTTGGATAGGTAAATCCCCTCTGCGGACAGAGGCGATCCCACTAGCCTATAACAGAACTAGCCACAATCAAACCACGCTGCTACGCAAGTTCCTAGTTATGCATCAAAGGTGAATCAAGAAGACCAACCTGGAGTCCAACGCTATGATTGAAGCAGAGTTGATATCCCCGCTCCCTCGCCCCAGCAGATCATAAACGAACACCTGCACATGCAAAGGAAAAGACAGATACCAACATAAAAGCTACCAAGGCACAACTATATTTCAGTCAGAAAGGAAATAAATCAACACATCACCATAATAGACAATGAGATTGGAACTATAATAGCAGTCGCTCATCAATTAATAATAAACAGGAAAAGTTACAACCATTGTTTTGACGTTGACCCTCTCCTGGCTGGGCGAGTAACTATATGTGTCTTGCAATGCATCTCTTCTCCGGCAGCATAACCTCTCTAGCACTCACTAGCATTCCTCCAAGAACTCAAGAACTCAACATCTAGCACTCCATGACTAACCATTATCACTAGCTTGTCAAATGCATAAGGACAAGCTTATATAGATGAAGAAGGGAGGAGGATATGATGAACCAGGACACCTTTTGTGGATTAACATTATCCCCAAAAGCCATTAAAGATGGATATAGGATAAAGCTCGACAAAAGACTGATTGTTTATCCTCAGAAAAGCTCCATGTAATGAAGGAAACAACAGTCGGACGTGTGTTAAGGCAAAAAGCATGACCAAACTTGGTTGGCGCGACTGCTGCTCTAAGACAGAGCTCCAATAGTCACGCCCTCTTTTGAGGATCTCCATGATTGGCGTGGGTAAGATACTGTGGACTTGCGCCAATGAAAAAAGAGCACTTTTCAGGGATAATCTGTAGGAGGTGTCTTCAGGGAACATGAAGTGCATACTCAGGGGAACATAATGCAAGTGTTTTTAGACTTTGTCACTTCTTATAACTCCCGGGATGAGTCCTCCAAGGTACGACAAGAGGAGTAACAGGGATGGTGGCAAATTACTGTGTAACAGATGCCCCCTAAAGCATGAAGTCCGAGAGGTGGAGAGGGGTGAAATGCTTTACAAGAACACACATAAGAACACATATAGTTACTGCCACCGAGGATCTGTATTAAGAGACATGACTGATAGTTCAATTACATGATGTACGTGGTATGGTCGCAGCCATCCATAAGAGAGTACATAAATAATCTAGATCCATAGTATGGACGCAGCCATCTGGTTAGGATCAATGAATTGACTCAGGTATGGTCGCAGCCATCCAGTGAATGAGTCAAGTATCAAGAATCACGCCTGGATTACAACAGACACAATCCAGGGTCTTGCGCTCGATCTCGACCCGAACAAGAGTACAAATTCAAGCATGTGAATATATTAGCTGAAGTCGAACATGCATGAACATCGTCTGATTACCAGTCAATAGTGGAAACTGTTAACAGACGCGAGAGGTACCACCAATAATGACAATGGTCCTCAAGGTACTATAGGTACAATCTATGGTGCGTGAATTAATGATCTGAAGTCGAACGCCCGTAGAATCATTCGATCGGAGGCCAATAATGAAAACCTCACGTCGAACACGAAGAACCTGCCATTGAGGCATGCAGGCTCCAAGGCACCGGAAGGGAGTCTCTAAATCAACTTCCTAGATAATGAGTTGAAGTCGACAGGGAGTGACCTTGATCGAAGGTGGGCCATAATGTTTCCCACATCATCGACACGAGACAGAGAGATAATGTTGTGAATCAAGATTGTACGAACTATCAGAGGGAGGTTGTTTCTTTGCAGGGGTCAACTTCTCTTGAACATATCGGCGACACATTAACGGAATTGGCAGTATTCGACATCAATGTATCAAAGGTCATGATGACGAGGCAATGAGTGGATGAGAGGTCAAATAAGGTACCCAAGTCCATGGAAGCAAGTGAAAGATATGAGATGAGATATTCCCACCCTGGACACGAAAGCAGAAAAGTGCCATGTTCAAGAGCGACATACTGCCATCCCGGTAATAATTATGGTTCAAAAAAAATTATTTCCCCCCCCCCCCCCCCCCGCCATTTCTGGCGAGTACCCCAGTTATTTTTAACAAGCTTGATGGGGATAGCATATGCTTGTGTTGTGACAAAATCCGATGTCATTAAGTTTTAACGAGTCTGACAAAGGAATAACTCGGCGTCTTTTCACGTTTAGAGAGTTTAAAAAGACAGCAGAAAAGGAAACTCCAGGGGTGTCCTTTTTCGTAAAGTTGTGTCTCTCGGGCCCAAAAAAGTATAAAATAATACCCAAAAGAACCGCCCGATCATTATGATCGAGGAGTACTTTTCATAATTAGTGATTTCGACCTGAAAAAGTAAAAAAGCGATCAAAACCACGTCCTTTTGTAACCATTAACGAGTTTGGAACGACAAAAACCCGGTAATCTTTTTATGTTTTAACGGTCGACAAAAAGAACTTAAAACGACCGCCCCTTATTACCATTTAACGAGTCAAGAGGAGCGACTCGGCAATCTTTTCCTCTTTAAATGGTCAGAAAAGAGCTGAAAGCGGACCTCCATTTTTATTTTCTTTAACGAGTCAAAAAGGAAAAATACTCGGCAATCTTTTCATATTTTACGAGTCAGAAAAGAGCGTAAAGGCGACTCGTCCTGAAGGAACGAGTGGTATAAAGGATAGCAACTAGTTCCGGTAATGGTGGAACTTACTCGAAACATGTAAAGGTTAAGAGGCTGGCTAATAAAACCACTCATCGTTGCGGTTCCTCAGGAAAGGAGAAACAACCATGTGAAAGCATATGATCGGCCAAAGAGATGGTGGTGATGGAATGAAACAACCAAGGCTCATCTAGCAGAATTTAGCAGATAAAGGCAATCACGGGATGTAAATCAAGTATGGGTTCATTTTTACACAAGCTTGAACCATGGAGAACTTTGCTTGTTAATTTTTTTTTTGTTGCATGCCCCCAGCATGATAATGCAAAATCGAGATACATGCCCCCCAAGCTTCATGGCATTCACGGAGTGGATGGAATGAAGGTTTAGTTGGAAAAACTCGATTTTGAAGGAGGATGCATGCCTCCGGGGGCCAGCCGCCGTCATCAGAATGACGGAGCGGAGGCTGGGGCATTTCCTGTGGAAATAAGACCATTTAGGAATGATAGATGACTATATGTGAAGTGTGAACCGGGGAATGAAAGTTGGTCTACGACTTTGATCGTCCTTCCTTCATGCGGAAAACACATCACTCTGAAGAGTGAGGACACAATAGCACGTATGCGATAAATATAGTCTCGTCCAAGGAGTAAATTGTAATCTAACGGACCTTGGACTACCATGACACCCATTTGGATAGTCTTCCCTTCTAACGTGATAGGTACATTGGGAAGAATTCCTAAAGGTCGAGTGATTTCTCGATGGAAACCTATAAGGTTTCTCATCTCAGGCAGAAGCAGTGGGGAACCAAGTGCTTCCCAAGCTGTTGAAGAAAGGATACTCACAGGAGATCCCTCATCAATAATTGTACCAGCCATAACCATGCGATAGACTTGGACTATAATTCGAAATGGTATGGAGGCTGGTAACTGAGGATTGACTAGTTGATCCCAATTGAAGGAAACAACTAGGTTGCTTGGAGGTGGGACTGGATAGACAACCGGATATGATTCTGATGGACTTTCTTCCTGGTGCGAAGGAATGAGAGGGATTCTCACTTGATCATTAGAGTCTATGTTGATGAATAGAATTTGGATAGTGGGATCTTTATTCTTGGCAGTGATAACATCATCTGAGGAGGTAACTTCTGAAGGCGAAACCGGGTCACTTGTAAGCCGGACCTTTTGACTTTTGTCGGGTTTGGATTCAGATGTAAGATCATCTAAGGCTGGAAGTTCTGAAAGCAAAACCAGGTCACTTGTAAGCTGGACCTTTTGAATTTTGTCTGGTTTAGATTCAGGTGTAAGATCATCTAAGGATGGAACCTCTGTAGGCAAAACCGGGTCACTTGTAAGCTGGACCTTTTGAAAGACCGGGTCAACTGTAATCTGGAACTGTGGACGTTCGTTTGGTTTGGACTCAGGTGGTTCATCTTTGATGATAGAGTGGTGCATAGATGATGAATATAAATCAACACTCGTTCCGACCAGGGACTGGACTAGAGCAGGCGGAGCACAGGTAGGTTCAGGAAGAGACAGCTGGACCAAAGAGGAATCATGTTTGATCTCTTGGTTAGTGGAGAGATAATTTTCCGTTGTAAAAAGATGCTGATATCCAGTGGGTAGTTGGGGTAAGGGATCCGACAGACTTGTCAAAAGACGGGAAGCTTCATCCATAAGTGGACAAAGGCGAAGGAGATGATTACCTTCACAAAGTCGACAAGGGAAACGAACCTTCCCTTTTCTGTTACCAACTAGTAAGGTATCGTCGATCTACGACAACAAGGGGCGAGTTGGGTCACGGGACCATATATCTAGGATCCTGGGAATACCAGGACAATCAGAAAGAAAATGGTCCTCCTTGCATAATCGACAAGGAGACCGAACCTTCCGCGGAGGAGCAAAAGGTGGTTCCACTTCTGATAGTCTCGTGGTAGATATAACCTTTCCCTTAGGAGACTTCTTCTTTTTGGTCTTCTTCTTCTTCTTCTTAGCCACCTGGTTACTGAAATCCAGGGTTTCACCAGGCGAAGTAGAAGATGAGGACACGGCAACGGGCGAAGAAGGGAAGGGGTCCACCTTAGAATCAACATGGTGTTGTTCAGGTGGAGGAGGTGGTGGCGGAACAGGAGTCATCACACTTGAGACCACCGAGTTTGAAAACAACCATACGGGTAAACCAATGGTCAACCCAGGCAAAGACAATGTTGCGACATACTGAACACCGACATTTCCAACAGAAGGAAATGGATGAGGATTCCCATCAGGAGGAACACCTTGGCCGGTAGGCGCTGGGAAGGCTGCCATTGAACGAGAAATAACCCTACTCAAGCTAACGCAAACAAAATCTAATTGGGTAATGTTATCGTGGCCAATAAATTTTAAGACACTGAACTTAACCTTTTCATTTTTTAAGAGTCGAGAAAAGGATAAAAGATGACTCTAGTCTCCTTCGAATATTTAATGAGCACGAAGTGACAAGACGCTCACAGGCACCTTTTCATTTAGGGAGTCCGAAAAGGATCAAAAGTGACTGCTCTGGAATTCTAAGTAAAGGGTGTGCCAAACTTTTCGCAAAGCCACAAAATAATTTTTAGGGTACGGGTGGTCGATCTTCGTGAATGTTGTGTTCACTGCATTGCGAATCGTAGGGCGGCTGACACGGCTTCCTATGGATAAAGGCTTTATTCCTATAGGGGTCTCCCAATATATACTCGACGGCACGTGGGAGCACAGTCCGTATTGGCACCTATCGTTTCACCGTGGAGGAATCACCCAACCACTCGACGATAAACTACCAGGTTTAAAGACGCCGGAACACGTCTCTAACCTAGACCTATAGAGTATTTGCGTTATGTTCCAATGCGTTGTTATGTTCATTGAGTTCATTTTAAAGTTTATCTTCGATTATGTTTCAGTTTTTGGTCCTACCGTATGTGATATCTCAAAAACTTTTTAAATTCAAACTATATGCCAAAATTATATCATTTGATTCGATGAATTCTATCTATAGGAGGGTGGAGATATTTTCACAAATGAAATGATCACTCAACAAACAACAAAGATCCTAATGCAGCTAATAACAAGAAATGAAATTTTTTCTTTTTCTTTTTTAATAGCAACAAATAACAATAAATGCTAACTACTATGATGCAAAAGATTTTTTTGTTTTTCTTTCCTTTAAGATGGCATGATGCATTTGAACAAATTTTAAGAGATATGCACAATCCAAGTTCAGTCAATGAAATAGAACCAATTCTAAAACACCAAAATGAACCATGCAAGCAAGGAAAAACACAAAGACTTTCACTGAACCATGTAATCTAAGTTCGAATGAAGTCAAGTGAAATCCAAAGAGGCTAGAAGTGAAGCACTCAGAATATAGAAGATCAAGCTTTAACAAATCATTGGATAGGTGGAGAACACAACCAACAAGCTGACTGGATAATCAAAAGACCGAAATTTCCCACAGAAGGCTAGACATGCAAAGTCACTAGATGTCCTAGGGCTGAGATGAAAAGCAATAGAAATAGGCAAACAGCTGAAGGATAAAGGCTAAGACCAGTCAAGCAGAGGTTCGACACACTTCCAGAGGCTGTAAGAGATATAAAAAGAGACTGAAAGAGCTTTCCACCCACACACAGGCAAAATTTACAGGGCTGGCGCGACTGTCAGCCTGCAACTTGCGCTACCACAGGCTTGGCGCGAGTTGATTTAGAGCAACATGCGCCAACTGGCGCGACTGTCAGAGTAATAACCGTGCCAATTAAGCTTGCCGGCTAGAAAAATAAATAATACGACCTCAGGTCGGGTTGACAGTGCTCAGATGGGTCAAACAGTAAAGAATAACCTCAAAAATGACTCAGGAAGCTCATTCACTCAAGCAAGCAGAAGAAAATTAACATGCAAGACAAAAATCAAATAGCATCTCCCCAGTGGAGTCGCCAAATTGTTGGATAGGTAAATCCCCTCTGCGGATAGAGGCGATCCTACTAGCCTATAACAGAACTAGCCACAATCAAACCATGCTGCTACGCAAGTTCCTAGTTATGCATCAAAGGTGAATCAAGAAGACCAACCTGGAGTCCAACGCTATGATTGAAGCAGAGTTGATATCCCCGCTCCCTCGCCCCAGCAGATCATAAACGAACACCTGCACATGCAAAGGAAGAGACAGATACCAACATAAAAGCTACCAAGGCACAACTATATTTCAGTCAGAAAGGAAATAAATCAACACATCACCATAATAGAAAATGAGATTGGAACTATAACAGCAGTCGCTCATCAATTAATAATAAACAGGAAAAGTTACAACCATTGTTCTGACGTTGACCCTCTCCTGGCTGGGTGTGTAACTATATGTGTCTTGCAATGCATCTCTTCTCCGGCAGCATAACCTCTCTAGCACTCACTAGCATTCCTCCAAGAACTCAAGAACTCAACATCTAGCACTCCATGACTAACCATTATCACTAGCTTGTCAAATGCATAAGGAAAAGCTTATATAGATGAAGAAGGGAGGAGGATACGATGAACCGGGACACCTTTTGTGGATTAACATTATCCCCAAAAGCCATTAAAGATGGATATAGGATAAAGCTCGACAAAAGACTGATTTTTTATCCTCAGAAAAGCTCCATGTAATGAAGGAAACAACAGTCGGACGTGCGTTAAGGCAAAAAGCATGACCAAACTTGGTTGGCGCGACTGCTACTCTAAGACAGAGCGCCAATAGTCGCGCCCTCTTTTGAGGATCTCCATGATTGGCGCGGGTAAGATACTGTGGACTTGCGCCAATGAAAAAAGAGCACTTTTCAGGGATAATCTGTAGGAGGTGTCTTCAGGGAACATGAAGTGCATACTCAGGGGAACATAATGCAAGTGTTTTTAGACTTTGTCACTTCTTATAACTCCCGGGATGAGTCCTCCAAGGTACGACAAGAGGAGTAACAGGGATGGTGACAAATTATTGTGTAACCCCTGCTATCAAGTATGATTATTCCTACTTTATTGTTGATAAAATTCATGACCAGTTCATGGGACTGGAGAATGAAAGAGTTTTCAAATATACCACCTTCATATATCATCTCATGCTTTATTATCAGTCAGATAATTTCCCATTCTCTGTCATGAAACTTGATACCAAGGGAAATCCAAGGTTTGTTATCTTTTGGACTTCCATCTTCCATGAATTGTTTGATTCCCCTTAATCATATAATGAGTTCATTGATCAGTTTTTCATCCAGAAACCACCTTATTGATAGGCATTTCCCCTCCTAAGATCAATGGTTAAAAGGATCATTTAACTCTCCAAGCAGTATGGAGTGGGTGACTGGTACTTATACCAGAATTATACAGAAATCAGTATGTATGGGTGTGAACTTTCCCCTTTCAAGTTACCAAAATATGTTCCAATGAGACTGTTTGCATTGGAATACTATAGGCAGATGATAAAATCAGACCTGGTTCATTTTACTAAAGCCAGAAAGAAATCACAACTCAGGATCAAACATCAATTAGGCCCTTTCATCTGCAACACTAGAGAAGCAGGGAAAGAAGCAGAGTGAATTCTAGAAGATTAGCTTAAATTACACAATAGTTTTGGTTGGGTTCCATATGATCCTCAAGATTTATCTATGATAGAAGGATGAAGAATAGGCTGTCACCATATTTGCACCAAAAAATACCAGAGATTGAACAATTTGAAAATATGGATGAATGGAGGGAAGGGACCTTAGTAGAAACTGATAGTGAGCAGGTCAACATAGAAAATGTAATGAAAGATCTTGAAAAGACTCTTGACCTAGATTCTTTTGGAAAGGTACATTTTGAGGCTTCTCAGAAGTCAGCATCAGGGATAAGCACCTCAATAGCTAGGACATCTCAACAGCACTCACAACAGACCAATATACCACTTACAGGGACTTCCAAAAGTAAAGAAATAGAGACAAGAACTCAGGCTACAAAATAGTCAATAATGTCTAAACAACCTGAAACTTCCAAGGAGTCGGCCCACATACAAGCTCCTCCAACTCAAGTTAATGTGGGAGAACCCCCAATATTGCAGACTCCTCTAAATGAGGAAAAGAACAAAAAGATTGACCGGGAAGTAGCTACCCCTGCCAGTGGACCCTCATAATAGGTTGGTGCTAAAAGGCATAGGCTAAATCCTCTTTTAGAAGAGGAATTGTTATGAAACCAGCTCAAGAAAAGATAGAAAAGATAGATCAACGCCTTAGAATTCAGCCTCTTCGAGGGGGCAACCTCCTTTACATTACATAAATGAACAATTATTCTATGATTCAAATGAAAAAACATCCTTTCTATATATAGGAGTCTAAGGAGTCACAATATAATCCAGCCGACCTAACAATAATAATATAAAGCCACAAAAATAACAATAGAGGGATTCTATGGGGCACAGAAATAACAATATGGGGGTAATAGGGGCACAACAATATAAATAAGGGGTATAACTACAATAGTAATGGGGTAATCACTAGTATTATAGGGACCCAACATGCCCCTCTCCTTCAAAAAAGTGTTGTCCTCAACGCTTGAGTAGTTCTGGATACTTCTGCATAAAATTCTCATCCTCCCATGTGGAATCTTCAGCAAATAAGTTCTTCCACTTGATAATATACTCTGAAATTGATCGATTTCATAGCTCTCGAGTTCTTGTTTCTGTGACTGCTTCCGGTTCCAATATAATTTTTCCTTCCTCGTCAAGTTCTGGCAATATTGTTTGAATTGGGAGCTTGTCACCTATAACCTTCTTTAAACATGAAACATGGAAAACTGGGTGCAATTGAGAAGCTGCATGAAGCTCCAATTTTTATGCCATAGTACTAATCTTTTGCAACACCTTGTATGGACCATAATACTTTGGTGATAATTTACTATCCTTTTTAGATTTCTTTAGGGACATTTGCTTATATGGTTGTAGTCGTAGGAATACCCAATCACCTACATCAAAACTTCTTTCACTGCGATGTTGATCTGCCTGTTGTTTCATTCTATTTTGTGCCAACACGAGGTTATCCTTTAAGAGTTGGAGGACTTGTTGTTGATGTTCGATGTGATGTTCCACTGCCTGAACCTTAGAATTTTCTCTTAAATATGATGTGATGGATGGTGGTTGATACCCATAAAGTACCATAAATGGGGTCATTTTTGTTGTTGTATGGAAGGAAGTGTTATACCACCATTCAGCCAGAGGCAACCATTTGACCCATTGTGTCTGTTTATCAGATACAAAGCAACGAAGATATCCTTCCAAACATTTGTTTAATATCTCAGTTTTCCCATCAGATTGAGGATGATAAGATGAGCTATGAGCTAACTGAGTACCAAGACAAGAAAATAATTTTGTCCAAAAATTTCCAGTGAAAATGGGATCTCTGTCACTTAAAATAATCTTTGGGTTTCCATGTAGCTTTTGAACTATTTCCATAAATGCAGTACAAACTGTACTAGCTTTAAATGGATGTGATAATGCACAAAAGTGTGCATACTTGGTAAGTCTGTCAACTACCACCATGATGACATTGTTTCCCTCAGACTTGGGTAAACCTGTGATAAAATCCATTGAAACCTCCTCCCAAAGTTGGCTTGGAATGGATAAAGGTTTTCATAGACCCGGATTCTTAATTGTTTCAACTTTATTTTGTTGGCAAACCAAACATTCTACCACAAACTTTTGAATATCTGATTTAAATCCATCCCAAAAAAATTCCTTCTTAACCCTATGGTAAGTTTTTAAAAATCCTGAGTGCCCTCCTAAGGGAGAAGTGTGCAATTCCATAAGAATATTTTGTTTTAGCTGTGAAATCTTATAGATGTATAAGTGATCTTTGTACCATAACGAATCATTTTTCCAGCTAAATGTATTAGAAGTACTGGAATCTTGTTGTAGCTTTCGAATAAGTGCCCACACTTCTTCGTCATTCTTCAATTCCTCCCTTGCTTCGTTTATCCAATCTGGTTGGATAATAGAAATGGCACACAACAATGCTTCCACATCCTCATCGTTTCTTGAGAGTGCATCTGCCACCACATTTTGCTTCCCTTTTTTGTAGATGATTTCAAAGTCATAACCCAACATCTTTGTGACCCACTTTTGTTGCTCTTCAGAGGATAATCTTTGTTCTAAAAATTATTTAAGGCTATCATGATCCGTTTTTACCTTGAAGTGTCTTCCCATTAGGTAGGGTCGTCATTTCTTAAGTGCATGGAGTATTGCCAACATTTCCTTCTCATAAATAGGTTTGCTTAAAAACTTTCCCTTGATTGGACGACTTTCAAAAGCAATGGGTCTTTCATCTTGCATTAGAACAACACCAGTTCCACTTCCTGAAGCATCATATTCCACAATAAAGGTTTTTGTGAAGTCCGGTGTAGCTAAGACCGGTGCTTGGCACATTACCTCTTTAAGATGTTCAAAGGCCTTTTTTGCTTCTGGAGTCCATGAAAATGAATCTTTCTTCAATAATGTTGTTAGAGGTGCTGCTATTCTCCCATAATTCTTAACAAACTTGCAATAATACCCTGTCAACCCAAGAAATCCTCGCAGATGTTTTATGGATGCGGGGATTTTCCATTCCTTAATGGCTTTAATTTTGCTAGGGTCTACCTTAACTCCTTCATGAGATACAATATGACCCAAATATTCCACCTCCTGGACTACAAAGAAACATTTGGATCTTTTTGCATATAATTGTTTCTCCTCCAATAGTTGTAGCACCCTGTCAACATGTTCAACATGATCCTTCCAAGACTTACTGTAGATTAGTATATCATCAAAAAATACTAACACAAATTTTCTAAGGAATGGTTTGAAAATTGAATTCATCAAACCTTGAAATGTTGAAGGTGCATTGGTAAGGCCAAAAGGCATGACCAAAAATTCTTAATGACCCTCATGAGTTCTAAATTCCATTTTTAGAATATCTTCAATCTTCATTCTGATTTCCCGAATGAAGTTCAAACTTGGTGAAGTAAATTGATCCATGCAATTCATCCAGTAATTCATCAATGATAGGAATGCGGAACTTATGTTTAATAGTGAGCTTGTTGAGCTCCATATAATCCGGACACATGCGCCATGATCCATCCTTCTTGTGCACCAATACTACTAGAGCTGAGAAAGAACTTTGACTCGATTGAATTATACCAGCCTCTAGCATTTCTGCAACCATACGTTCAATTTCACTTTTTTGGACATAGGGATATCTGTACGGCCTGATGTTTGGAGGAACACTTCCTGGAATCAGATGAATAGCATGATCATGATCACGCATAGGTGGGAGACCTTTGGGAGTCTCAAATACCTTGGAATGATTGTCCAGGACGTTTTGGAGATCTGGAGAAATAGATGATTCCAATGTGGAAACATCTAGCGAACATAATTGTGCAATTACACCTCTTTGCTCCTTTTTTAGAAGCTTTGTCATGCCATTAGAGCTGATTATCTTTCCTGGTTTCCCTGAAATACCCCTTAATTCAACTTCCTTTCCTTCCATAGAAAATTTGATGAAAAGTTCTTGAAAATTAAAAGCTATTGTACCCAAGGATTGTAGCCATTGGACTCCTAGTACAACATCAGCACCTCCCATTGGAATGGAAAGCATTGGGCTAGCCAATATATATTCTCCCATGGATAGCTTGATATTATGGCACTTTCCAGAGCAATTTTTTGTTCCTCCATTTGCAATCATCACTTGACACTCTGGTGTTGGATATAGGAAGCAATTCAATTATTTTGCTACCCTACAATGAATAAAATTGTGGGTGCTTCCTGAATCAATCAACACTATGACCTTTTTCTTCTTGATTTGTCCTTCTATCTTGATGGTTTGAGGAGTGGTAATTCCCGCCAATGCATTACAAGATATGGTCGGATTTATTTGTTCTTCATCTAGGCTTTGTTCCTGGAGTATATCCTCTTCTTTTGACATTTTTTGCTCCTTTTCTTCTTCCTCTTCACAATCTATGTAGAATAATTTCTTCTCAGTACACTTATGACCTTTTGTGTGTTTGCTATCAACACTGTAACAAAGCCCTTTTGCTCTTTTTTCTTCCAATTGTTGTGGTGTCAACCTTGTAGGTTGTGGAAGACTAGGGGCAACAAAACTTCCGTCTTTATAGTTGTGAGTGGTATGCTTCCTAGTTGCCAAAATTTTGCTTTCCATTTTTCTTGCTAATCTGAATGCCTTCTCTAATGAATCAGGTTCCCAAAGGCGAATATCATGTTGGATATTATCCTTTAAAGACCCTATGAACACATCAATCCTATGCTCCTCTGGAATATCTTTTACCCTTATCTTCAATTTTTGGAACTCCTCAATGTGCTCCATTATTGAACCCTTTTGTTTGAGACTTATCAATTGGCTAAAAAAAGTGTTGCTTTTTGTATCTTCATAATGTGCTGTCAATTATTCCATGAAAATTGCCCAAGTGATAAATTTTTTACAAGAACAAAGCCATTGATACCATACAAACTGAATTGGTTCCAAATATACAGTTGCCATACGTACCTTTTGTGCGTTTTACACATTATTGAGATCGAAGAATTACTCCATCTGTAATATCCATGTGGCAGGATCCTTGCCATCAAACTTCCTCATATCGATTTTTGGAATATGGTGATTCTTCGATCCAACATTAGTGTCTATGGAATCATGATTGACATTTCGTTTGTTCTCATCATGAGTTTCCTTTACTACCTTTTCACCATTAGTAAGTATTTCTTGTAGAAAATTTGTCAAATCTGTCTTCAAATCTGCCATGCGTGTCTTCAAATTTGTGTTCAAATCTATCTTCAAATTATCCATTAGCTTCCATGTAATTCATCTTAGCTTCCACGCCATTTATCTTAGCTTCTGTTAACTTTTGTGAGCGTGACATTTGTTGTACTTGTTCTTTTAATTTTGATATATCATGTAGCATTTCTTCCTCTTCTTCATGAGTCATGATAGAGCTTTTAGGTTCCTTACTAGGTGTTTGCATTTTCTTTCCTCGCAGCATCAGTTACTGATAATAATTCTCTACTATGCCCTTTGAATTCCTTCAAAATAAATTTTCAAACCAAGCTTAAGCAAAAATTTAAAAAACTCTACACACCCTTTTTCACTTTGTAGGAGCTCGATATTTCCTCTGATGTATCGTTGTACTTTCCAATCATCTAGTTCTGAATTTGTGACCTGTAGTATCTCTCTATGTCCTCTTTCCAATGCCACCAGTCTGATCCAAATTGGATTCTCCAAGAAAGAGTTATGCACAATCTCCCAAGATGACCTGATTATAGACCCTTCCAAAAGGGCGAACTTGTATGAAGTGCCACGTGTAAAATTTGTGATCTTTGGTTTTGAAAAAGATAAACACACAACTACAGTCCATTCTCTTTCTGCACCTTCTTACGAAATTTCAATCTGATTCCCAGAGAGAAATTTATGATGATTTTCCCCAGGTCACCTGTTTTGAATGTAATTCAGGAGTCTGCAAAAAGACCAACTTCCTCAAATCATATCTCCGCAAATGTCACGTGAAAAGCTCTGAAATTTGGATCCAAGGTTTAGCGTGATTTCTTCTCAAATGGGTTTTTTTTGTGGCTTCTGAAATGTCACGGACAAAATGTTATAGCGAAAATGCCACGATGACCTGTTTGGAGCAGCGAAACCCTAGAATCCAAAGCTCTGATACCAAATGTTATGAAACCAACTCAAGAAAAGATAGAAAAGATAGATCAACACCTTAGAATTCAGCCTCTTCGAGGGGGAAACCTCCTTTACATTACATAAATGAACAATTATTTGAGGATTTAAATGACAAAACCTCCTTTCTATATATAGGAGTCTAAGGAGTCACAATATAATCTAGCCGACCTAACAATAATAATATAAAGCCACAAAAATAACAATAGAGGGATTATATGGGGCACAGAAATAACAATATGGGGGTAATAAGGGCACACCAATATAAATAAGGGGTATAACTACAATAGTAATGGGGTAATCACTAGTATTATAGGGACCCAATAGGAATTTTTTGAAGAGACTACTGATAGTCAAAGAAAAGAAGGTGTAGATAGTCATCAAACTTTCCCAGTAGGTGGGACACCTTCTAGCTCATAGAGATAGGAGCTGGAGAGACAACAAAGTGCAGAAGTATCATCATTCAAGCCCCTAGGAAAGGACAATCCAAATATCAAAAAGAAATTTAAAGACATAAAAGCCATAAATGAGCCATTAAGGATCTAGGTCTACAATCAATGTTTGAAAATTCCTCCTACTAATAAGAATACGTTGATGTCAGCCTATGACATCAAAGAAGGTAAAATCCTAATGAGATTTTTCAAACCCAAAGTGCAACAACCTCAATCAGCTGCAGATTACCTCAAAACCGATTTTGAGGTCATGGAAAAGGACATTCATCCTTTGGACCAGATTGAGTTACACAAATAGACAGGGGAGATGACCTATTCTACATTGACTGGTAAGGCCATGGTGGCCCAAAGACTAGAAAATTCTTTGAATAATACAGCTGCCCAATTACAGCTGGAGAAAGCCTCTTCATAGGCTAAAGACAATAGAATTAAATCTTTAGAAGAATTGATCATTGGATTGGGTCATGATCCAAAATATGTGAAGGCTACAGAAGATTTAATTAAAAAGAAATATGAAGACATAGCTACCTTGAGAAAGCAGCTAAAGTTTCCTCCTTCAAGGCATCTACAGACTACTAAGATCATACAACAAAGGTCTGAAGAAGACCTAATGGACTTAGTCATAAAACTTAATGAGCAGCTGAAGGAGATTGAACAAGAACTAGAAAAATCATTGAAGGACAAATAGGGAGAGTCAACCTCTCAACCTCCCAATGTGATTCTAGTAGTTTCCACTGCATTCCACTCAACACTTGGAATAGCTCTAGCACCAAATGTCCCAGTGGTCACAACAGAAGCAATAGCAGGAAAAATAACAGCAGGAACAACACAAGCAGGGATTTCAGGTCTAAGCATAGAAGAATTGATAAAGTTAATGGAGGAATTGAAGCTCCAAGTTTCAGGGTTACAAAAGTTAAAAGAACAATTTGTTACCTTAGAACAAAAATATGATCTTTCAAAGATAAATTTCACAGAAAAGGTGAGGGAAAAGAAAGGGTTAGAACAAAAGGTGAAATCATTAGAAAAAGACCTCACATTTGATAAACCCTTAGCATATATTAGGAAGATTCTTTGGACCAACATCACTCAGTCAATAAATGATGTTTGGCCATCCATACAAATAATTTTTGAGCAGATTGATTTAGTAAAGCTACCTCTTGAAGAAGTCTAGAGAACTAAGGAAAAATTAGGAAGGATGCTTGAGGAAGCTACCAGACTAATCAATTTTTTGAATAAGTACCAGCTTGAAGGACTGGGCATTGGAGACAGAATAGGGACTATTCTGGAAATCAAGAAGGTTTTAACTAACAGGTCTTTAATGCAGAATTTGGAAAGGAGATGCCTAAACATGCAAGAGGAAATTGATGATTTTATGCAGAAATTTGGCATATTGCAGAGTAAAAGGCTTCCCGGTCCTTTAGTTATCAATGACAAATTGATGACAGATAGAAAATGTTGACAAGTTGGCTAAATATGCAACAGGCCAACTCATTTGCTAGTGTAGTTGCACCAAAAGCAATACCTACAGGCAGAGTTCTTTTTGACAGTCTAGAGAACCTATTCTATGTGGAGCACGAAATAAAACATCTGTTCCAAGTTCAGCCTAATTTTTTCAAATAAACTAAAGCTAATGAAATCCTTAGAAAACTTCAAAGGACTAGAATACCACAAAAAAAATGGTGGACAAATATGACAGAAATTTTGTGATTTACCCTTGGTAAAAGGTAAATTTCCATTTTTTACCATAGTCAATGATGGTAACAAAAGATAAATAAGGATCAAATAGGTAAATAGTATCAGAGTAGGTCAAAGAGTATTAGTAAGAAGATGAAAGCAGGGCAACCAGCACAGAATTACAAACAAGATAGCAAAGGTGCCCAATCATAGGGCTCGGCTCCAACACATTCACAAGAATAGGGACAACAAGCCATCAATTTGCCTCTATCTTCTATCTATGAGACCATTTGTCTCTAATTTCATGTAACATATAGTTAGTCATCCTAGAATATAGCTCACTTTTTTATGAGATATTTTTATTGTTTTTTTTTTTTATAAATACTCCCTCATTCAGAGTATTGAGGGTGGATTCTTAGACATTGCTGTAAAACTGATTACTTTGGAATAAAGTGTTCTTGGACAAATTTTGCATGGATGGCTAGATGAAGAATTAATGCAAAGTACTTTTCATAGGATTCATGTGTCAAACACCAAAAAAATAAGTATTTTATATCTCATGTGTTATTGTTTTCTTGTCTATTATATCAATTATGTTTCATATCTGAATATTAAAACGAAAAAGAATAATTTAGAAAGCGCTTAAGTGCAATCTATCTTCAATCGTTTTTATTCTAAATGTTTTCTTATAAACTAGTATAAGAAGTGAATTCTTAACTGCTCATGTTTCCTAGTTTGCTCATTTTGATCATTTAGTAAAAAACCCTTAATTGCATTTTGTTGGTGATCGTCCAAGTTCCCTCCTCTTAAAACATGTTGAAGGATTCTTAATTGCCCTTCATCCACTTTAAGTCCATTCCATCTTTTCATGTCTCTATTTTCTCCCTATTTAGCTATCTTGCCCTGTGAAGCCATCCTTTGTTGAAAAAACCAAATCTGGTTGAGCCATCTTCTTTGACTCCATTAGCCCAATGGCCTAAAATATTTAGTCCTAGCCCTCTGCTACTGAATTTCACCACCAAATACAATAAAAACCCCTAGTTGTCATAACTAGCCTAATATCTTCCAAAACAAAGTTAAATCTTAAACAGAGAGCCCTCTCTGGGTCCAGATTGGCTAGATTTTGTACCTAAAAGTTGGTTTGTGGTTACCTCGGACCCCTTTCCCTCTTCTTACAACCACTGGGAAAATCTAAGTGATAACAAAGTGAACACAATACCCTTTGCAAATTTTTAGAAGGCAATTTAGAGACAGCTAGGGTTTTAGTGTTTTTGACATGCAAATCAACACCACTGATGACAAATTTCTTACTAAATAGGAAGAGAGCCTTCACTTACTTGTTGAGATGTTAATTGTGAATTTGGAGGCAGAGGAGGATGATAAAAATCGATTTGAAGCTTCAACAGGCAGGTGCATAGCGTTGCCTCCCAGGTGTGTAGCGCCTGAAGAAAATTCTATGTGAAACCTGTGCCAGCTATGTAGCGCCAAGTAGGTACTTAGCGCCGATGCCCAGGTGCGTAGCGCCAATGAAAGTTCGGGCTTTTACTCTGTTTTTTACCCTTTTTCTCCAAAATCACAATTTTGTACCTAAACTCATTCACTCACAACAAATGAAGGATTTCAAACCATATATGGGCTCTTATATCTCCTTGCTTTAATTTTCCATTTAACAAACCCACTTTCCTAAAGTCTTATTCAATTTTCTTTCAAAACTTTGTTTTTCCATTTGCAATTTGACTCTTTTTGATCACTTGATGAACTAATGCATTAATGTTTTTGTTTCTTGCAGTGGCTAGAGTTGGCAAGGTGACCAAGGGCAACAACTAGAACTTATTACATATAGAAAACACTTTAAATTACATAAAATTCATACATGGAAATAAAAAAAAACTCTTTTTGCACCTCAAAATATAGTTTTGAGGTAAAAACAATTTATTGAGCATATCATCAGTAAATTTATGATCTTATGAACTTATAAAACCTCCTCATGTGCTTGCTGACCGTTTATTGACTTTTGGATGACCATGGTGGCAAACTCTAGACCTAGTGAAACCTAAAACCCTAAAACTAGCTTTTGCAAATGAAATGACACAAAATGAAAATACATGACCTAAACATATGAAAACAGGCTAGCAGGTAAATTCCATGAGGGAAATTAACAATGAACCACTACCATCAGTTGATCCATGACCTAATGGAATGTAGCTGATTGGATGGGACACCTACTATGCATGTAAAAAGAGAAATTTTGATCACTGATGGAGGGATGAAGATACCAACAATAGCATTGACTCCAATGGGGATGGTACCTCCTAGGAGGTGCCAGGAACCATAGATCTCTAGAAAAGCAGATAAGTGCCTTCATCCATTGGGAAATATGGAGTCAATAACTTCAGAAGACTTAAACAAATTTCTTGACTCAAAACTGACTTAATTATAAAGATTGAAAACTAACTCAAAAATGACTCAAACAACTGAAAATAAATAACCAAAGACTGAAGCCAGGCATTCAGCTTTATAGCCTTCACTTCGAGCCCCAAACTAAATGAATGATGACAGTACACACTTTGCAACGAAAGAAATAAAATGGTATATACAATGACAAATTGTGACAACAGAAATTTCCTCAAAGATAATACAGTTTCAGAAGCCGACCATTGATCGGCCCTCCTGGACAATATTCCTTGTTCATTTCTTTGAGTAGAAAAGAATTTTGACCTCGATATGTAGCAATTCTATATGGTCCCTTCCATAGATTCTCGAACTTGCCATGTTTGCCTTTATCCTCATTTATAGCATCCCACTTTAGCACTATGTCATCAATCTGAATTTTGTTTTCCTTTTCCTTTTGGTCATAAATTTTCTTAATTCTCTCTTGCAGCCTGAAGGTATTCTGAAAAACTTCATCTCTCGTCTATTGTAAATGAATCATTTGGCCTATTCTCAGTTGAAAATGATCTTCCTCACTGCTAGCTTCCTGCAGAAGTTTAACAACCGTGACTGCAAGAGATGTCAGGAACATCGTGTCAACACCATATATAATCTCGAAAGGAGACATGTTGATTGACTTCTTTTGACTTACTCTATCCACCCATAGTGCATGAACCAATGTTTTATGCCAGCTTTTCTTGTTGGTTTCCAGCAGATTTTTAATGATGTTGACCAATGATTTGTTTGAAGATTCAACCAATCTGTTACCTTGCAAATAATATGTAATTAGAATGTCCCAAGGTAATTTTGTATTTGCTACAAAATTCAATCATCCTTTTTGACTTGAAAGATGCTGTGTTATCTGTAATCAGTTTGTTAGGACAGCCAAAACATGACAAAATATTATTTTCAAGAAACTGGATTATTACCAAGTCTGTAGCCTACCGAGTGGGGATTGCCTCATTCCACTTTGTGAAATAATATGTCGTTGTTAAGATCCACTTATCCTGAGCTGAAGATGTGGGATGAATCTCTCCTATAAAGTCTAGGCCCCATTGTTGAAATGGTGCACTAACTTTGACTGGTTTGAGAGGTAGAGGCTACAACTTTCTCCTTCCCTGAAAAATCTAGCATTCATGACAGCTTGTGACAGTTTTATAAACATCAGCAAAGAGGGTAGGCCAATAGTACCCTACTCTCAAAATTTTGTTAGTTTTCGTCTTCCAAAATAAGTGACCTTCACAGTCTCCCTTGTGAAAATCATTCATGACTTGTTTTGCTTCCCCTTCAACCAAACAGTTCAGCAAAATGCCTCTGGGATCTTTCCAATAAAGTGCATTGTTCAAAATACAAAATCTAGCAGCCTTTAGTTTCAGAGTTCTACCTTTATTTTTAGCCATCCCTGGTGGCAATGAAAGGTGCTGGAGTACATATACAATATCTGAATACCAAGGAGAATGGAGAAAAATTTTAGATACCTGAATCGACGAACTATATTCGTCTTCTTCAGACATGGCAACAATCAATTTTATGTCTAATGCATGTAATTTAGACTCCGCCATCAACTTTGCTAGACCCTACTCCTTGATTAGCTTTGTTGGCTTTATCTCCAAGTCATATTCTAGCAATTCTATGATCCATTTTCCTCGCCTCCCTTCTAGATCTGTTTGTACCAAAACATCTTTGACTATTATGTTAGGAACATAAGCAAGAATACGAGAGTGTAGAATATATGCCCAGAAATTCTTCAAAGCTTTCACCAAGGCAAGAGCTTGATTCTCAATAATGCTATATTTTAAGGCTGCATCTCTTATTGTCCTGCTAAAAAAGGCAATTGGTTTTCCAAGCTAATCTCTCTTCTACATTAGAACGGCTGCCATAGTATGTTTAGAAGCAAATGAAAACAATATGAAATCCTGTGAATAATCCAGGCTAATTAAAATCGGAGCTGAAGAAAGAGCCAACTTTAGCAGGTTGAAAGACTTCATGGATTCTTCGGTCCACTTAACCACACTATCCTTCTTCAACATGTTTGTAATTTCCCTCAAATGTTCAGCTAGATTAGGCATAAAATGACGTAAGAAGTTCATCTTACTATTAAATGCTTGAATCTCTTTCTTACTATGAGGAAAATCAATTTTCTGAATAGCTTCCACTCGAGCAGGATCAATGCAGATGCCTTCTTTTGATATTATGTGACCAAGAAGCTTCCCCTTGTCCATAGAAAACAAGCTCTTTTGGGGATTGAATGAAATTCCATATTTTCAGCAACACTGAATTTTTCTTTTTTTTTATTTTTTTTTTTTTTTTTTTTTTTTTTTTTTTTTTTTTTTTTTTTTTTTTTTTTTTTTTTTTTTTTTTCAGATGGTAAAGATGCTCCTCATCTAAATCTGAAAATACAGTCAAATCATCAAGGCACACTACTAAAAATACATCATTTTCATTTGCAAAGGCGATGTCCATGGCCCACTAGAATGTTTCACCAACATTCTTTAAACTGAACAACATCTTGGCATAGTGGAATGTCCCCCATGGAGTGGTGAATGATGTTTTGTCCCTGTCATCTTCATGAACCAAAATTTGATTGTAGTCATAATACCCATCGAGCAGCGACATACGAGATGCTCCAACTACTCTTGGAGTATGTGGTCCATTTTCGACAAGGGGTAATTATCTTTCAATGACACCTTATTCAAATTTTGGAAATCTATGCACAATCTAATCTCACCTGTCTTCTTTCTTACAGGTATCAATTTGGAGATCCAATCTGAAAATCTGATCGGAACGATTATGCCAACCTTATATAATTCTTGGAATAAGATTTGGGTTTTCATACACGGGAGGAAGATCAGGATCAGGATTGGCCCTGATGTATCATCTGGAAGCCAGTGTGTTGAATTATTCCCAAAATTCAAATAGACATTACAATATTCTTAGCCTATTGAATTCTAAACTTATCATCCAAAAGTCTAGAATTGTTTGATGCACTGAGGTAATAGTTTTCAGTTTATTTCCCAGTGGAGTTGCCACTATGTTAGTGCCTAAATCTACCTCAAGCTGAAGGAAGGTAGGTCTAGGGTAACATCAAACCATGCTTAACCTAGTAGCTAGCCCTACCAGGTTGAGAGAGGGCTCTCTCCTTGTCAATCTCAAAGAAAATATGGCAAGTAATGCTAGAGATGACTGATATGAATACTAAGATAGGTATATGCTCAGAGGAATTTGATTGAATTTAATGGTTGTTTGCTGTGTTAGATGAGGAAGGCAGCTTTGGGTCCGAGAAATCAACTCAGATTTATAGAGGTTTCTGTGGGGCGAGGTAGGAAAGTGTTTTAGCACTTTGAAATGAGTGTGATGGTGAGTATAATGATTGCTGAGGAGTTGGAGAGGGCATTCAAGGTTCATGAGTCCTCTTCAAACAATAGAAAACATTTAGAACTAAATGAACCCCAAGGCAGAGCACTAAAACACCAATGGATTCCGCCCTTTAATCATGATTCATTTAGTTATGCAGAAAAAGAGAGATGATGACACATATACACATAAGATAAACTAAAAAATAGAGGAGAAAACAATGCTAATTCACCTTTCCACAAGAATCCCACAAAATGATGCAAAACCCTGGTTCATTTCCTTGCCAAACTACAGAAGTGATTTACAATAGTGCTCAATGCATCCACAAGAATCCAACCTTGACAAATGACTAAGAAAGTAAAAGATATATGCATAAAACCACCTATGCTATCCATCAGGGGTTGAATCCATGATTCAAGGAGCTGTTTCAACAACATCCAAACTAGGAACTAAAAAATAGGCAGTGGAACAACTTGCCTCTAAAACTATGGAAACTAATTCATTCATCCTCAAACCAACTCTAACTAATGTATCTACCTCCTTAAGTCATTTTTTCATCATATTTACATCATGGTACATCAATTTATATCAAATTATATCATTAATTGACCAAGAGAGAAGAAAAAGTCAAACTGGCAGCAAACTGGGCAAAATTATGAAGAAACAGACAAAATTAGCAAATTTTTCTCCTATGCGTTGTGCCACTGATCCTATGCATAGTGCTTTTTCTAGGCCAGTTTTGGAAGGCTTCCTGAAGTCCAAATTAGGTGAAGAATAGCTCATTGGAAAGCTCAGTCAGTCTACTTTCTATAAAAACTTGAATGTTGTGATTTGGAGTCCATTTTCCCCTCCAAAAATGAAATCTCCCAAGACTTCTTCTTGTGTGGCAAAAAAGTGGCAGAGAAGGCACTTTTTGGGTGTTTTTGGCTCCTTTGGAGGTCCAGAACTTGTCAAAATTTCTCAGCCATTTCTAAGAAACCATAAATTTTTATACTGATTCCAAAAATGTAAATTTTTTTGCAATTGCAGGCTCCCATCAAAAGTTTAGCGCCAGTGGTGCTACACACCTGCTCAAAAAAACCTGTGTTTTGCTTCAAAATTTAAAAAAATGACAAAAATTCACCAAATTTCCTGAAATTTGGCATGAGTGATCCTTTTTATGAGCTATGTTGGGCCAATGATGCTTCACCAAGATCTTGAGCTTATCTTGGTCTTTTTTTCTTCTCAAAGCTCTCTTTAGCTTCGACTTTAACCTCTTCACCCTTATTTTGCAAATTTTGTTCCGGGTTAAGTAGTGATAGGCCATATGAAGCAACATTTTCTTCTCTTTGTTTTCATTCTCAAGTAATTTCTCCAGGTGAATGTTTGTCCTCTCTAATCATGATTCTCAGTCAGCCTCAATTTCTTTCTCTAAGGATGTCATCTTAATTTTTATTCTTTTTGCCACTTGTTGGTTTTCTCTAATTGTGTGCAGCTCCATGATTGCTTATTTTTCCTCCAATTTCCTATTCTTTTGTTCAAGGAAGTTAATAATCCATTTAGCCCTCTCAAGGTCAAGTGATAAGGCCAGAATTTCAGCCTCCTTCACTCTAATTATCATATCCTTGAGTCTTGAGTTGTGAGGGTCCAAATCAATGTCATCCTCCTCAACCAAGACAAAATCTCTGTCTTGCCCTTCAAAAGGGCCTTCATCATGCACCTATTGCTTTCCTTTGTCTTTGTCCGATACCTGCTCAGCTGAAGAAGAAGGTAAAGTGCCTTTCACCCTTGGTGAAGATAGCATTTGCCTGTGATCCGGTGAAGAAAACATGACCACTTCCACCCCTGGTGAAGATAGTACTTGTTTTGCAGCATCAAAAAATCTCCTGGTGCCTTTTTGATAAGTGAAAAACATTGGCACAGTTGTATTTTTAGTCTCATGAACATCTAGCTATCTAGAAGTCTCTCCTTCTTCTTGAAGCACCGATGGAATTACCTGAGGGCCTTTGAAAATCTCATGTGCAATGAAGGTATCCCATGGTATGTTTCGCAAGCTTAGCTGATGCAAAACAACAATTTTGATCATAGAGAAGTGGTAAATGTTGTTGAACTACTGAGGAAAAGGTTTCCTTTGCACATATAAAACCATCTTCTTAATATTCCTGTAGATAAAGTATGGGAGGTTCATCATCCTCACTCTTGTGAAATGCATCAACAATCTGACATGGTAGGTATAGAGACTAGAAAACCTCCCTTCATAGGTGAAATACTTGATGATGAGTTTCATGAGAGGAACATAAGTGTCCTACAAGTATTTGAAAGGAAAAGCCCTACTGATTTTCCTTTGATAACCAACCTTGATGTAAGGCTCATAATGCTCTCTGCCCACATGCTGCCCCTTATTCCATTGTTCACCTACATTAGGGATGCCTATTGCTGCTGCAATTGTTTCAGGTGTCAAGGTGAAAGAGACACCAGCTAGGTTCACCTGGTCATTGTGAAGATAAAGAACAAACAACCTAGCCATCTCATGATGATACTTCACCCTTTCTACCATTTCACAAAACTGATAACAAGATTGATGTTTAAAATAGGGAGCAGCAAGAGGACAAGAAAGTAATTCTGTAAGAGTGGTTGGCTCCTCCCAGATATGTTTTCCTCCCTTATGTGGTTTTTTTGGCACATGGGCTTCTTGGGAGGAATCACTAACCGTTTCATAATCCCTCTCATATGTTGATTCTATCTCCATGTTTGTGAATTTCGAGTGAAAACTAATGAGTATGAAGAGATTTTAAATGACTGCTGTTTTTCTTTTGGGAAATGAGGGAATGACTGATATTATGACTGTAGGTGAGGGATTTGATGATGGAATGGATGTAAGTGGGGAATAGGAAATGGGAATTAGGGTTTTGGGAATATAGGGTTAGGGTTTGGTAATAGGGAGTGGGATTTGGGAGGTGAGTGCTAATAATATTGGGAAAGGAAAAGGGAAAAGTGATTTAGGGAAATTAGTTTAAGGGAAAGGGTGTAGGGAAAAACAAAAACTCAAGGGAATAGAAACAAGTGAACACAATACCCTTTGCAAATTTTAGAAGGCAATTTAGAGACAGCTAGGGTTTAGTGTTTTTGACATGCAAATCACCACCACTGATGAAAAATTGCTTACTAGACAGGATGAGAGGCTTCACTTACTTGCTGAGAGGTTAATTGTGAATTTGGAGGCAGAGGAAGATGATAAAAATCATTTTGAAGCTTCAACAGGCAGGTGCATAGCACTGCCTCCCAGGTGCGTAGCGCACTTTGTATGCGTAGTGCCTAAAGAAAATTCTGTGTGAAACCTGTGCCAGGTGTGTAGCGCCGATGACCAGGTGTGTAGCGCCAATGAAAGTTTAGGATTTTACTCTGTTTTTTACCTTTTTTCTCCAAAATTGCAATTTTGCACCTAAACTCATTCACTCACAACAAATGAAGGATTTCAAAGCATAGATGGGCTTTTATATCTCCTTGCTTTAATTTTTCATTTAACAAACCCACTTTCCTAAAGCCTTATTTGCTTTTCTTTCAAAACTCTGTTTTTCCATTCGCAGTTTGACTCTTCTTGATCACTTGATGAACTAATGCATTGATGTTTTTGTTTCTTGCAGTGGCTAGTGTTGGCAAGGTGACCAAGGGCAGTAGCTGGAACTTTTTACATATAGAAAACACTTTAAATTACATAAAATTTATACACGGAAATAAAAAGAACTCTGTTTTCACCTCAAAACAGAGTTTTGAGGTAAAAACCATTTATTGAGCATATCATTAGTAAATTTGTGATCTTATGAACTTATAAAACCTCCTCATGTGCCTGCTAACCTTTTATTGACTTTTGGATGACCATGGTGGAAAACCCTAGACCTAGTGAGACCTAAAACCCTAAAACTGGCTTTTGCAAATGAAATGACACAAAATGAGAATACATGACCTAAACATGTGAAAACAAGCTAGCAGGTAAATGCCATGAGGGAAATTAACAATGAACCACTACCTCAGTTGATCCATGACCTAATGGAATGCAGCTGATCGGATGGGACACCTACTATGCATGCAAAAAGAGAAATTTTGATCACTGATGGAGGGATGAAGATACCGACACTAACATACAGTATGGGCAAACAAAATTACTCCAAAGAGATTGACTAGAAAATATGTTTTCCAGTTAGTTTATGGGAAAGATGAAATCTTCCCTACCAATTTAGCCTTCCCTATTTTAAAAGTCTTGTAGGATTCAACAGATGAACCTGATGATTTTTCAAGGAGAATAAATCAGATTGTTGAACTAAATGAGAACAAAGATGAAGTTCAATACAAATTGAAAAAGTATTAGAGTAATATGAAGAGCCTGTTTGACAGAATAGCCAGGGAAAGGGACTTCAAGGAAGGTGATCTAGTTCTAATATGGGATTCTAGGAGAGAAGAAAAGAGAAAACATGACAAGTTTGACAACCTATGGTTTGGACCTTTAGCAATTGCTGAAATGAAGGGAAACAACACTTTTGTGCTACAAAATCTTGAGGGGCTATATTCCACTTATCCTGTAAATGGAATGTTTCTCAAACATTACATTCAGTACTGAGAAGTTGAAGCGGATTTCATTTCTACCATTGTAAAAACTTCGATTTCTTTTACTTTTCAAGCTATCAGTGTGATTTTTTACAGCAGAAGACTCCATAGATCGAGGAGAAGGCTCATGGATTTATAGGTTCATTCTATTCTACAGGAGAAAGCAGTCCCTAGTTGGAGCCAATGTTGTAGCATTTTTTGGTTTTGTTAAGTTAGAATCAATTAGTCAAAAAATGATTTTTTTTTTCAAAAAATGTTAAGCTAGGATATGGAAAAAAAGAATATTGAATATAAATGTTAGGAAATATTTGATAAATATGTCCATATCAAAGAAAATGTTAGAACATATGCCCTAAAAAATGAAGGCAAAAATAAAATGTTAGGTTAGAGAGAAAAGTGAAAAAGAAATAAACTTTGAAAGTGTGCAAGTCCAAAGTGCCACTACTTTTACTTTATTATGCAAAATAATGGTTGTGTACAACTTGTTATAAATCCCACAACCCATGATAGTTAAATAGTTTATTCTGGACTAGTTCATGCTTTAAATTTCATGTTTATCGTTAGAGAATGAATATCTAGCCAAACTCTTTAATCTTGGCATATTAGTGGTTAGGTAGAGAATAATAAGGAGCTCATTAGTTTAATTTGAGCCCTTGGATGTTATAAGGTTAGAATTAGATATTTTTATTTTCAAAAGAAAAAGGAAAGAAAATGGTGTGCTAGCCTAAATGCACCCAATTAAATGAAGAAAAAATGTTAGGGTAAGTAAATGGGTAGGTAGAAAAAAGGTTGCAAAAGTGCATTTACCATGCTTGATCGTGTGTTTCAGTGAGCAGGAGCAGTTATGAAAAGTGAAAAGATGTTCACAAGTTGATTTGCTTAACTTCCCCTCATTTTATTTCACCCTCCAATACATACTTACTAATTTCCTCATCAGCCCTTCATTTTCACCATTCCCCTTGGTTTCACATATTCCACTAGAAAATTACCCTCGAAAGGTCATTGTTTCAGGAATAATTAGTGTTTCTAAAAAACGTTAACCCTCTAGGTTTGGTAGCTAACCTACAAACAACAATTAAAACAATTCACTACTTTTCTTATAAACAACAGATAAGAAAAAGACTATAAGGAACCAACCTGCAACTTTCACTTGATTCCTCACTTGATCCCTCTCTCCCTTGACCGATCTTGCTGCTCCTTTCCGTACTTAACTCGCTTGAAAAGTACTTGTGCAATTACCGAAACAAAGACTCGTCAAATCATAATGATCTATTATTCATAAATAAAATAGAATCAAAAGTATGATAAACATATGAATGCATTGACAGATTACACAAACACAAGGGAAAAATATTGAAAATCCGTATTGATAGAAAGAAGGATTACAACCCATGAGTTCGATCTAGTATCATCCTTCCAGCTTCAAACCTTCTTCACCTCATGAACAACAAGAAATTCCAACATTACCACAATACTTAGACTCAATACTAAAACCATCCACATCTCTTTACAACTCATAACTATTTAGCCTCTAGATCTCTTGGATGAGTGATCTATTTATAGATGAGTGAAGGAGGTTAGGTCATCAATGATGATGATGAATGCCTTTCTACTTTTAGAAATTGGTTACATGAAAGAGGGAGATAGGAGGTTGATTTTTCCTCATTCCTTTTTTCATCCTTAGGCAAACTCAGAGGAGTAGGTGGCACTTGAGAAGCTTCTAAAGTTTTCCCATGGATAGGGAATCTTCAAACCCTCCCAGAACTTTTCCCAAATTCACTCATTGTAGGCTAAAGAGGGACTAAGTGCAATGAATAACACTTAGTCAGTGTGGTACCTGCAATGCATTGTAGCCTGATAAAAGGCTACCTACAATGATCTCTTTAGAGACACTTTTTAGATATATTCTTTGATGGAACTTCTTTGTGAGTGAGGCATCCTGATGATTAACTTCTTTAGGGCATGTAACAACTATATTAGGGGTTGATAAAACCTAATAACATCGACATGTAAGTTGGAATTGATGTGCCCAAATAAACTTGTAATAGTTGCCCACTAAAGTATGAGGTCGTAAATATCTATGTCGGGTGAAATGCTTTATCATGAGGACTGGAAGTTTTGAAACAGAAGGCGACCTGCATCAGTTACAATAAAATACATCATGATAATCTGATTTTTCTCATGAGCTAGCTAAGGGAGGCATTCCCATGCTCAACTTATAAACTTTCATTACATATATGTATATCAAATAGTCATCTACAGTTATAGACTTATGATTCTACAAATATAGATTTGTGATCCAAGATTATAATGACCATCTGTGTAAAGCCTTTGTACATTTGATTTGGTACTCCTAAATATATCGCAGCCCGGATGGATGAAACTAGATCCGGGGTCTTCAATCTCATTCATTATTCACTTAATGTACAATTCTAACCATGTGAATAGATGTTCTGAGGTCGAACATGGAGAGGCATCGCCTGATTACCAGCCAATTATGTAAGTTGTTAAAAGACGCGAGAGGGATCATCGATAATAATGATGATCCTCAAGGTACTACAATACATTTCACAGGGTGTGAATAAATGATTTGATGTCAAACACCATGCAAAGTGTTTCGATCAAAGGCCATTGATGTCAACTTGTTGCCGGAAGTGAGAAACCTATCATTGATGTATGCAAGCTTTGAAGCATTGAAAGGGCATTCCTAAGTCAACTTCTTGGATGATGAGTTGATGTTGACAAGAAGCGACTCATCGTAGGAGGGCCTTGATGTATCCCACATCTACGACACGAAATGAGGTAAATGATTTTGGAGATGAGAATCAACTGATGACAAAAGGTTCAGGAATGGCGGTCATGAAAATGAAGGTTTACAGTATTGCAACGCATGAAGTTTTAACTGCATGACTTCTCTTGAACATATCGGCGACACTGAGATGAATTGGTAGTGTTGACCCAAAACAAAAGTGATGGATGGTGTGATAGACCAATGGTGTGATAACCATCAAGCTGAATGACCCAACCCAAATAGTCACAGAGATGAGGTGAAAGTGTCATGTTCGAGAGCGACTCACTACCATAACTTTTTCAAGACTTTTCCCATTTTCCCCAGTCATTGTTGACTAGTACCTCTTTATTTTTATCAAGCTTGGGAGGATAACATATGCTTGTTCTGTAATTCACCCTTTGGGCAAACCCATCACTATTTGACATTTTAACGAGTTTAGCGAAGGTGAAACTCGGTCTTATCTAGATGGACAAGTTTGTCACTATTTAAATATTGTAATGAGTTTAATGACAAAGATAACTCGGTCCTTTTCACGTTTATAGAGTTTTAAAAGGATTGAAAAGAAAGCTCTACAAGTTATTTTTTGTAAAAATAATCCCTCAAGTCCGAAAAAGCATAAAATAATACAAGAGAGATGTCGTTTCCAATCCTTTAATGAGCTGGAATGGACAAGCGCTTGAAAATATTTTCTTATTTAGAGAGTATGAAAAGAGTTTTAAAGAGGATTGTATGGTTTCTTTTCACTTTTATCAAAGCTTGAAAAGGAAATAAAATGTATGCTTTGTGGTCAAAGATGCTCAATTCGCTATTTAGTATATCATATTCTGCTTTTAGTCATTCATCCTATTCAAAACTCCACCAAAGATGGTTAAAAATACATGTTCATGGATAAAAATGAATAAAAAACCAACATTTACTTGATTTACATGTAAAAGTAAATATAAAAACAAGTTTTGGTAATTCATTTTAATCATTTCATTTTACCATTTGATTTGGAGCTCTGGAGCAGTTTTTTTACCCCAAACTTCACCCGTTGATTGTGAAGGATTCTGTGGATCATTTCTTGTGCCTTTAGGACCAAGTAGGATCTATCCCAGTACTCTTTCGTTCTATTCCATTCATTTTCAATTTTGAGCAAAAATTCTTAGTTTCTTAGGCCCATGGGGTTTCATCTTGCGTTTTTCGGGTCATCACACCCTTTCATTGTCAAAAAGTGTGGTGCATTTCATGCACCTAGAAGGTAGCATGCAATGCATAGCACTGTCTATAAAGGGAAAGTGCGATGGGCATAGAAACTAAAATTAAAAAGTTGTTTTTTCCCAAATTTTTAACTGATTTTTGCAAAATTTGGACCCTAATTTATCTAATGATTGTGTTTCAGATATTCATTGGATCAAAATGGTTGTTACATGGAGAGAATGAGAACATGAGGAACAAGACATGATTGCCTTAAATGATCAGGGCACAGTTGATGCCTTAAGGAACTGTGGGTTGCTGAAGTTCTTTCGCTTATCTAGCATGCGGCAACAAATTGAACTGCTACAGTATCTTATTCGTGCTTGGGATCCTATTGACCAGGATTTTCACATTAGGGGTAAATAGATCCCTTTTAACATTGGAGATGTTTACTTTCTAATGGGTTTATCGAGGCGGGGTGCCCCCATTTCATTATCAGGATTCAGTAGAGGAAGTGAATCAGTGAGAGATTATATTCATCAGTTCTGTCAGGAAGGATCTCAACCCAAAAAAGATGGAAAGATTCATATCCAAGATGTTAGTGATCGACCTTTGAGAAAAATCCTTTTTACCCTTACCAGATTGGCTAGCAGCGCGACTTTACATTTAGCAAACAGATCTTATATGCAGTGTGCCTTAGAATGCCTGGAACCAAAGATATTCAATAGGTGCGAGGAAATTCTTCCATCGATGAGAGAAAAGCTGACCAAGGTGAAGGTTGGGAAGGCAAAAAAATTTGGTTATGGGTCTATCTTATTTTATTTCACCTTGGAGAGAATCTCGCTTATGCAACCACAACACATTTCCCTAGGAGTACCTAGACCTAGAGACCCATGGATGTAGAGGTGGGTAGATCTTATGGCTAGGCATGCTGGCCAGTCATTGATCTCATTTTCCTCCACTTTCTTTGAGTAGTTGGACCATCAGGATATGGTATTCGTAGAATATCCATGTGCTGGGATGGACTTTCGTGGTGATCTAGATCTGGTATTGCCAGTTGGGGCGCAGTGGAGCGCTATTGGTAAATTAATTCGACCACACTTTTCTTTCTAAAGCTTTTACCTTTTTTGTATTTTTTGATTGTTACCAAGACTTAATAAACTCGTATATGTATGCATATGTTGGATCCATTTGACCTGTGGTACGCCCATAGGAGGCAAGTGTGCGAGTGCAGAGAGCTGTTGGGAGGGTAGTTCTCAGAGATGTGGATATAGCAGAGACCTTGGCTCAGTTGCAGGATCACATGGAGGCTTTAACTCTTGGTATTCTAGATGTCCAGATTGAGGAGTTACCCATGAGATTGCAGTGCCATACCATTGGTGTGCCGAGTCGCTGGATGAGACTCCTGCATATGATAGCACATGATGTGACCTGTTATCATTAGCAGCACTAGTCTATTGGGATATTTTCTGCATTCATTTTTGAGTTTTTTGGGTCAAATCACCGATTTTTTCTTGGACACAAACTATTTGTAAAAACTTTTATACAACTATCTATTTGACTTTCAGAGTTTTATTGTGGTTAAGTGATGAAATCTTGTTCAAGTGATGATGTGATTTGAAAACTGTTATCTTTACATATTTTGCAAATGTCTATTTAACACAGTTTGCTAGAGAGTCAGTGAATGTGTTTAAATTTCTGAGAATATGTTGATATTGAATAAATTCAAAATGTCTTTCCAAAATTTGAACTGTAAGGAACATGAAACAAATTGCAGGGTTTCGGATGGAATAGACGCCAGTAAGCTGTAATATGACTAGTTGTGAATCTAGCCTAACAATGATTCGGCGTATGCCATGTGAAATGGAATCAGAGAGGATTTTAATCAACACGCTATACTCAGTGATATTGTTTGTTTATCAACCAATACATATCCCTCTGAAACTCACTAACTCATTGCTTGGAGAGAAAATGGCCCATGTTGCAGAGGATAGGTTCTGCGTACTATGACTAGCCCTGTCGGCATACCCAACAAATGGTTCCAAAAATTTTGACATCTGTAACAAATGTGAAGTGGATTACCTAACCAAATCAAAACTCTAAAATAAAACTAACACATAAAAATGCAATCAAAGAATATGTACAATGAGTTTTACTACACTTAATTTAAGCATAGTAACGTTTAAGATACAAATTCGTTTCGGGGCTGCGACAATGGAATCCCATCATAATTGACTAACTCGTAGGCTCCTTTTGTCAACACACGTTTAACAATATAAGGGCCCATACATAATGGTTCAAACTTCCTTGCTCCTAGTTTGTCAGAATCCTGATCATAAAGTAAGACCAGGTCACCTTCTGAGAAGACACGAGGCTTACCATTCTTGTCATATTGTGCCTTGATGGGTTTCTTATGCACCTCGTTAGCCAAAGCGGCATTATGATGGGTTTCATCCAGATGGACTAATTCTAAGAAACATGCTTCTTCTTTAGAAGTATCGGGTAGCAGATCAATTGCGAGCTTGAGGGATGAGATTTCACATTGGATTGGTAAGACTGCTTCCAAACCATACACCAACTGAAAAGGCATAAATCTGGTCGCATTTCTCACTAAGGTTCGATATGCCCACAGAGCTGAGTACAAGATTAAATGCTAATTCTATTTATGGACTCCAATCATTCTTTGCAACATGCACTTAAGGACTTTTTTGATTGCCTCAACTTGTCCATTAGCTTTTGGGTAGTATGGAGTAGAACTATCATGTGACAATCCTAATTTGGTAGCTAATTCGATCATCATGTAATTGCGAAAATGCAACCCATGATCTGTAACTATAGCTTGTGGCACACCAACCCTGGAAATTACATGGTTAAAAAGAAAAGAGCAGCCGTTTCGCCACTATTGTTCAATGTAGGCATCACCTCGACGGTAAAATAGTCAACAACGACTATAATATACCCATTCACCCCAACCGAGGTGGGGTTACATGTCATAAAATCAATGCCCCATTCTTTGAATGGGCCAACAACAATGAATGGATGCAGTGGTTCAGGTGGTAATCTGGTTTTACGATAAAAAAATATGATAAGCATGGCACCTTCTGACAGCAAAAATGAAATCTTTGAATATAGATGGCCAGAAGTAACTAGCTCGTAGATTTTTTTATGCAGTTGCGTAACCAGATAAATGCCTCCCACAAGCACCTGAATGACATTCATTCAAAGCTTTCTCGGCCTCCTCATGAGTAAGGCACCTACGTAAGATCATATCGACACCACGACGATAAAGTGTATCACCAATGATAAGATAATATTTGGCTTGGTATCGAGTACGTCACTCTTTAGAGTGAGAGGTATTAGGCCAAAAATCTTGGGTCTGGAGATAGACAAATATATCTCCATAGATCTCTTGACGAAATCAGAAATAGAGACTCATCCAAGATTGATGTTTCTGATGTTAAATCATTTGAGGATGAGGGAAGATAGCAAAGTAGCTCAAAAAATATGAGAGATTTATTTGATTTGGATTTGATGAACTCCAAATCAAACTCTTGCAAGATAACTATCCATTTATAATATTTCGCCCCTAGCAATTGACATGAGAAGATGTATGTCATAGGGTTGCAATCTGATACAATGGTAGTTTTGCGAAGGAGGACGTAATGACGAAATATCTGCATAGCTTGAACGACTGCCAAAGCTAACTTTTCGACATATGAATATTTACTTTCTGTATCATTGAGATTGTGACTCAAATAATATATAGGATGTTTGATTCCACTTTCCTTTTGAACTAAAACCATACCAATGATTGTATCTATAGCAGCAAGATACAAGTAAAATTCTTTTTGATAGTTTGGGGCGTACATTAATGATGCTTGAATCAAGGAATCTTTGAGAGCATCAAAAGAAGCTTCCGCAACTTGGTCCCAATGGAAGGGTACCCCTTTTTTAATAGACGTGCGTAACCTTTAGCTAATTCAACATAGTTTGAAATGAATCTCCTCAGAAATTTTTCCTTCCCTTGAAGTCTCTGTATTTGTAACAAATTTGAAGGTGGAGGCATGTCAAGAATTGCTTGAACCTTTATAGGATTGAGTCGAATTCCATCTTTAGAAACTACGAATCCAGGGAATCGACTAGAGCCAACCAAAAACACACATTTGTGTGGATTGAGTCTTATTTTGTAGTCTCAACAACGTAAAAATATTGCTCTCAAATGTTGTGGGTGATCAGTCTATTTTCACGAATGAGCAGGCAAATCATCAAGATAAGGTTGAACATTGTGTTTGATGTCATGGAAGGCATAATTCATTGCCCTCTGAAATGTAGCCCATGCATTTTTCAAACCAAAGGGTAGTTTTCGATATGCAAATGTGCCCCACATACATATAAAGGTAGTTTTTGATTGGTCCTGTGGGCAAATATTGATTTGGTTGTATCCAAAAAACCCATCCATGAATGAAAAGATTTTGCATCTAGCACATTCGTCAATAATCTAGTCGATAAAAGGTGTAAGATAGTTGTCCTTTGGACATGCTTGGTTTACATCCCTATAATCGACGCACACTCAAATTGTCCCTTGTTTTTTCATCACTGGACAATATTAGATACCCAATCAATAATAGGTATAAGGAAAATGAAGCCAGCATGCAAAAGTTTTTCAACCTCTGCTTTAATGGCAACAACTTTCTTAGGATGAACGGGTCAAAGCCACTGTCGTATTGGTTTGACATCAGTGTACATTTTAATTTCATGTTCAACAATACTTGAGTCAATGCCTAGCATCTCCTCATAAGACCATACAAAGACATCTCGAAATTCGCAGAAAAGAGCACAATAATTATCTAGTTCCAATGGAGAACAAGATTTGATAACATGAATATTTTCTACAATGTTAGGCTTGGTTTAAATGTTTATAGAAATTGTTTCTTCTATGTTAGACAAATTACACTCAGAATCTACCGTATTTACATAATTCGACAAGAAATCAACGATTGATGGGTGATTAAGTTCATCTAAATAATATTCATTGTCATCTCGAAGGTGGGAATGATGATGATAATATTCCCACGGTGTCTTTCCTATCATCATTGATTGGACGATTCATTCATCTGTAGAATGTATACACGGAAAAGGATCTGAAGAGGTGCCATATTCTAAAGACCTATCTACCGATGCAATTGTTGAGTGCATATTAGGGTTTACCCTACAAGACCAATACATTGATTGATATACTGATTCAATGGGGCTTGGCAGCATTTCCTTGCCATAATCATCACTTTCAAAGTAGTTGGAATTCTTCTTAAAATCAGATGATGTAGAAGAAATCATGTTGCATGTCTCCACTCTTGCCACTTCCGCGAAACCAGATGGTGATGGGAGGGTAAAAGTGCCCATCAGGGAAGGATCTTTTAGGATACCTACTCCAAACTTTTGAAGCGATTGTGAGTTGTCATGTATCCATGGAATGATTTCCATAACCTGTGAACTATTATAAAAGAATGCTAGTTGATCAATGACTTTGATTCCACCCTTGAACGGAAATGAAATCGTTTGAAAGTATGTGGAAACACCGACAGCCATAGAATATACCCAAGGCCTTCCTAGTAAAATGTTGTAATCAAGGAGTCCGTCAACTACCTCAACCTCAACATTTATGGTTTTGCACCCTAGTTCAACTTGAAAGTTACTCAAAATCCCATATGTTGTGTATGTTCTTCCATTAAAAGATTTTAATGTAGTTGGTGATCGTGACAAGGGCGGTGAACCAAGAGTTTTCCAGCAACTCATGGACATAATGCAAGTAGATGCTCCCTCATCAATAATAGTTCGATGAACATTTTTATTGAGAGTTTTTACTTGCATTAGGAAAGCTAACTGCACTGGTAACTATGGTGTATATCCTGTATGGTTAAAAACCACAAGATTAAAATCCGTATGATCTATTCCACCTATCGCTGACAATAAAGCTTCTTTCTGGGAGGGACATTTTTGCAACACCTCAAGAGTCGACATAACGGAAGGTGATTGAGCCAGATCTTACACTATATTATAGTTTTGAGCTGCTCGAGCATGAGGATTGAATGTTTATTTATGGACAACTCCCTTTGGTGGCTTTATTGTTAATTCAGGTACAATTGGTGGAACAACTTCTGGTGAAGTCGAGGTCAAAGTATTAGGTTGATCAGTAGCCTGGTTATTCAATGATGACATATTTCTATAATCTTTATTCCTTGTTGACACCAAAACATCATTTTGCTTATTTGCGATAGACAACATGAATACTTGGGATGTGGAAGCATTATCAGTTGCAACCAAATGTGTTTTTGGGGTTGGAAATGGATCTGTCAACACTGTTGATGTATTTGAAGTCTTAAGAAATTTAGAGACCTCAGATCAATGTGGACAATCTCTTGTATAATGATTGTCATTACATATCATACATGGATAACGAGGTTTCCTAGCCATAGTAGGGGAATCAGATGATTTCTCAGGAGTGGAATTTTCCTATTTCTTTTTTATATTCTTCCCCTTTTTCTTACCTCTTGGTTTCTTTGGATTTTTTCCTTTGTCAGACGACACGACATTAATATAACCTTTTCCTTTGGGTAAAGGTATACTAACCTGAGGTTTTTGTTGAGCTCCAGAAACAAGTGGCTGTTGTATAATAACCTAAGAGACTTGAACCTATTGCCTTGAAACTTGTGGCTGTAAGGAAGAAGGATCAGTTTGTACCAGTTGAGATACAACAGATTGAGCTTGTGACTGTGGCACAGTAGTAACAACAGGTGTAGTAGGAATATTTGACACAGTTTGCATTGGTTGTGTTGGATACACAAGCCTTGGCTAATCTAGCATTACTGGTTGCCATTGGCAAACTCTAACTCTAGTGTGACTTGAATACTGTGGGAAATTACCATATGTTTGTCCCCCGGAAAAATGGTGGAAACAGTGAATAAGCATATTGCTCTCCATATGGTGGAAATCCAATATTTAATGGATACACTGGTCTTTGATGACTAGATTGCCTAAATTGGTACTGAGGTGCAGGATAAAATTGTTGAGTTCCCATGTGGGAAAAACCAGGTAGAATTTTGGACGAGTTTATGGGTGTTGACCATGGTGAAAAAGAAACTCTTGAGTGGGTTCTAGATAATTATTGGCAACCAATAGGGACAGACGATTCACCATATAGGTGCAACTCAGGTGTGGTAGAAAATGTCAAGGGAGTGACAACAAAAGATTCTACTACAGCTACATCAAATGATACGATATTATATGTTGACAGTTGTTCAGCCATAGTTAACGGGCCCAAAAACTGTCCTAAAGACTCGACGGGAACTTGCAAGGAAGCAGGATTAGATGAAGCAAAGTAATCAGGAGTAGTAGGATAAATATTAATCCAATATCCAAAGTGAAATGGGGTTTCAGGTGTGGAATCCTATACTATCTCTTCTATGGCAATCAAATCTGGTGGAAGTGGTTGACTATCAGATCTGTAAAATATTTATGGTGTTGATGAAAGTGTAGTTTCTACAGTGACTGATGTCAGAGGGGTAACAACTTCTGAATGTTGAAATTCAAAGTCCAGATGTTTAGGTAAATGAACAATATTTTTAAAGGGAAGTTACTCAACAAATTCTGGTTCAGATAAAACTTCTATTTGAACTGGGATAGATTCTGGACTAACTCCGAGTTGTTTCAAGTTCCGAAGTACTTCCTGGTTGAACAATTTCAAATTGAGGATCAATTGATTGTTGAGCAGCCTTGGTTACCGTTACACTAGGATCAGTACTAATGTCCTCAGGTAACTATGAAACTTCCTCTTTAGGAATAGATGTACTAGAAATAATTGGAGTAACTGGAGTCTCTGAAGCTGTTGAAACAAATGTTTCAAACAACTTGGATGAAGAACTAGGTGTTCTTGATGTGCTAGACTCAGCTAAATGAGACCACTTTGTCTGAATTGGTGTCGCTTCAGGAGGCAAAGGCGGTTGACTCGCTGTTCTCTGCGAATGATGGGGTTTGGGTTGACTTTCTTCCACGATTTCGGATTACTTTATAAACTTAAAACTCAACTAAGGAATAAGAATGTCATTCATGGTCAATTAATTTTAACAGAACTTGGACACAGTTTCGCTTTTTCAGTTTCAAAGAGTCGAGAAAAAGCAAAATATGACTCTGGTCGCCTTCGATTTTTAATGAGTCTGAAAGGACAAGTGCTCAGATGATCCTTTTTCTTTTAAAGAGTCGAAAGGGAATGAAAGTGACTGCTCTGGAAATTCTAGACAAGAGGGTTTACTAGACAAATCACAAAATTACAATATACAGCTTAGAAATGAAAGAGAAATTACCAAGGACTTTATGTACAACAGTCAATCTTCCCGAATTATGTGTTTAGTGCATTGTGATCGGTAATATGGCAGACTTAGCTTCCTAGGGATAAAGGATTTCAACCTGTTGGGGTATCCCACTATATACGCAATGGTACAAGGAGAACAAGTCCATACTAGTACTTATCAGATCAAAGAGGAGGAAAAACCCAAACTTCAATGAAAACGATAGCCACTAGGTTTAAAGACGCCATAACACATCTCTGGCCTAGACCTCTAGATGTTTTCGTTAAGTTCCAAAGCGTTGTTAGATTAATTGATGTATATTTTAAGTTGATCTCGCTTAGAAATTTTCCTTTGAATGCTTACCGTGAAATGCGTTCTGAAATTCCTAAGAATGCAACTAGAATGATAAGCACTCTTTTCATTTAATTTGAACAAAGAAAATCCAAACTATAAGGGATAGAGCATAGAAGTTCTTTTGAGCAAGCAACAAAGAGCACAAACTAATGCAATTCCCTAAACCATTCCTTTTAGCACACAAACAAAAACTCTAAAATGCAAATGCACGTGTTTGTTTTTAGTTTCTCTTAATGTGAATGATACAATAAGAAAAACTAATGCAAAAATGATTTAGAACTTTTACATAAAAAATGGTGATTTACAACAATTTTCTTTAAAAGAGAAATGAATACTTGTATGACACTTTCAATTTTGAAGAAATGAAACTTTTCAACACTTTGAATGAAATAAAATCAAATGCACAAAATAGATTAATCGATTAGCTATGAAGGAGGACTTTACGACACTTCACTTTTCGAAGAAAATGAGGACTTTATGACACTTTTCTATCGAAACGACAATCGATCAAAAACTACTTTTCGACAATGGATTGCAAATGATACAACAAATACATAAAAAACATTCACCAATCCTAGTCTAAACAGGGCCAAATTAAAGAGATGAAGGTTGGTTTCAGAGATGAGACATCATTCATGTTCAACAAGCAATTCAATCAAAGATGAAACTTGACAAAAACTTCAGTTCCTAGATGGGAAAACTAATCTTCAAGAAATCAGCGTAGGTTGTGGTGATAGACAGTGTGATGCATAGCACTGTGTCCATGTGGGAAGTGCAATGCATAGCAGGTCTCAGTTAAGGACAGTGCGATGATTACAGTAAGCAATTTTGAAGGTGTTTTTGGCTCAAATTCGATTCAATTTTCAGTATATTAGAATTGAATTCAATAATCGACAGCAAGCATAGTATATTGGAATGTTCTAAGAGGCTACTAAACTACCAAAAATGGAAAACAATCCCTAGTATGGTCGCCAATTTGTTTCAGGAATAATTAGTGTTTCTAAAAAATGCTAACCCTCTAGGTTTGGTAGCTAACCTAGAAACAACAGTTAAAACAATTCACTACTTTTCCTATAAACAACAGATAAGAGAAAGACTATAAGGAACCAACCTGCAACTTTTGCTTGATTCCTCGCTTGATCCCTCTCTCCCTCTCGCTGCTCCTTTCTGTACTTAACTCGCTTGGAAAGTACTTGTGCAATTACATAAACAAAGACCCGTCAAAGCATAATGATCTATTATTCATAAATAACATAGAATCAAAAGTACGATAAACATATGAATGCATTGATAGATTACACAAACATAAGGGGAAAATCTTGAAAAGCTTTATTGATAGAAAGAAGGATTACAACCCATGAGTTCGATCCAGTTTCATCCATCCAGCTTCAAAACTTCTTCACCTCATGATCAACAAGACATTCCAACAATACTTAGACTCAATACTAAAACCATTAGCATCTCTTTACAACTCATAACTATTCAGCCTCTAGATCTCTTGGACGAGTGATCTATTTATAAATGAGTGAAGGAGGTTGGGTCATCAATGATGATGATGAATGCCTTGCTATTTTTAGAAATTTGTTTCATGAAAGAGGGAGATAGGAGGTTGAAAAACCCTCCTGAAACTTTGCCCAAGTTTTCTCATCGCAGGCTAAAGAGGGACTAAGTGCGATGCATAGCACTTAGTTAGTGTGGTACCTGCAATGCCTTGAATCCTGATAAAAGGCTTCCTACAATGATCTCTTTAGAGACACTTTTTGGATGTATTCTTTGATGGAACTTTTTTGGGAGTGAGGCATTCTGATGATTAACTTATTTAGCGCATGTAACAACTATATTAGGGGTTGATGAACCCTAATAACATTGACATGTAAGTTGGCGTTGATGTGCCCAAATAAACCTGTAACAGTCATTTCTATCCAAAAACCCCTTTTTCCTAGTGTGAAACCCTTTCCCCTTGTAATTTTCCTAAAACCCATAAAACGCCTTATCCTAAATTTTATTCCCCCCTCTGCCTTATTTAATAAAACTCTGCCATACCCATAAAACCCCTTTTAACCTAAGTTTTATTAAAACCTCACATTACTTAACAAGCCTCTGCATGTTCACTTTTTCTTGATATAAGAACTATTTTAACCCACCACCCTTGGTGTGGTTAAATAAACCCCATCGCCATTAACCTTCGTCCCACTCCATAAACCCATGCAATATGTTTAAACCTTAGTTATTCATTGAAATAATTACAAACACTTTGTAACTAACCCCTGGGCCCCACTAATTTCCATTAACTTTCCTTCATGCATTTCGAGCGTGCGATAGCTATTCGATCACATGTTCCCAGATCTAATGATCCACAGCCATATCATGCGCTCCCGATCTTCGATCTTTAAAGGCTTGAGAGTACGCGAGATTGGTGGTTTTTCTCAGGCCCCTTGTGGTTACGTGTAATTCCCACGTTAACTCGCGTGCCCTCGGAGAAAAACCACCCCACGACCAAAAGCAGTGCGATGAGCCTCCGAAACTGCTTGCCTGCGTATAATAAAACCATCCACTATTCACTTTTCCCCAAATTTTATAAAGTTAACCATTTACTTGTTTAAACCTGAAAACCCTCACTTTCGCTCTTTCATCTAATTACACAGTAAAACTTGTATAAACTCTCCTGCGCCACCCTAAGCCTCTGCAACCGATTTAACCATTGTTTACCTCCCGAAAACATTCTAGACTCCATCCATAGACCTTTCAACTCAAATGAAGCCATTGTGGCCCTCCCTGTCAACCTCTGTTTTTCTTAATAATTGTTGTATTTTGCAAGTGATTAGTAGAAGACCAGGAGACTGGATAAACAATTTTTATACCAGTTAAAAACCTATTTGTTCTAGATTCTCAAGAAATGAATTCAAATCATTTTCGTGTACAAACAGAAATTAGGCCTAAAACAAAGACATAGCAGAAGAAACCATTTACACACTAAATGATTAAAACATATAGTTTACACAGTTAAAAGACAAAGAAATGATCAATATCAAAACTACGTGATGCTGAGACATAAAAAAAACTAAATGATTTACTATTGAAATACAGAGTAAAAACTTGAAATATACTGTAAAAGTAAAAAGGCACAGTAAAGGATATTGACAGGTAAATAAGGTAAAAGAGTATCAGATTAAAGGTCATAAGAGAATATGATGTTGAAAATAGCAACAAGAAATGATAAAAATAGAAGTTCTAAAAATAGCACTGCTATAAATAGCATTTCGGGATACATTCCAATTTTAGTTAGTCCCTGAACTAAAATTGAGAATTAAAATTCGAATTTGATCTTAGAAGCTATTTGAAAAATAATTAATTAATTCATATTGAGTTAATTAGTTGTAGAAAATCAAATTTGAAGTCTATGTGAAGACATGCAACAGTTTCCCCTCTGATTGAGGAAGTTATCCCTTGATTAAGGAGATGAGGATGAGTTGTACTTTGAGTTGTAATTAGTTAGCTCAGTTAACTTAGTTAGGTCCAGTTATATTAGTTCCAACAGTTTGTGGAACTGATTGTGAGTTCAGTTAGTTAATGCATGCATGGATGTAACTGTGGCACTTCAGATAACTAAATATTCTCTCATAAATAACTCATGCATGTTAGTTCAGTCAGAGACCCATTTGAGATCAGATGATGGGATAGTGTACTATCAGTTGCAGGAATATTCCATTGAGGATATCTCTTGCATGCAGAAGGAATTCATTCCTTAGATATTGCACAGTTACTTCTGAGTTTGGTGAGTTGTGTGAGAGGTCAATTCACACAGGTGGTAGCCAGAGGACCCAGGAGAAACTGTGAAAGGAAATAGGAGGCTTGGAGGACTGAGGGAAGGCATATGTTGTGTCCATCTAGTCTATGAGCAACATTGAGGGATTGTACTGAGAGCTGGATAGCTTGTGAGCTAAATCTTTGTGTAATCCAGACATATTTCCACTTGTCTGATAATACAGAGGCCAGGGTTTTTAGCTGAGGCTTTCCTCAGAGTATTCTTCTGTGTTCATATGTGATTGATTTCTCATTCTTTGTTATATGTGTTCTAATTGATCTTGCTTAAAATTGATTAAGCTTCTGCAAGTTTGTTTGTACAAGTAGATCAAGTATTTTTCTTTAGTATATTGCATTATCAGGTGATCTACAATGGGAAATTCTACATGGTATTGGAGCAAAGGTGATCAAAGCGAAGAACAGTATACAAAGAAGGGATAAATTTGAAGTTTGAAGTTCCTGATTATAGAATTCGAATTCTTATCACATCTCTAATTTCACCAATGGCGTTCAACGGTTTGAGACTCGAGTATGCCCTTGATGGCAACTCAAATTATATAGTTTGGAAGAATCGCATGGAAGCGGTATTAGAGGAAAACAGTTTGAAGGACTTCATTGATCAAGAAGTCCCCAAGCCAGTAACTACTAATGCCCAAGAATTGGTGGAATGGAAGAAATGTGTGGCTAGAGGAAGGAGAATCCTTCTGGAAGGAGTTCAAGACCACATAGTCTCGAGACTCCATGGGAAGGAGACACCATTTTCAATGTGGAAAACATTGAAGGATCTATATCAGGACATTAGCGATCAGAGGAAGCTAGCACTGAAAGACAAGCTTTGGAAAATCAAGTGTGAAAAGGGTGACACAATCTCTACATATCTCAAAAATCTCACCACCTGCAGGGATGAGCTTGGAAGTGTAAGGATCATGACACTCAATGATGACATGGTAAGTCTTGCTCTACTTAGTCTTCCTAAGAGTTGGCATAGCTACCAAGACTCGGTAAATGAAAGAGATAAACTGCCAGATTGGGAAATACTTTGGTTGGATCTGATGCACGAGGAGATAAGGAGAAGCACCGAAGAGGGATCTTCATCAAATAAAGATGATGAAGAAAATCTAGCCTTAGTGAGTAAGGCGAGGAAAGAGAAATGGAAGGTGTCCCATTCCAAATCCAGTTCTTCCCATGGTGGGAAGAAGTTTGACATATTGAAAGTGATGTGCTTTCATTGTCATGAGGTCGGCCATTATGCTACAAATTTTCCACAGAAGAAATCTAAGAAGGGATCCTCGAAGGGATCAGATGGTGAGGCATTGGCCTCACAGTTTGAATTGGATTTCACCCTCATCGCATGTATGGTTTCATCGATGGTGGGGTGTGTTTGGCACCTAGACAGTGGAGCTTCATTCCACATGACTGTCAACAAGAATCTTTTCAGTACCTTGGAGGAGAAGGATCTCAAGATGTGGATCGAGATGGGCGATGATGGAAATTACCATGTTTTAGGTGAAGGTACGGCTGTGTTTCAGAGGGAGCATGGAGCTCCTCTCACCCTGACTGATGTAAAGTATGTATTGGGTCTGAAGAAGAATCTTTTGTCCGTCGCTATGCTGTAAGACAAAGGCTATGTTGTAGTCTTTAGTAAAGGAAAGGCATTCCTGAGGCATATCGGCACTGGACAAACCAAGAGGATTGGGATTCAAGTTAAGAATATCTACAAGCTAGAGGTGGATGAATGTGCTGCACTGAGTTCCGAAGCAGAGTTGGTGTAGAGCCAAGATGTTGCCAAGCTATCACATAGAAGATTGGGCAATTTGCACCATTGGGCCTCCAAGATCATGCAACAGATTTCTATTAGACTTCCCAAGGGATAACTAGAGCAAATGGATACATGAAAAGGTTGTACATTGGGTAAGTATGTGAAATCTTCCTTTCAGGATCGAGACAGTAGAGCTGGGGAAATCTTGGGGCAAGTTCATACAGATGTGTGTGGACCATTCTCTACAGCCTCCACTGCTAAATAAAGGTACTATGTTATTTCTATTGATGATTTTTCTTGTGGATGTTGGATCTACATTATGCAGAAGAAGGATCAAACCTTCTCAAGGTTTTGTGAGTTTAAAGTCTTGGCAGAGAAAGAATCTGGAAAAAAAATAAGGGCCTTGCGTAGCAACAATGGTGGAGAGTATGTCTCCCAACCGTTTAAGTACTTCTGCGCAGTAGAAGGAATTAAACAAGAGTTGATGGCACCCCATAACCCATAGCAAAATGGGGTGGTCGAAAGGAAGAACCGATCGATTGTGGGAGCAGCACGAGCGATGTTGCATGACCAATGCATACCACTTTATTTGTGGGCTAAGGCATGCAATTCAATAGTATACTTGTAGAACAGAAGCCTGCATCGTATACTAGGAATGAAGACACCAATGGAAGCCTTTTCTGGGAAGAGACCAAATGTGAGTCACTTCAGGATCTTTGGATCATCGGTTTATTGCCATGTGACCAAAGATGCTAGAAAGAAGCTAGATCCAATAGCTGAGTTGGGGATACTTGTGGGGTACACAAATACACCCCACAACTATTGGGTGTTCTTGCCTACCAGTTAGAGGACAATGGTACGTAGTGATCTGAAGTTTGACAAGCAGAAATCCATGCGAATATCACTTGAGAGGGAGCTCAAGTCGCATGCAGAGGAGGAACTTTTAGTTCCTAAGGAGGAGGAACCTTAGACTGATGCGGGGTAGCTACATGTAGAGGATCTGGGAGTGGAGACATCCAGTCATGCCGATTCTTCCAGATATGGGCGGAAATGCTCAAGGGAAGTTGACAGGTTGGGACAACCATCTTCTCAGCGCAGAATGAGGAGGTCACCTAAGTGGTACAATGGTTACATGGCCTTGGTTGGAGAGTGTGTAGAGATCGAACCTTCTTCTTTTGAGGAATCAGTGCAGAAACCAGTCTGGGTTGATGCAATGGTGGAGGAGTACGACTCCATCATTCAGAACTATGTTTGGGATGTTTTCCCAAGACCGGAGGACAAGTTAGTGGTGAGTTCTTGATGGTTTTACAAGGTAAAGAAAGCAGTTGATGGTAGTGTTGAGAAGCATAAGGCAAGGTTTGTTTCCTGTGGTTTCTCACAAGTCAAGGGGATTGACTACGATGATACTTTTGCTGCTGTAGCAAGGTACTCATTTATCAGATCGATGTTGGCACTATTAACTTAGATGGGTTGGAAGATCCATTAGATGGATTTAAAGACTACGTTCCTCAATGGGAAGATTGAGGAAGAGGTGTACATTGAGCAAGCAGAAGGTTTTGAGATCGTCGATCGTGAGTCACTTGTGTGCTGACTCAAGAGGGCTTTGTACGGCCTGAAGCAAGCACCTTTTTCTTGGTACACCAGGATTGACAACTATTTCACTGGGTTAGGCTTCACCAAGAGTGAAGCAGATGCGGACCCTTACCACATCATGGTAGAAGGTAATCCATTGATCATTGTTCTTTATGTTGATGATCTGATATTGACAGGTGATGATTAGTTGATCAAGTCTTGTAAGGAGGACTTTGCAAAAGAGTTCAAGATGAAAGACATGGGTCTTATGCACTACTTTCTAGGGATGGAAGTGTGGTAGAAGGATGGGGAAGTGTTTGTGTCTCAAGGCAAGTATGCCAATGAGATACTCAGGTGATTCCACATGGGGAAGTGAAAGCCCATGCAGACTCCTCTAGCTGGTAAATTGAGGAAGGAGGATGCTACTTTAGGTGAGGTAGTAGCTGCTACTATTTATCGACAGCTTGTGGGTTCATTGATGTATCTAGTGAACACACGACCAGATTTGTGCTTTGCGGTGAACCAGCTGAGTCAAGCTATGGTGTAGCCTACCAAGCTATTTTGGAAGGCAACGAAGCATGTGTTGAGATACCTCAGAGGCACATCTCAGTATGAATTGTGGTACAAATGGACAGAGGGAGTGAAGCTTTAGGGCTTCACTGATGCAGATTAGGCATGAAGTCCATCAGACTGGAAGAGAACTTAAGGAGGAATCTTCAACCTTGGTTTAATTATAGTTTCTTGGTACAAAAAGAAACAAAGGTCAGTTTCACTTAGGTTAGCAAAGGTTGAATACATGGCTGCCAATCAGGCAGCATGTGAGGCCATTTAGATGTGGAATATTCTAGTTGGATTGTTTGGTCAGAGGATGGATCCAACTGTGATCCACTGCAATAATCAGAGTTGTATAAAACCCTCTAAGGATCCAGTATTTCATGACAGGTCCAAGCACATCGATATTTGGCATCATCATCTTCGAGACTATGTGGTGAAGATGATCATGTTGTTGTTGTATGTTTCGACCGAGGAACAAGATGCAGATATTTTGACTAAGGTATTATTAAAATGCAAGTTCGAATTCCACAGAGACAGGATTAGGGTGAATGATAATCCCTTTCTTGTTGAGAGGGAGTGTTGAAAATAGCAACAATAAATGCTAAAAATAGAAGTGCTAAAAATAGCACGTCTATAAATAGCATTTTGGGATATATTCCAATTTTAGTTATTCCCTGAACTAAAACTGAGAACTAAAATTCGAATTTGATCTTAGCAGCTATTTGTAAAATAATTAATTAATTCATCTTGAGTTAATTAGTTGTAGAAAATCAAACATGAAGTCTATGTGAAGACATGCAATAGTTTCCCCTCTGATTGAGGAAGTTATCCCTTGATTAAGGAGATCAGGATGAGTTGTAATTAGTTAGCTTAGTTAACTAAGTTAAGTCTAGTTAGATTAGTTCCAACAATTTGTGGAATTGACTGTGAGTTCAGTTAGTTAATGCATGCATGCATGTAACTATTGCACTTCAGATAACTGAATGTTCCCTCATAAATAACTCATGCACGTCAGTTCAGTCAGAGACCCAGTTGAGATCAGATGATGGGACATTGTACTATCAGTTGTAGAAATATTTGATTGAGGATATCTCTTGCATGCAGAAGGAATTCATTCCTTAGATATTGCACAGTTACTTCTGAGCTTGGTGAGTTGTGTTAGAGGTCAATTCATACAGGTGGCAGCTAGAGGACCCAAGAGAAATTGCACAAGGAAATAGGAGGCTTGGAGGACTAAGGGAAGGCATATGTTGTGTCTGTTCAGTCTATGAGCAGCATTGAGGGATTGTACTGAGAGTTGGATAGCTTGTGAGCTAAAGCTTTGTGTAATCCGAACATATTTCCACTTGCATGATAACATAGAGATCGGGGTTTTTAGCTGAGGCTTTCCCCAGAGTATTATTTTGTGTTCATGTGTGATTGATTTCTCATTCTCTGTTATATGTGTTCTAATTGATCTTGCTAAAAATCGATTAATCTTCTGGAAGTTTGTTTGTAGAAGTAGATCAAGTATTTTTCGTTAGTATATTTCATTATCATGTGATTTACAGTGAGAAATTATACATATGACTTCCAACATGAAGATCAAATAGACAGGCAGCTTAAAGGGAAAAATATCAAAGACCAAAGCCAGCAAAACCTAAATAACAGGGATAGAAAGCATCGGTTCAATAATTGTCTCTATCTTCTTGCATGAAGATATTTCCTTTTCCTATAATAAATCCTTAAACAGTTTAGGATGTTTTCTTAGTTCTACTATTGTATAAATAAATCTCTTCTCGAGTTATTAAGGGTTCATTGTTCACCATTGAACCAGGTTGACCATTGAAAGAGAGTTCACCCTTGAAGAATCATTTGTAAACATTTGATGTACTAGATTTTCTAAACCCCTAATTCAAAGCAAGGATTCTGAATTCAATTTTATGTAGTTTTTGTTTCCTGTAAGTTTTTCCAGTATCACACATTATTTTTTCTTCATATTCTTATGTCTTACAGAGATACCTAGCTAGGAATAATTATGTCTCAATCTATTCCTATAAGCTTCTAAAGTGATAATCATTAAAGAGAATGGATTAATGAACCGTCTGTTTAATTAATTCCCTCTAAATCAATAAATCATCATCGTATTGTTGTAAGAATAAGCCTATTCTCTTGAACCTTCTAAACATCGGTCAGAAGTTTTCATACTTATGATTGTTTAATTTTCTGTCTGAAAACTGTAATAATCATATTATTTTTTTCTTTCTGCTCATCACTATTCAAGATTTATCACTGTGTGAATTTTTATAGCAGCCCTCTAATTTTGCATTAATATTATTCAAAAGGTTAGGCATTATAGCGTTAAATCTATTTTATTCATTGGTCTTCCAAATTAAAATAAAGACCCCCAAAACAATTATCTTAGATGCTCTGGCATTGATAGATGACCACTATTATCTCAGAGGTACAACACTAGGCATATGCCTTGATAAACTTCCTGTAATACTGAGCATGTCCCAATGTCATGCACATTTATTTCACATTCCTAGGAGCTTCCAAATTCACAATTACAATGATCTTCGCAGGGTCCACCATCAAGCCCTGCTTACATACAACATGACTGAGAAAAATTCCAAAGGGTACACATAATATGCATTTTTTCAAGTTCAGTGTGATCTAATACCTTCGACATGTATCCAGCATGAGGCACAAAATCGCAACATGGAACTTTACCAATCCAAACATGGTCCAATCATCAAAATATACTTCCATGAACTTATGAATAAACTCTTTGAACGCCACGATCACTACCCAGGAAAAGATTGCAATTGCATTCTTCAATCCAAATGACATAACTGTATATTGGAAGAAACCCCACTTAGTCATGAAGGTTTTTTTTCTTCGATCGGGTGCGATATTTATTTGATGATATTTTGAAAAACCATCAGTAAATGAATATGCCTCCAGTCCACCAATATTCTCTAATACTTTGTTAGTAAATAGTGTTGGAAATGGATCATGCACATAGGCATCATTCAACTTCTGTAGATCTATGAATATGAGGATCTCACCCTTTTGTTTCTTTTCTTGGACCACCATTGGGCTAACCCAATCTAATTCTTCTACTGGCTCAATAATACCAGATTCCAACATTTTATCTAGTTCTTGGTGCACCTTCTCCTTATATTTTGGATTCAGCCGATAAGGTTGTTGCTTAACACGCTTCGCATCCGATTTCAATGTGATCTTCATAACACTTAAATCTCTGATAATCCCTTTCAAATATGAAAACTTGGGAACAAATCCTGGTATTCACGTAGAAGCTCAACTACCTTATCAACCATATCTTTGTCCCACTAGTCTCCTATCTTAGTGAGCATAGGCTCTGGTTTAGATCCAATGTTCACTTGTCGAGTTTTTAGAGGCTCCAATATATCTGCATTCGCTACCTTCAGTCCTTCGACTTTGCATTGTCCTTTGGTTTTAGGAATGGTAATATTCTGCGGACCATTCTCTTCATCTTTAGCAATCACATTATAACATTATAGCGCATCAAGCAGATGTGTACTCCAATCTGGTTGAGTCCATTCTACCAGTTCCTTCGGCGTTATGAATATAGATGCTTTTATTTCTTGTAGTGCCTCATCAATTCTCTCAAACCCATCCTCGAATCTGAAAGTTAATAGAAAAATTTCCCTTAAAATGTTCCATTCAACCATCCTATGGTGAAGCTATGTCTCCAAATACCAGTTCATTGGGATCGTATCTAAGGTATGACAAAAAATATGCACCCATTCTGGCTGTGGTTTTGTTCCCCAGACCTTAGTCCATCATGCTAAATGATTGAGCAGATCATCCTTCCCACGGTATTTTTTCATCATTCTAGTATTAGCATAGCTGAACCTTAACTTCATCATTCTCCTCTATTCTCTCCATCCAACAAATATCTCCTTGTGCATACCCCACCAACGGGAAGGCATAGTGCGCAACGCCAACTCCAGTGATTGGAATCGATGCTCCTCTAATACTTCTATTTCAAATTCATCTAAAAATAGTTCCACATTAGTTAAACCATCATAATGTGGAAGGTTTCTTACCTCAGTATAAACACACCTCAGTGACTTGGTCATCATATTGCAATGGAGCGTAGATACTTCATGTAGCCGATTCTATGAGTGCTCAAGCTCTTCATCTGAATCTGAGGTGCAGGAGCTATCCTTTTCCCACAAAATTAGTCCATTGGCGGTAGGATTTATCCAATCCTCATCTCACATTATTATCTTATATATCCGATCTAGATCATCATCACTTTCTACATAGTCGTGCAAAGGTTTAGTATGACGTGTTCCTTCTACAGGGTCTAGTAGCACTACAACCCTGAGCGACTACTTCTCAAATGACATCTTCCGCTTCTTCAAGTTGATTAACCCGTTCATATTAATAACCCAGTCAATTCCTAATAGTGTGGGGTATGGGTTACTATCATCCATTATCTCAATGACCTCAAAGTCAGCCAGCGCGCTCTCACCCTCAATGTCGACCATTACACCATATAAGTGCCCCATTGGAATAATATTTTGTTGATTTTCTATGTGAAACTGAATAAGATGCCAATGTAGCACAGGTCACCCCATCCTTTCCCATGTTTTCTTAAGAAAGACATTCGCATCAGACCCTAGATCCAACATTATCTAGTCCATTTCATATTCACCTATTTGCATAGTTAGCCTCATCTCGCGCTCCGTTTGCATTTTATGATTACCAATCTTTCAAATGGTGCACTGTTCAATAGGAGTCTTTTCCTTATTGTTGCACTTGTCTATTATCTCTTGCAATCCTTTTACTTCTTCCGATCACACAGTAACTTCATACAAGTCTTCAAAAAAGTAGCCAGTATGGAAGGATCTACTTCTTAAGTTGCATTAGTCTCTGGCATTTTCTCCTGACTTCTTGAGGTGGAGGCCTCAACGAAGTTCTTCTTTTCTTCCATGAAAGTCTCTTTAGTGCGATTAAGATCAAAGTCTACTTCCTTCTCAACAGCCTTGTGTACCCATCCGTATTCCTCAGATTGCTTATCTTTATCTGAAACAATCATCATACCACTTATCAACACAATATTTATGCTTTGATCCTCTTCACAGGGCTCATCCCTAATCATTTGCATGTTTTACATAGGTTGTCGGGGCTGCGCCTTCTTTTCTTGCATCTTTTCCATAAGGACCAGACATTCCTCTATGACATGTTCAAGCTGTCAAAAATACTAACATGATGGATGTGTGAGATTTGTACAATCTCATGTGAAGTTCCCTTCTTAGCCATAGTTATAGCATATTACCTACCCAAGCACCTGTCTTGGTCTAGCACCTCTTCCTCTTCCTAGGCCTTGGAATCCTATGCACATAGCTCACATGCCTTGATCTTAAGGCTGGTTTTTTGCCTGGATCATGTAGGTAGGGGTTCTAACCATCATCAGCTCATAGCTCCTAAAATGGCATTCATCGCGTCCTACAGACATAAAAAAAATGAAAAATAGCTACTGAGGGGTCTGTACAAACTTCTGCAGTAAATGGCAGTTATAGGTAGCATGTTGTCATGTAACCTGATAGATAGTGCACCATAGCGCAACTTCCACACTTGTCTCAACATTATTTTCTAGTTTCAGGGGCACAAGCCCTACCCCTATAATTTAATTCTTATAGACCAGGCAATGGTCCTTATCATGTCCATGGCTCTTACACTTCAAACACCAGACCTCAGCACACACCTCTGGCTGAGATTCCTTCCCTTTCTTTAGGCTTTGTAGCTCCAAGTGTAGGCTTTCTAGCTACGGGTGAATCTGTTTCACTCCAAGTTCAGTATCTTGTATAAGTGAGGCGTCCAAACTCATTGTGATCTCCAAGGCTTCCACTTGCATTTCTATCTTCTGTTGTGAAAAAGGTATTCTTAAATGTGGCAAGAGTGATACTATAAATGAATCACAATGTTGTGAATTTGAGAATATCATATTGGCCTTCCTGATAAGACATTTCAACCTTTGATCAAAATCCCAGGGTGTCTCATCTATGTTCTGTCGAATTTCCTTAAACTCGATTATGGACTGCACCTCTGACTTAAGCTTACTGAAATCCTTGTTCAAAGCTAGCTATGTATCCACCAGCGTCACATTGGGGTTATCAGTGCAATACTTTGTATACCATGTTAAGGCATGATCATGTAAAGCTGTAACCAATTGCGCTTTCTTAATATTTTCATCGGTAATCTGATGCACTGTCCAAATAGCTCCTGCGACAAATTATAACTGTTCTAGAGCTTCGCTCCCTGTTCCTCTAAAAATTTGCATTTTAATCACATTCACCATGTTGAATGGTGGAAATGGAGGTGGAGGGGGTGAAGGAATAGGTGTATTAGGCAGAGGTGGATGTAGAGGTGGAATGGATGAATGAGGTATCCTCGGAACACCTTGCGTAATTAACTAAACTGCACTTCACGGCGTAGTCAGCACTACCCCTTCATCGTTGATTGAAGGGGGTTCAATGAGTGGACTATATTATGGGCTAGATCCTCTGTTTTTCTAAAGAATCTCCCGCTTCGCATAGCCCCAAACATTAAGGTAACTACATAACCCTCTTTTTTCATGACAACATTTTAATCCAAGTCTTCAATGATTTCAAATACTTACCTTGTGGTCCTTTAAAGATCCTTCGCTCCACTTCACTATAGATAATATTCCTATCGATCATGAAATAAGTCACAAAACTTCCCAATGTGTTATCAATCTAATGGTCCATAACCTGCATGATATTTCTTTTGGATGCTTCTAGACGTCACACCAGTTTAGGAGTCCACACTATAGGGTCTTCGAGCCTCCATGCCCCTTCTCTATCAGCTAATTTAGACAACCACTCGTATACTTCTTCAAGGAAGAAACAAAAGAACACGCTTGTATCATATGCGTATAAAAATCTCTGAAACCACCACTCCTTGGATAATTTGTTATGAAACCAGCTCACAAAAACATAGAAAAGATAGTTGAATGCCTTAGAATTCAACCTCTTTGAGGGGGCAACCTCCTTTACATTACACAAATGAAAAATTCTTGGATGATTCAAATGACAAAACCTCATTTCTATATATAGGAGTCTAAGGAGTCACAATATAACCTAGCCGACCTAATAATAATAATATAAAGCCACAAAAATAACAATAAAAGGATTCTATGGGGCACAATAATAAAATATGGGGACAATAGGGGCGCAACAATATTAATAAGGGATATAACTACAACAGTAATAGGGTAATCACTAGTATTATAGGGACCTAACATGCCCCTCTCCTTCAAAAAAGTGTTGTCCTCAATGCTTGAGTAGTTCTAGATGCTTCTGCTTAAAATTCTCATCCTCCCATGTGGAATCTTTAGCGGATAAGTTCTTCCACTTGATGAGATACTCTGAAATTGATCGATTTCATAGCTGTCGAGTTCTTGTTTCTGTGACTACTTCCGGTTCCAATATAATTTTTCCTTCCTCGTCAAGTTCTAGCAATATTGATTGAACTGGGAGCTTGTCGCCTATAACCTTCTTTAAACATGAAACATGGAAAACTGGGTGCACTCGAGACGCTGTAGGAAGCTCGAATTTGTATGCCATAGTACCAATCTTTTGCAACACCTTGTACGTACCATAATACTTTGGTGATAATTTGTTATCCTTCTTAGCTTGCTTAAGGGACATTTGTTTATATAGTTGTAGCCGTAGGAATATCCAATCACCTACATCAAAACTTCTTTCTCTGCGATGTTGATCTACTTGTTGTTTCATTCTATTATGCGCCAACATGAGGTTATCCTTTAAGAGTTGAAGAACTTGTTGTTGATGCTTGATGTGATGTTCCACTACTTGAACCTTAGAATTTTCTCTTAAATATGATGTGATGGATGGTGGTTGATATCCATAAAGTGCCATAATTGGGGTCATTTTTTTTTCTGTATGGAAGGAAGTTTTATACCACCATTTAGCCAGAGGCAACCATTTGACCCATTGTGTCTTTTTATCAGATACAGAGCAACGAAGGTATCGTTCCAAACATTTGTTTACTATCTCAGTTTGCCCATCAGATTGAGGATGATAAGATGAGCTATGAGCTAACTGAGTACCAAGACAAGAAACTAATTCTGTCCAAAAATTTCCAGTGAAAATGGGATCTCTATCACTTACAATAATATTTGGGTTTCCCTGTAGGTTTTGAATTGTTTCCATAAATGCAGTAGACACAGTACTGGCTTTAAATGGATGTGATAATGCACAAAAGTGTGTATACTTCGTAAGTCTGTCAACTACCACCATGATGACACTCTTTTCCTCAGAATTGGGTAAACCTATGATAAAATCCATTGAAACCTACTCCCAACATTGGCTTGGAATGGATGAAGGTTGTAATAGACCCAGGGTCATAATTGTTTCAAATTTATTTTGTTGGCAAACCAAACATTTCGCCACAAAATTTTGAATATCCGATTTAAGGCCATCCCAAAAAAATTCCTTCTTAACCCTGTGGTAAGTTTTTAAAAATCCTGAGTGCCCTCCTAAGGGAGAAGTGTGCAATTCCATAAGAATAATTTGTTTGAGTTGCGAATTCTTACAAAGCTATAAGCGATCTTTGTACCATAACGAATCATTTTTCCAGCTAAATGTATCAAATGTACTGGAATCTTGTTGTAATTTTCGAATAAGTGCCCACACTTCTTCATCATTCTTCCATTCCTCCCTTGCTTCATTTATCCAATCTCTTGAAATGATCGGAGAATCCACAGTAGAATTATTTTCGAACCAACGTTTCGAATCCCAAGTGGGATCCATCATCAGGGTAGAAGAATGATGATAAAAGAAGAGCAAATCGGAAGAATAAATACTAAGGAGGAAAAATTCAATGGAAGAACAACAGTCGGCTAGAACCCTAAATTTTATGAAAAATTAATTTTTATTTCATATTAAATGTTATATATTATTAATAATTATCATTTAAAATAAAATAAATTAATATAATAATAACTTAAACATTAATTAATATAATGTTAATAGGATAATGATCAACTATTTTAATTTATAAATAAACCAAATTAATAAATATTTGATTTTATTGACAATGAAATATAATTACTTATTAATATATTCATTTATATCTTAATAAAATGGCTAATATATAAATCAATAATAATTATTTTGTAATAAATAGTCATGGATTACCCAAGGTAGATATTATATTAAAAATATTAATTTTATATATTAATTAATTAATAATATTTATTTAATATAATCAATTATATTTATTTATTTAATACATTAATTAAATAAATTTATATAATTATAATAACTTATATTTATTTAATAAATTTATTAAATATATTTAATTGAATTTATTTAAAATGTTATATTATATTAAAATATATATCTATCTCATTATATTAAATTATATTTATTTAATATATTAATTAATTATAATTATTAAATATATTTAATTTAATATATTTAATTATATTTAATTAATCATATTTATTCACTAATTAAAACCACTTATTATCAAATTATTATTATAAAATAATATCATATTAATAAATTAATTAAAATAATGATAATAGAAATGTCACACAACAATGCTTCCACATCCTCATCCTTTCTTGAGAGTGCATCTGCCACCACATTTTGCTTCCCCTTTTTGTAGATGATTTCAATGTCATAACCCAACATCTTTGTGACCCACTTTTGTAGCTATTTAGAGGATAATATTTGTTCTAAAAAGTATTTAAGGCTATCATGATCTGTTTTTACCTTTAAGTGTCTTCCCATTAGGTAGGGTCTCCATTTCTTAAGTGCATGTAGTATTGCCAACATTTCCTTCTCGTGAATAGCTTTGTGTAAAAACTTTCCCTTGATTGGATGACTTTCAAAAGCAATGGGTCTTTCATCTTGCATTAAAATAGCACCAATTCCATTTCCTAAAGCATCACATTCAACAATAAAGTTTTTTGTGAAATCCGGTGTAGCTAAGACAGGTGCTTGGCACATTGCCTCTTTAAGATGTTCGAAGGCCTTTGTTGCTTCTGGAGTCCATGAAAATGGTTCTTTCTTCAATAATATTGTTAGAGGTGCTGCTATTCTCCCATAATTCTTAACAAACTTGCGGTAATACCCTGTCAACCCAAGAAATACTCACATATGCTTTATGGATGTGGGGATTTTCCATTCCTTAATGGATTTAATTTTGCTAGGGTCTACCTTAACTCCTTCATGAGTTACAATATGACCCAGATATTCCACCTCTTGTACTCAAAAGAAACATTTGGATCTTTTTGCGTATAATGTTTCTCCTCCAATAGTTGTAGCACCCTACCAACATGTTGAACATGATCCTTCCAAGACTTGTTGTAGATTAGTATATCATCAAAAAATACTAACAAAAATTTTATAAGGAAGGGTTTGAAAATGGAATTCATCAAGCCCTGAAATGTAGAAGGTGCATTGGTAAGGCCGAAAGGCATGACCAAAAATTCATAATGACCCTCATGAGTTCAAATGTTGTTTTTGGAATGTCTTCTGTCTTCATTTTGATTTGATGATATCCTGAACAAAGATCCAATTTGGTGAAGTAAATTGATCCATGAAATTCATGCAGTAATTCATCAATGACAGGAATGGGAAACTTATATTTAATAGTGAGCTTGTTGAGCTCCCTATAATCTGGATTCATGCACCATGATCCATCCTTCTTGTGCACCAATACTATTGGAGCAGAGAAAGAACTTTGACTAGGTTGAATTATACCAGCCTCTAGCATTTCTGCAACCATACGTTTAATTTCACTCTTTTGGGCATAGGGATATCTGTACGGCATAATGTTTGGACTCTTCCTCTTCTTCATGAGTCATGCTAGCACTTTCAGGTTGTTTACTAGGTGTTTATATTTTCTTTCCTTTGGGCATCAATTACCGATAATAATGCTCTACTATGCCTTTTGAATTTTTCAAAACAATTTTTCAAACCAAGCTTAAGAAAAAATTCAAAAAAATCTACATACCATTTTTCGCTTTGAAGGAGATTGATATTGCCTCTGATGTATCTCTGTAATTTCATATCATCCAGTTTTGAAATTGTGATCTTCAGTAGCCCTTTGGGTCCTCTTTCCAATACCACCAGTCTAATCCAAATTGGATTCTCCAAGGAAGAGTTATTCCAAATCTCCCACAGTGACTTGATTATAGACTACTTTAGTAGAGCGAACTTGTACGACATGCCACGTGTCCCTGTTTTGACCTTTGGCTTTGAAAAATATCTACAAGAAACTACAGTCCATCCTCTTTCTGTAGCTTCTTACGAAACTTCAATCTGATGCTTAGATAGAAAGTTATGACGATTTTCCCTAGGTCACTTGTTTGGAATGTAATTCAGGATTCTGCAAAAAGACCAACTTCCTCACATCATATCTCCGTAAATATAGCACGAAAAGCTCTGAAATTTGGACTTGAGGTTTAATGCGATTTCTTCTCAAATAAGTTTTTTTTTTCTCTTCTGAAACATCGAAGGAAAAATGCTATAGTGAAAATCCCACAATGACCTATTTGGAGCAGTGAAACCCTAGAATCCAAAACTCTGATACCAAATGTTATGAAACCAGCTCACAAAAAGATAGAAAAGATAGTTGATTGCCTTAGAATGTAGCCTCTTCAAGGGAGCAACCTCCTTTACATTACACAAATGAACAATTCTTGGATGATTCAAATGAAAAAACCTCCTTTCTGTATATAGGAGTCTAAGGAGTCACAATAGAACCTAGCCGACCTAACAATAATAATATAAAGCCACAAAAATAACAATAGAGGGATTCTATGGGGCACAGTAATAAAAATATGGGGACAATAAGGGAGAAACAATATTAATAAGGGATACAACTACAACAGTAATGGGGTAATCACTAGTATTATAGGGACCTAACATAATTTAGGGCTCCTCTTCTCTTAATTCGCGAATGCGTGTGATTTCCAATCAATCCACTTATCAAGATCTTTCTTCATAGGAAACCATTTATCACACATCTCTCAGATAGATCGTGCTCTCGGAAATAGCGCCATTTGTTGGCTTAAGGGGGCCTGAATCAGGTTCAAAGTTGTTTGAGCCAACCAAAAAAACCCTAATTGCTGGCCCTTTTGGAAACAACCTGCAATAGTGCAGGTTGCAGTCTCACCTGAAGTAGTATTAGGGGATGCTAGAACGAGGTTTCTGCATCCAGAGATAGTGTGATAAGTGGTCTTAAGCTCCTATAGCTCATATTTTCCTTCACATAGATCAGTAGTCTCCTATGGCTTGCTACTGCAACTCTAATAAATCGGCTTTTAGACCTTCGTGAAGGTCTAGCATCAGTCTTTATGCATGATAAACAAGAAAAGTTTCCACTTTTGTGCACTATTCAATAACCCTAGATATGATTTCGCACAGATCTATTCAATTAATCAGAAATCATGACAGAAATAACCCTTATCTTCACGAAAATAGATAATTACTTAAGTCATGCACAAATAATATAAGTTCAGTGGTTTCATGCAACATTGATTCATTTTTCCATAGAAAGCACATTATAAAGTGATAAATCATAACATAAACAGAATCAATAGTAATGCTCAGAGTGCAAGATAATTCTTCAAAATTAGTCTTTATTTATCTTCAACGTTCAGATTACAGACTCATTCACCTTGCACACTTAGTTGTAGGAGCCTTCCTGCCTTAGCTCTCACCCAAACAATCTCTATATTTTCTTCGCTTAACGTAGTTCCCTCTTCTAGACTTGCTATGACTCAAATATATAGAATTCTCAAGACAATACCATGGTCTGCGGACCATGGGTGAGTCTGAAAAACCGATCTATTTACTTATCCAAACAAGGGGCTAAACCCGTTTGACTCTATCTATTTGTGTGCTTTGCATCCACATTTCATGGAGACTTTACATTCTTTTACAAAGCTTTTACAAAATTTGGGTTAACTAACCCCAAAACTGACCCTAGGGACCCTATCCTAACAAGTGAATAATTTTTCCGGAGAAAAGTATCGAATACATTGAGATCTTGCTACAACATTTGAATGAGTTTCCACACCTCTTCATTGCTCTTCCATTTATCCCTTGCTTCATTTATCTAGTTAGTTTGAATAATAGAAATGGCACAATGAAATATCTCCACATCCTTCTCCTTTCTTGAGAGTGCATCTGCAACAACATTTGCTTCTCTTTCTTGTAGATGATTTCAAAGTCATAGCCCAACATTTTTATGACCCATTTTGCTACTCTTCTAAAGATAATCTTTGTTCCAAGAAGTATTTGAGACTATCATGATCCATTTTTACCTTGAAGTGTCTCCCAATTAGGTAAGAATTAGGGGACTTTTGAGGTCTAAAAAGGTCCACCTAAGAAAATTATAAAATAATAGTGGAAATAATAATATAAGATTAGGTTACATTATCAAATTTTAGAGGGAAAATATAAAAGATTATTTTTTCAACTCATATTTTAAACTTATCTCCCTATGGGTTTACTCAAATTTCGAGTAGTGAAACTCGGATGCAGAATCTGATTCCTCTTCCAAGGAGTACCCATGTTGCATACTTTCAATGGATCCTACTACACGGAAAATACAAAATACAAGAAAAACATTATTGCAATCAAAATTTTCATTTATTTCCCATTTTTCGTGTAGTAGAGTGCATTAGAGATATGTAGCATGATTAATCCTTGCATGAGGAATTAAATTTTGCATCTAATGAGTACTCCCACTTGAAATTTGAGTAAAAACTTAGGGAGATAAGTTGAAAAGACGAGTTGAAAAAGTAGTTTTATTATATTATTATTTTTTAATCTTTTACTTTTTTACTCCAAAATGGTTAATCAGCCCCCATGGTTGACATCATCATCTTGAATCCTATTGGTTGTTATAAAGTTTATTTTATTTTTACATTTTTCTTAAGAGGCCCATTTTAGACCTAAAAATTCCCCTAATGGGTCTGATTACTTCAAGGCATGTAGAATTTCCATCATTTCCTTCTCATAAATGGGTTTGTGTAAATACTTTCCCTTAATTATGTGACTTCCAAAGGAAATGGGTTAACATTATTGCATTAAAACAACACCAATTCCATTTACTAAGGCATCACATTCCACAATAAAGGTTTTGTGAAATCTAGTGTAGCTAAGACCAAAGCTCGACACATTGACTCTTTTAGATGTTCAAAGGCCTTTGTTGATTTTAGAGTCCATGAAAATGCATCTTTCTTCAATAATGTTGTTATAAATGATGCTATTTTCCCATAATTCTTAACAAACTTGTGATAATACCCTGCCAACCCAAGAAATCGTAGAATATGCCTTAAAGTTGTGGGGATTTTCCATTTGTTTATGGATTTAATTTTGTTAGGGTCTACCTTAACACTCTCATGAGACACAATATGACCCAAATATCCTACCTCAAAAAAAACAAAGAAAAATGTTGAGGTTTTTGCATACAATTGTCTCTCCTCCAATATTTTGAGCATCTTGTCAACATGTTGAACATGATCCTTCAAAGAATTGGATGTAGATTAGTATATCATCAAAGAACACTAACGCAAAATTTCTAACTAGGGGTTTGAAAATGGAATTCATGAAACCTTCAAATGTTGAAGGTTAATTTTTAAGTCCAAAAGGCATGACAAAAAATCATAATGAACTTCATGAGTTCTAAATCTTGTCCTCATAATGTCTTCAATATTCATTCTAATTTGATGATTTCCTGAATGAAGATCCAACTTGGTGAAGTAAATTGCTCTAAGTAATTAATCTTACAATTTATCAGCGACAAGAATGGTAAATTTATCTTTAATAGTGATCTTGTTGAGCTCCCTATAATTTGGACACATACACCATGATCCATCCTTCTTATTTAAAAATACTACTCGAGCAGAGAAAGAACTTTGACTAGGTTGAATTATACCAACCTCTATCATTTTTTAAAATTATGTCCAATTTCACTCTTCTGAGCATAGGGATATATGTAAGGTTTGATGTTTGGAGGAACACTTCCTAGAACTAAGTGAATAGCATGATCATGATAATGAATAGGTGGGAGACCCTTGGGAGTCTCAAATACCTTGGAATGATTGTCAAGGGCTCTTTAGAAATTTGGAAAATGGGACACTTAAATGTTTGAACAACTAGTGAGCATAATTGTGTAATGAAGTCTCATTGTTTCTTCTTCAAAATATTTGTCATGCCATTGCAATTGTTTATCTTACCAAGATTCCCAACAATACCCTTTAATTTAATTTCCATTCCTTTGTAGAAAAAATTTAAAAAAAGTTCTTGAAAAATAAAATCTATTGTCCCCAAATATTGTAACAATTGGAATCCTAATACAACATCAACACCATCCATTGGAATGAAAATCATTGGACTATTCAATATATATTCCTGCATGATTAGATTGATATATGGAACTTCCCTAATCAATTTATAGTTCCTCCATATGCAACCATCACCTGAAACTCTGGTGATGGGTATATAAAGTAATTCAAATCCTTGGCTATGTTACAACGAATAAAATTATGGGTACTACCCAAATCAATCAATACTATTACCTTTTTCTTCTAAATGTATCCTTCCATCTTGAGAGTTTAAGGAGTGGTAATTCCCACCAATGCATTACAAGATATGGTTGGATTCATTTATTTTTTTCATCCCTTGGTGTTGGTGGTGTATATCTTCTTATTTTGATGTTTCTTGTTCATTTTCTTCCTCTTCTTCACATTCTATGTAAAATAATTTATTCTCAGCACACTTATGATCCTTAGCGTATTTTTTATCATAACTATAACAAGGCACTTTTTCTCCTTTTTCCTCCAATTGTTGTGGTGTCAACCTTGTAGGTTGTGGAAGGGTAGAGGTGGCTACACTTTCTTCTTTACAGTTGTGAGTGGTAGACCTCCTTGTTTCCATAATTTTTCTTTCAACTTTTCTTGCCACCCTGAATGCCTTCCCCAATGAATTAGGTTCCCAAAGGAGAAACACATGTTGGATGTTATCGTTTAAAGTCTCTATGAAGAAATCAATAATATGCTACTATGGAATATCATGTACCTTGATATTAAATCTTTGGAAGTCCTCGATATGCTCTACCATTGAACCCTTTTGTTGAGATTTATCAATTGTCTAAAGAAGTTATTATTCTTTGTATCCTCATAATGTGTTATTAATTCCTCCATAAAAATTGACCAAGTGACAAGTGATTTATGAGAAAAATCCACCGATACCACACAAGCTAATTGGGTTATAAATATAAATATATAATATGTACCTTTTGTGTTTCCACATCATCTAGATCAAAGAATTTCTCAATATGTAGTATCCATGTTACCATATTCTTGCCATCAAATTTCCTCATATAAATATTAGGAATGTGGTTGGTATTCAACCCAAATTTTGAGTCTCTAAAATCATGATTCAAATTCCTTTTGTTTTCATCATGAGTTTCATGGAGTACCTTCTCACCATTAGGAAGCCTTTCTTGTAGCATCTTTGCCAAACCTTACTTCAAACCTTCCATGTCTGCTTTTAAATTGTTCCTGTTGTCTTTCATTGCGGATTTTAAACTGTCTATATCACCTTTTATTTATGTTTTTAAACCACCCATGTCCCCTTTTAGTTCATTTTTTGTTGCTTTTCTTGAGAAAAAAGTTTGTTGCACTTGGTCACATTATTTAGATATATCATGTTGTAATTGCTCCTCTTTATGCATCATAGTAGAAATTTCTAAGGACTTAATGGGTGTAGAATTTTTATTTTTTTTTGGAGAAATTTTAGAACTAATTAATGATATTTATGCTTCACTATGCCCTTTGAATCACTTCAAACCTATTTTTTAGACAAATGTATGCAAATTTAAAAACACACCTTTTAGAGCTTGATTTTGAGCTTGTTGATAGGCTGATATTGAAACTATTGTATCTTTGTGATTGCATCCTCCCTAGGTATGAACTTATGTCCTATGGTATTATTATTTGTCATATTTTCAACACCATTAGTTATACTGAGATTAGATTATTCAAGATAAAATTAGACCAAATATCCGAATATGACCTGATTATGGACTGGTTCAGTAGAGAGAACTTGTATGAAATGCCACGTGTCACTGTTTCAACCTTCGGCCTTCAAAATAGTACCCAAGAAACTAAAGTCCGTAAAATTTTAGGAAATTTTTACAAAATCCAATTTGGATGTTCGAAATGAAATTTATTATGAGTTTCCCCAAGTCACATGTTTGAGACTGAATTTTGGAGTATACAAAAACTGTAACTTCCATGACCCATAACTCTAAGAATATAGTGAAACAAGCTTTGAAAAATTTAAAATATGTTCCTCATGATTTCATATTCACATGGTATAAATATCAACTTTTGGGTCCTTGTATAAAATACGTTATAGAAAAAATTCCAAGAAGACCAGTTTGAAGCAGTGAAATTCTAGGATCCAAAACTCTGATACCAAATTTTATTTATCCAGTTCCCAAAAAAAGAAGAAAATATAGACAAAAAACTTGAAAATAAGGCAATTCTATGAGAAAACATCCTTTTACATCAAATAAATGAACAATGACAAGACCTCCTTGGTATATATAGGAGTCTAAAGGGTCAAAATATAATTAGAGACTATATAAAAATAATAATGTAAGGGCGCACAATAATAATATGGGGGTTAAATTAGTATTATAGGGAATTAACATGGTATCATTATGCACTAAACCTTGGGAAGGTTTCCCCAAGAGTTTATACAACCTTCCTTCATGAGTCCCAATAACCCTAGCAAAATTTATATTGGAACCCTTGGCCCAAACAAGGACTTTCCCATTAATAAAGGCTACTTTATCTCCTCTATATTATAAACATGAAATTGAAACACAATTATTTTTCAAACCTGGAACATATAATATGTTTCTCAAATGAAAATTTTCACCTATTTCCAAATGAACGAATGTGGTCCCAATTCCTTTGACCACATAGTTGTTATTGTCTCCAAGCTCCACCTTTTGAGTTAATCTCTTTTCAATCAAACTTGTAAGATGATCATGATCCCTTGTCATATGTATTGAATATCCAATATCGATCAACCATATGTTTTTTACCTTTGCAAGAGATCCTACAAGTGCGAAATAGTAGAAATGGTCTTTACCTCCTTCGACTTTGGGTCTCTTGGAATATTCATCAAATTTTGTCATGGCAACATCTTTCTTCCCTCTTTTCTTCTTATCAATGAATCTTTCGGGACATTTGGTTTTGAAGTGAGAAAATTTTGTGAAATAGAAACATTAAATCTATGACATATATTTCGTACTTTGAGGATTAGGTATTCTATTTTAATCCCTTATTCTCTTGAACCAAACTTCTTTCTTCCTCCATATTTCTTGGAACAAGCTGCATATGCTTGGGAATATTTTTCTTCCTTTGAATTTTTTCCTCTAGAAAATAGCGTATATTCTTCCTTTGACCAAGCTGGGCCACAATTCTTCCAAAATTAGAGCTTCCTTTAGACTGATTATACCTGATGCAAATCAATCCCATGATTGAGGTAATCCATTGAGTGCTAAGATCACAAGTTCTTTTCCAAACATAATTTCATCAATAACTTGTATTTGGTCTCTTAGTTGAGATATCCTCAGAAAGTATGAAGTCAATATATTATTCTTTGACATTCTAATATCACATAGTACGTTTGTCAAACTCATGAGTTGGTCAATATTGTTTATGGTATACTAACCATTTAGTGCATCATAGATCTTCTTCAAAGTGTCATGCTTTGAGATGTATGGAATTTTATGGAGTCCAAAATGACGCTCATGGAAGTGATGCCATATTTCTTATACTTCCTCTTTCCTGATTCATCTATAAGTTAAGTTACTTTTCCTTGCACAATTTGAAAAATATCTTCCCATGTGAGAATTAGATTGATTCTTGACTTGCAATCTCTAAAGTTAGTAGCCCCTTCTAACTTGTTCTCTAATTTAGTAGAAGCCATGGATTCAACATGATTATAGGTTTAGGTTTTCTTTAAAGTGATATCAAGGTAAATATTATTCAATAATGATCTTTGTGCTCCTTGTTTCACCAAAGCTCTGGTACCATGTTGATTTTTCTAGTGCAAATTATACTATCACTTATTTATGAAACTTGATAAATACTTCTAATGATATATAGGATTATTTTTCACTTTTAATGTATCATTAAGAAATTACACATTCATAAATTCAACCATAGAGAAAATAGATCAATAGAGATCACAATGCATAAAGAGACAACAAGATTTTAAATTGGGAGAACCCACTACGGGAAAAACCCAACCAACCTTTTCCTTAGAGAATCAATGCAACAAGAGATACACCAAATTCAAACTAACCAACAATATTAAAACCACAAGACTCCTCAAGATTCCAAGTCAAACTTCTTCAAAGGAGCCTCTCACACTCTGGGTCTACAGTAGGGCCAAATTTTGGCCTCTCTTTCACTTCGGAATTTTTGGACCTGTGACTAGAATTTACAACAAAAGTTAGACCTACAATTTCACAAGTGAAAGGGAAGAATATAGAGATAATACATGCAAGGAGTCTTTTCCTATAACTTGACTTCTTCTTCTTCTTTAACTCAACCTCCTTCTTACTCATCTTCCTTCGCTATGCTAGATCAAGCATATGCTTGATTGTCGAGATGCAAATAGGCTTAGAGTGGGGACAAGTTCTCTCTATATATACACACTATAGGGTTCAAATACATGTCTCTTAGTTAGGGCAAACTTCATCACTGGAAGGCCGACTTGGGCATCTTGTGGATTCTAAAATTCAATTTAAATTTTCGTTTTCCCACTCTTGATAATTTCATGGAGAAATTGCCCTATTATCTATTATGAAACCAGCTCAAGAAAAAGATAGAAAATATAGATCAACGCATTAAAATTCAGCCTCTTCGAGAGGGAAACCTCCTTTACATTACATAAATGAACAATTCTTGGATGATTCAAATGACAAAACCTACCTTCTATATATAGGAGTCTAAGGAGTCACAATATAACCCGGCTGACCTAACAATAATAATATAAAGCCACAAAAATAACAATAGAGGGATTCTATGGGGCATAATAATAACAATATGGGGACAATAGGGGCACAAAAATATTAATAAGGGGTACAACTACAATAGTAATGGGGTAATCACTAGTATTATAGGGACCTAACATGCCCCTCTCCTTCAAAAAAGTGTTGTCCTCAACGCTTGAGTAGTTCTGGATGCTTCTATATAAAATTCTCATCCTCCCATGTGGAATATTCAGTAGATAAGTTCTTCCACTTGATAAGATACTCTGAAATTGATCGATTTCATAGCTGTCAAGTTCTTGTTTCTGTGACTGCTTCTGGTTCCAATAAAATTTTTCCTTCCTCATCAAGTTCTAGCAATATTGTTTGAACTGGTACCTTATCGCCTATAACCTTCTTCAAACGTGAAACATGGAAAACTGGGTGCAATCGAGAAGCTGCAGGAAGCTCCAATTTGTATGCCATAGTACCAATCTTTTGCAACACCTTGTATGGACCATAATACTTTGGTGATAATTTATTATCCTTCTTAGCTTGCTTAAGGGAAATTTTCTTATATGGTTGTAGCCATAGAAATACCCAATCACCTACATCAAAACTTCTTTCGCTGCAATGTTGATCTGCCTTTTGTTTCATTCTATTATGTGCCAACACAAGGTTATCCTTTAAGAGTTGAAGGACTTGTTGTTGATGTTTGATGTGATGTTCCACTGCTTGAACCTTAGAATTTTCTCTTAAATACGATGTGATGGATGGTGGCTGATACCCATAAAGTGCCATAAATGGGGTCATTTTGGTTGCTGTATCAAAGGAAGTGTTATACCACCATTCATCCAGAGGCAACCATTTCACCCATTGTGTCTGTTTATCATATACAAAGCAATGAAGATATCCTTCAAAACATTTGTTTACTATCTCAGTTTTCCCATCAGATTGAGGATGATAAGATGAGCTATGAGCTAACTGAGTACCAAGACAAGAAAATAATTTTGTCCAAAAACTTCCAGTGTAAATGGGATCTCTGTCACTTACAATAATCTTTGGGTTTCCATGTAGCTTTTGAATTATTTCCATAAATGCAGTAGAAACTGTACTCGCTTTAAATGGATGTGATAATGCACAAAAGTGTGTATACTTGGTAAGTCTGTCAACTACCACCATGATGACACTCTTTCCCTCAGACTTGGGTAAACCTGTGATAAAATCCATTGAAACCTCCTCCCAACGTTGGCTTGGAATGGATAAAGGTTGTAATATACCCGGTGTCTTAATCGTTTCAACTTTATTTTGTTGGCAAACCAAACATTCCGCCACAAACTTTTGAATATATGATTTAAGGCCATCCAAAAAAAATTCCTTCTTAACCTTGTGGTAAGTTTTTAAAAATACTGAGTGCCCTCCTAAGGGAAAGTGTGCAATTCCATAAGAATCTTTTGTTTTGGCTGGGAATTCTTACAGAGGTATAAGCGATCTTTGTACCATAACAAATCATTTTTCCAGCTAAATGTATCCGACGTACTGGAATCTTGTTGTAACTTTCGAATAAGTGCCTACACTTCTTCATCATTCTTCCATTCCTCCCTTGCTTCGTTTATCCAATCTGGTTGGATAATAGAAATGGCGCACAACAATGCTTCCACATCCTCATCCTTTCCTGAGAGTGCATTTGCCACCATATTTTGCTTCCCTTTTTGTAGATGATTCCAAAGTCATAACCCAATATTTTTGTGACCCACTTTTGTTGCTCTTTAGAGGATAATCTTTGTTCTAAAAATTATTTAAGGCTATCATGATCCGTTTTTACCTTGAAGTGTCTTCCCATTAGGTAGGGTCGCCATTTCTTAAGTGCATGGAGTATTTCCAACATTTCCTTCTCATAAATAGCTTTGTGTAAAAACTTTCCCTTCATTGGACGACTTTCAAAAGCAATGGGTCTTTCATATTGCATTAAAACAACACCAATTCCATTTCCTGAAGCATCACTTTCCACAATAAAGGTTTTTGTGAAGTCCGGTGTAGCTAAGACAGGTGCTTGGCACATTGCCTCTTTAAGATGTTCAAATGCCTTTGTTGCTTCTGGAGTCCATGAAAATGCATCTTTCTTCAATAATGTTGTTAGAGGTGTTTCTATTCTCCCATAATTCTTAACAAAATTGTGATAATACCTTGTCAACCCTAGAAATCCTCGCAGATGTTTTATGGATGTGGGGATTTTCCATTCCTTAATGGCTTTAATTTTGCCAAGGTCTACCTTAATTCCTTCATGAGATACAATATGACCCAGATATTCCACCTCTTGTACTCCAAAGAAACATTTGGATCTTTTTGCATATAATTGTTTCTCCTCCAATAGTTGTAGCACCCTGTCAACATGTTCAACATGATCCTTCCAAGACTTGTTGTAGATTACTATATCATCAAAAAATACTAACACAAATTTTCTAAGGAATTGTTTGAAAATTGAATTCATGAAACCTTGAAATGTTGAGGGTGCATTGGTATTTTCTAAGGAATTGTTTGAAAATTGAATTCATGAAACCTTGAAATGTTGAGGGTGCATTGGTAAGGCCAAAAGGCATGACCAAAAATTCATAATGACCCTCATGAGTTCTAAATGTTATTTTCAGAATGTGTTCAGTCTTCATTCTGATTTGATGATATCCTGAACGAAGATCAAACTTGGTGAAGTAAATTGATCCATGCATTTCATCCAGTAATTCATCAATGACAGGAATGGGAAACTTATCTTTAATAGTGAGCTTGTTGAGCTCCCTATAATCCAGACACATGCGCCATGATCCATCCTTCTTGTGCACCAATACTACTGGAGCAGAGAAAGAACTTTGACTTGGTTGAATTATACCGGCCTCTAGCATTTCTGCAACCATAAGTTCAATTTCACTCTTTTGGGCATAGAGATATCTGTACAGCCTAATGTTTGGAGGAACACTTCCTGGAATTAGATGAATAGCATGATCATGTTCACCAATAGGTGGGATACCTTTGGGAGTCTCAAATACCTTGGAATGATTGTCCAAGACTTTTTGAAGATCTGGAGAAATAGATGATTCTAATGTGGAAACATCTAGCGAACATAATTGTGCAATTACACCTTTTCGTTCCTTTTTTAGAAGCTTTGTCATACCGTTAGAGCTGATTATGTTTCCTGGTTTGCCTGCAATACCCCTTAATTCAACTTCCTTTCCTTCCATGGAAAATTTCATGAAAATTTCTTGAAAATTTAAAGCTATTGTACCCAAGGATTTTAGCCATTGGACTCCTAATACAACATCAGCACCTCCCATTGGAATGGAAAGCATTGGGCTAGTCAATACATATTCTCCCATGGATAGCTTTCTATTATGGCACTTTCCAGAGCAATTTATTGTTCCTCCATTTGCAACCATCACTTGACACTCTGGTGCTGGATATAAGAAGCAATTCAATTCTTTTGCTACCTTACAATGAATAAAATTGTGGGTACTTCCTGAATCAATCAACACTATTACCTTTTTCTTCTTGATTTGTCCTTCTATATTGATGGTTTGAGGAGTGGTAATTCCCGCCAATGCATTACAAGATATGGTCAGACTCATTTCTTCTTCATCTAGTCTTTGTTCCTGGAGTATATCGTCTTCTTTTGACCTTTCTTGCTCCTTTTCTTCTTCCTCTTCACAACCTATGTAGAATAATTTCTTCTCAGCACACTTATGAGCTTTAGTGTATTTTCTATCACAACTGTAACAAAGCCCTTTTGCTCTTTTTCCTTCCAATTTTTGTGGTGTCAACCTTATAGGTTGTGGAAGACTAGGCAACAACACTTTCGTCTTTATAGTTGTGAGTGGTATGCTTCCTGATTTCCATAATTTTGCTTTCCATTTTTCTTGCTAACTTGAATGCCTTCTCTAATGAATCAGGGTCCCAAAGGCGAACATCATGTTGGATATTATCCTTTAAAGGCCCTATGAACACATCAATCTTATGCTCATCTGGAATAATTTTTACCCTTATGTTCAATTTTTCGAACTCCTCAATGTGCTCCATTATTGAACCCTTTTGTTTGAGACTTATCAATTGGCTAAAAAAAGTGTTTCTTTTTGTATCTTCATAATGTGCTATCAATTCTTCCGTAAAAATTGCCCAAGTGATAAATTGTTTATGAGAGAAAATCCATTGATACCGTACAAATTGATTTGGTTCCAAATATAATGTTGCAATACGTACCTTTTGTGTGTTTTGCACATTATTGAGATCCAAAAATTGCTCCATCTGTAATATCCATGTTGCGGGATCCTTGCCATCAAAATTCCTCATATCTATTTTTGGAATATGGTGCATCTTTGATCCACTATTAGAGTCTATGAAATCATGATTAACATTTCCTTTGTTTGCATCATGAGTTTCCTTTACTCCCCTTTCACCATTAGTAAGTATTTCTTGTAGAAAATTTGTCAAATTTGCCTTCAAATCTAGCTTGAATCTTGGCTTCCACACCCTTTATCTTAGATTCCATGCCATTTATCTTAGCTTCTATTAGCTTTTGTGAGAGTGAAATTTGTTTCACTTGGTATTGTAATTTTGATATATCATGTAGCATTTCTTCCTCTTCTTCATGAATCATGCTAGAGATTTCAGATTGCTTACTAGGTGTTTGCATTTTCTTTCCTCACGGCATCTGTTACCGATACTAATGCTCTACTATGCCCTTCGAATTCCTTCAAAATAATTTTTCAAACCAAGCTTAAGCAAAAATTTTAAAAAATCTACACACCTTTTTTCACTTTATAGGCGCTCGATATTGCCTCTGATGTATCTCTGTAATTTTGGATCATCCAGTTCTGAAATTGTGACTTGTGGTAGCCCTCTGTGTCCTCTTTCCAATGCCACCAGTCTTACCCCAATTGGATTCTCCAATGAAGAGTTATGCCAAATATCCCACATTGACGTGATTATAGACTAATTCAGTAGAGCGAACTACAGTCCATCCTCTTTCTATAACTTCTTACAAAATTTCAATCCGATGCTCAGAGAGAAAGTTATGATGATTTTCCCTAGGTCACCTGTTTGGAATGTAATTCAGGAGTCTACAAAAAGAAAAACTTCCTCAGATCATATCTCCGCAAATATAGTGTGAAAATCTCTGAAATTCAGACTCGAGGTTCAGTGTGATTTCTTCTCAAATGGGTTTTTCTTTTAGCTTCTAAAACATCACAGAAAAAAAGTTATAGTGACAATTCCACGATGACCTGTTTGGAGCAGCGAAACCCTAGAATTCAAAGCTCTGATACCAAATGTTATGAAACCAGCTCAAGAAAAAGATAGAAAAGATAGATCAACGCCTTAAAATTTAGCCTCTTCGAGGGTGCAACCTCCTTTACATTACATAAATGAACAATTCTTGGATGATTCAAATGACAAAACCTCCCTTCTATATATAGGAGTCTAAGGAGTCACAATATAACCCAGCTAACCTAACAATAATAATATAAAGCCACAAGAATAAAAATAGAGGGATTATATGGGGCATATTAATAAAAATATGGGGACAATAGGGGCACAACAATATTAATAAGGGGTACAACTACAATAGTAATGGGGTAATCACGAGTATTATAGGGACCCAACATTATCCTTACCTTTTATGTAATTAATTTCAAATTCATAATAAGCCAAAACTGTTATGAAACCAGCTCAAGAAAAGATAGAAAAGAAAGATCAACGCCTTAGAATTCAGCCTCTTCGAGTGGGCAACCACATTTACATTACATAAATGAACAATTCTTGGATGATACAAATGACAAAACCTCCTTTCTATATATAGGAGTCTAAGGAGTAACAATATAATCCAACCGACCTAACAATAATAATATAAAGCCACAAAAATAACAATAGAGGGATTCTATGGAGCACAGAAATAACAATATGGGGGTAATAGGGGCACAAAAATATAAATAAGGGGTATAACTACAATAGTAATGGGGTAATCACTAGTATTATAGGGACCCAACATGCCCCTCTCCTTCAAAAAAGTGTTGTCCTCAACGCTTGAGCAGTTCTAGATACTTCTGCATAAAATTCTCATCCTCCCATGTGGAATCTTCAGCGGATAAGTTCTTCCACTTGATAAGATACTCTGAAATTGATCGATTTCGTAGCTGTCAAGTTCTTGTTTCTGTGACTACTTCCGGTTCCAATATAATTTTTCCTTCCTCGTCAAGTTCTGGCAATATTGTTTGAACTGGGAGCTTGTCGCCTATAACCTTCTTTAAACATGAAACATGGAAAACTGGGTGCAATCGAGAAGCTGCAGGAAGCTCCAATTTGTATGCCATAGTACCAACCTTTCCAACACCTTGTACGGACCATAATACTTTGGTGATAATTTATTATCCTTATTAGCTTGCTTTAGGTACATTTGCTTATATGGTTGTAGCCGTAGGAATACCCAATCACCTACATCAAAACTTCTTTCACTGTGATTTTGATATGGCTGTTGTTTCATTGTATTTTGTGCCAACATGAGGTTATCCTTTAAGAGTTGGAGGACTTGTTGTTGATGTTCGATGTGATGTTCCACTGCCTGAACCTTAGAATTTTCTCTTAAATATGATGTGATTGATGGTGGTTGGTACCCATAAAGTGCCATAAATGGGGTCATTTTTGTTGTTGTATGGAAGGAAGTGTTATACCACCATTCAGGCAGAGGCAACCATTTGACCCATTGTGTCTGTTTATCAGATACAAAGCAACGAAGATTTCCTTCCAAACATTTGTTTACTATCTCAGTTTGCCCATCAGATTGAGGATGATAAGATGAGCTATGAGCTAACTGAGTACCAAGACAAGAAAATAATTCTGTCCAAAAATTTCCAGCGAAAATGGGATCTCTGTCACTTACAATAATCTTTGGGCTTCCATTTAGCTTTTGAACTGTTTCCATAAATGCAGTAGAAACTGTATTGGCTTTAAATGGATGTGATAATGCACAAAATTGTGCATACTTGATAAGTCTGTCAACTACCACCATGATGACACTCTTTCCCTTAGACTTGGGTAAACCTGTGATAAAATCCATTGAAACCTCCTCCCAACGTTGGCTTGGAATGGATAAAGGTTGTAATAGACCCGGTGTCTTAATTGTTTCAACTTTATTTTGTTGGCAAACCAAACATTCTGCCACAAACTTTTGAATATCTGATTTAAGGCCATCCCAAAAAAATTCCTTCTTAACCCTATGGTAAGTTTTTAAAAATCCTGAGTGCCCTCCTAAGGGAGAAGTGTGCAATTCCAGAAGAATCTTTTGTTTTAGCTGGGAATTCTTACAGAGGTATAAGCGATCTTTGTACCATAACGAATCATTTTGCCAGCTAAATGTATCAGAAGTACTGGAATCTTGTTGTAGCTTTCGAATAAGTGCCCACACTTCTTCGTCATTCTTCCATTCCTCCTTTGCTTCGTTTATCCAATCTGGTTAGATAATAGAAATGGCACACAACATGCTTCCATATCCTCATCCTTTCTTGAGAGTGCATCTGCCACCACATTTTGCTTCCCTTTTTTGTAGATGATTTCAAAGTCATAACCCAACATCTTTGTGACCCACTTTTGTTGCTCTTCAGAGGATAATCTTTGTTCTAAAAATTATTTAAGGCTATCATGATCCGTTTTTACCTTGAAGTGTCTTCCCATTAGGTAGGGTCGCCATTTCTTAAGTGCATGGAGTATTGCCAACATTTCCTTCTCATAAATAGCTTTGCTTAAAAACTTCCCCTTGATTGGACGACTTTCAAAAGAAATGGGTCTTTCATCTTGCATTAGAACAACACCAATTCCATTTCTTGAAGCATCACATTCCACAATAAAGGTTTTTGTGAAGTCCGGTGTAGCTAAGACCGGTGCTTGGAACATTGCCTCTTTAAGATGTTTAAAGGCCTTCGTTGCTTCTGGAGTCCATGAAAATGAATATTTCTTCAATAATGTTGTTAGAGGTGCTGCTATTCTCCCATAATTCTTAACGAACTTGTGATAATACCCTGTCAACCCAAGAATTCATCGCAGATGTTTTATGGATGTGGGGATTTTCCATTCCTTAATGGCTTTAATTTTGCTAGGGTCTACCTTAACTCCTTCATGAGATACAATATGACCCAAATTTTCCACCTCCTGGACTCCAAAGAAACATTTGGATCTTTTTGCATATAATTGTTTCTCCTCCAATAGTTGTAGCACCTTGTCAACATGTTCAACATGATCCTTCTAAGACTTGCTGTAGATTAGTATATCATCAAAAAATACCAACACAAATTTTCTAAGGAATGGTTTGAAAATTGAATTCATCAAACCTTGAAATGTTGAAGGTGCATTGGTAAGGCCAAAAGGCATGACCAAAAATTAATAATGACCCTCATGAGTTCTAAATCCCGTTTTCGAAATGTCTTCAATCTTCATTCTAATTTGATGATATCCCGAACGAAGATCCAACTTGGTGAAGTAAATTGATCCATGCAATTCATCCAGTAATTCATCAATGACAGGAATGGTGAACTTATCTTTAATAGTGAGCTTGTTGAGATCCCTATAATCTAGACACATGCGCCATGATCCATCCTTCTTGTGCACCAATACTACTGGAGCTGAGAAAGAACTTTGACTCGATTGAATTATACCAGCCTATATCATTTCTGCAACCATACGTTCAATTTCACTTTTTTGGACATATGGATATCTGTACAGCCTGATGTTTGGAGGAACACTTCCTGGAATCAGATGAATAGCATGATCATGATCTCGGATAGGTGGGGGACCTTTGGGAGTCTCAAATACCTTGGAATGATTGTCCAGGACTTTTTGGAGATCTGGAGAAATAGTTGATTCCAATGTGGAAACATCTAGCGAACATAATTGTGCAATTACACCTCTTTGCTCCTTTTTTAGAAGCTTTTTCATGCCATTAGAGCTGATTATCTTTCCTGGTTTCCCTGCAATACCCCTTAATTCAACTTCCTTTCCTTCCAAAGAAAATTTCATGAAAAGTTCTTGAAAATTTAAAGCTATTGTACCCAAGGATTGTAGCCATTGGACTCCTAGTACAACATCAGCACCTCCCATTGGAATGGAAAGAATTGGTCTAGTCAATATATATTCTCCCATGGATAGCTTGATATTATGGCATTTTCCAGAACAATTTATTGTTCCTCCATTTGCAATCATCACTTGACACTCTGGTGCTGGATATAGGAAGCAATTCAATTCTTTTGCTACCCTACAATGAATAAAATTGTGGGTGCTTCCTGAATCAATCAACACTATTACCTTTTTCTTCTTGATTTGTCCTTCTATCTTGATGGTTTGAGGAGTGGTAATTCCCGCCAATGCATTACAAGATATGGTCGGATTTATTTGTTCTTCATCTAGGCTTTGTTCCTGGAATATATCCTCTTCTTTTGACCTTTCTTTCTCCTTTTCTTCTTCCTCTTCACAATGTATGTAGAATAATTTCTTCTCAGCACACTTATGACCTTTTGTGTATTTGCTATCACAATTGTAACAAAGCCCTTTTGCTCTTTTTTCTTCCAATTGTTGTGGTGTCAACCTTGTAGGTTGTGGAAGACTATGGGTAACAACACTTCCATCTTTATAGTTGTGAATGGTATGATTCCTAGTTGCCATAATTTTGCTTTCCATTTTTCTTGCTAACCTGAATGCCTTCTCTAATGAATCAGGTTCCCAAAGGCACACATCATGTTGGATATTATCCTTTAAAGACCCTATGAACACATCAATCCTATGCTCCTCTAGAATATCTTTTACCCTTATGTTCAATTTTTGGAACTCCTCAATGTGCTCCATTATTCAACCCTTTTGTTTGAGACTTATCAATTGGCTAAAAAAAGTGTTGCTTTTTGTATCCTCATAATGTGCTATCAATTCTTCCGTAAAAATTGCCCAAGTGATAAATTGTTTACGAGAACAAAGCCATTGATACCATACAAATTGATTTGGTTCCAAATATAAAGTTGCCATACGTACCTTTTGTGTGTTTTTCACATTATTGAGATCGAAGAATTGCTCCATCTATAATATCCATGTGGCGGGATCCTTGCCACCAAACTTCCTCATATCGATTTTTGGAACATGGTGAGTCTTCGATCCAACATTAGAGTCTATGGAATCATGATTAACATTTCTTTTGTTCTCATCATGAGTTTCCTTTAGTACTCTTTCACCCTTAGTGACCATTTCTTGTAGCAACTTATTCATATTTATCTTCAATTCTTCCATCTTATTATCCATGCCATCAATTTTAGCGTCCATGCCATTCACCTTAGCTTCCATGCCATCCATCTTAGCTTCTACGCCTTTCTTTAAAAAATCCATCTTAGCTTCTACACCTTTCTTTAAACCATCCATATTAGCTTCTACATCTTTCTTTAAACCATCCATCTTAGATTCTGTTCCTTTTTGTGCAAGGGACTGTTGTTGCACTTGGTCTTGTAATTTTGATATATCATGTTGCATTTCTTCCTCTTCTTCATGAGTCATGCTAGAGCTTTCAGGTTCATTACTAGGTTTTTGCATTTTCTTTCCTCGGGGCATTAGTTACCGATAATAATGCTCTACTATGCCCTTTGAATTCCTTCAAAATAAATTTTCAAACCAAGCTTAAGCAAAAATTTAAAACAATCTACACACCTTTTTTCACTTTGTAGGAGCTTGATATTTCCTCTGATGTATCTCTGTACTTTCCAATCATCTAGTTCTGAAATTGTGACCTATAGTAGCTCTCTATGTCCTCTTTCCAATGCCACCAGTCTGATCCAAATTGGATTCTCCAAGAAAGAGTTATGCACAATCTCCCAAGCTGCCCTGATTATAGACCTTTCCAAAAGAGTGAACTTGTATGAAGTTCCACGTGTATAATTTTCGACCTTTGGTTCTGAAAAAGATATACAAGAAACTACAATGCGTCCTCTTTTTGTACCTTCTGATGCAATTTCAATCCGATCCCCAGAGAGAAAGTTATGACAATTTTCCCTAGGTCACCTGTTTTGAATGTAATTCAGGAGTCTGCAAAAAGACCAACTTCCTTAGAGCATATCTCAACAAATATCACGCGAAAAGATCTGCAATTCAGACCCAAGGTTCAGCGCGATTTCTTCTCAAATGGATTTTTTTTGCGACTTCTGAAACATCACAAAAAAAAAGGTATAGCGAAAATTCCACGATGACCTGTTTGGAGCAGCGAAACCCTAGAATCCAAAGCTCTGATACCAAATGTTATGAAACCAGCTCAAGAAAAGATAGAAAAGAAGGATCAACGCCTTAGAATTCAGCCTCTTCAAGGGGGCAACCTCCTTTACATTACATAAATGAACAATTCTTGGATGATACAAATGACAAAACCTCCTTTCTATATATAGGAGTCTAAGGAGTCACAATATAATCCAGCCGACCTAACGATAATAATATAAAGCCACCAAAATAACAATAGAGGGATTCTATGGGGCACAGAAATAACAATATGGGGGTAATAGGGGCACAACACTATAAATAAGGGGTATAAATACAATAGTAATGGGGTAATCACTAGTATTATAGGGACCCAACAAAAACTTTCAATAATGAAATTTGTCTAACATTTAAATTTGGTGTTCCAATCAAGCATTTCAAACCATTATGCTCAATTCTCAATTTAAAATTTTTCCCCATGACGTCATGCGTCCACATTTTAATACATGCATAATGGATTCTAAATCTAAATAATGAGTGGCATAATTCCTTCATGCTCTTTTAACTTCCTTGATTTATAGCATATCACATGTCCATTTAACACGAGGACTCCTTCAAGCCTCTCCTCACATGCATTGGTGCACACAACAAAATCTTCGTTTGGTCAACTATCTTCAATATTGGTGCACTTGCTAATGAAATTTTTAAATGTTGAAAGGCCTCTTCACATTTTTGAGATCATTCAAATTTCACACCCTTATTTTGTAAGGAAGTGATAGGATGTGCTATTTTTTATAATCCCTCGATAAATATTATATTTTGGCGTGATAATCCCACGAAGCGTATGTCACATTTTTCTGTGTTGGACACTCTTTGATTTATTTGATCTTTTGTGACTCTACTGCTATCCATTCCTTTGATATGCTATGGACCAAAGAATAAATTTGACTTCGATAAAATGAAAAATTACTTAGCTTTCCATACAACTAATGTTATCTAAGTTCCTGCAACATCATCCTTGGATGTTGTGAATTCTCTTCCTCAATATTTTAATACACCAAATACAATAACAAAATTATCCAAATAGTTCTAAAAAATGTCATTCATAAGGCATGTGAAGACACCTAATACATGAAATAAACCAAATGTTACCTCCATGAACTAATAATTCCCATATCAGGTTTGAAATTTCGTCTTTCTAATAATGACTTCCTCATTAATCCTTAATTGATAATACCTTGATCTAAAATCTATGTTGGAGAACACTAATCAAAAAAGTCATCTATTCTTGCCAAAGTGTATTTATTCTTCATTGTTACTCTTTTTAGATTTTTGAAATCAATACACAACCTTAGAGTACCATCCTTCTATTTAACAAAGAGCACTGGGGAATCCCTATGTGATACACTTGGGCATATGCACCCTTTCTTAAACTTTCATTCTAACTATATTGTAATTCTTTAAGTTTCTATGTTCTCATCCTGTATGGTGTTTTGGACAATAGGGAAGCTCTAGGTACCAAATATAGAGAAAAATTGACATCCCTTTTAGGTGGTAAACCTAGAATTTCTACAAATAATTCCTCAAATGATTTAAGTACCTTATGGTCTTCAATATTTGTTTCCTAGTCCTTGGCTTCCTACTCTGTGTGGGTTGCATAAATTTGGTACCCTTTTCTAAAAAATTTCTTCAACTACATGGTTGATATTTCCCTGACTTAAATTGGCCTTGGAATTCATTCCACTTGTCTTTGATTCACTTCTTCATTAAGGAAAGTAAATGCTTTCTTATAAAAGTATAGTACTACATGTTATTTTCCAACTAGTCCATATGAATTAGGAAATCATATGAACCAGATGGTATGATATTAAAATATGCAGTTGTGCTCTACCCATTCATATCAATTATTCATTCCTTTTCAAGTTTAATTATTCTTCTTCTTTTAGCTCCTTTAGATAAATGAAGTACCAAGTCCAACCATACTTGGTTTTCTTTAAATTAAATATTTCAAAAAGTTTAGGATCAAGATAACTATGACTAGCTCTAGAATCAATTAAAATGGAAATAGGATGGTTATCTTACCTTAAAATTCAATCATATGTGCTTAATGATTAGATTACCATTTTTCCAATGTTGCATAGATCTTTTGCATGCTTCTACCCATATCCTCCATTGTATCAGCTCCTTGAATTTGATGTACATCCTCATTTTCTCTCCTTCGTGAGGGTAGCCCTTGTACATGTTTTCTCCTCCACAACCACAACATATGATGGGATGAAATATTGATCTCTTTCCTAATGAATCAACTCCCTTTGATTCAGTATGGACTAGTTTAGTTTTCTTATTTCCCTGAGAATTTTTTTTTTTAAATTGAACGTTTAAATTCCTTCTTCCTTTGCTCCACCTTTTCTCTTTTCTTGTTATCCATAATTTTCTGAAATATGTTTTTTTATTTATATACTCATAAAGGTACTCTGCATTCCTCATAACTTCATCCAAATTCATTGGCTCATCAAATTTAATATTGTAACCATAAAATAGTGGCAACCCACTGGCAAAAATATATATATTTCATTTTTTCATCTTGTATAAATCCAACATGCCTCAATAATTCAATGAATTTCTGATCATAATATTCCATTGTGATAGTTCCTAACTTGAGTTCAAAGAAATCCAACATTTTACCTTCACAGTAATTCTTAGACAAGTGATTTTTTTGAAAGTACCTTTTAAATTGCTTCCATTAGATCTTCTTTTCATCCAAGTGTTTGACTTCTCTAAGATATTCTTGCCACAAATTTATTTTTCCTTTGAAGTGGTATATTACAATTCGTGCCTCAAAATTGGATGTGTAATTATGTAATTGGAGATAATTTCTCATCTCCAATAGCCAAGCTTCAACCTCCTCTCCCTTTTTATGCTCACCATTAAAAGTAGGAGGCTTAATCTTCTTGATCTCTCCTTGTAAATTATCAAAGTTAGGATTCCTTTTTTGTTTTCTCATTGGTGATATACTTGGACTACTCCTTGATTCTAAGGAATCATAGGATCTCTTAGATGAATGCCTTTATGAGTGATGCTTCTCTGTGACAACACTCCTAGAACACCTTGAATCTCTACCATAATTTCCCCTAACTCATGAATCATGTTCCTTATCTACCTAGAATTAAATATTTGGTCCATTCTCATTTGTAAATTATTTAGGATTTGTAAAATGTGAGTTTTCATTTGTTGTTTTTCGCTTGTTAATATTTTATTATCAGCCTTCTAGCTAAGCACATCCATTTTGAGACAACTCATAGTGTCTTCCAAGTCTCTATTCTCCGAACTATCCTTTCCATGCCCATTTGAGTGTATTTGAGCATTACCCATACTAATATTCATACCTTTAATCTCTTCTTCATGGTTGTAGTACTCCTGAGCTTCTTCTATACTTCTAGTCCTCACGCTAGTTTACCTTATAGAACACTAGCAATCTTCTTTTAAATTTATATAAAAAAAATTATCCTAAACCTAAATTTTAGGTTGAAAGATTATTCTCCTCTTCAACACATTTCTATTGACTACTCTTTTCCCAAATCCAAGTTTTAGACTGAAATTTATGATCAATGACAATTTTGGTCAATTTTACCCAATCTCCCTTGTTCTGCTACAACAAAATTTTGTTAATTTATTTAACATTGGTGTATTTAAATTTCAAATCCAGCATCTCCATGGCTGCGTTTTCTTTCCAATACCTTTTTATTAGATACTTTTTCACCCCAATTTGAGCATTAGTAGTAAAGACATATCTCTCGGAAGTGGTCACATGCCTTATTTTTCCCTTACATTATTTCAATCAGAACTTCATACTAGCTCCATTTGTCAATTGTAATATTTCATTAGAAATATATCTCTATGATATTTTATTTAAGCTATTAACAATCATGTACTAATGGCATATGCATTTTTGTTTTTTCACTACTTGAAAATGTTATTTAGGGCTGAAAATGCCCTGTAAGTGGATAATTCGAAAAGCTAGCAAAATTTTATGTAAATTCACTACTTTTCAAATATTTTAGTGCCCTAGACAAATCATAACTTAATACAACTTTGATCAATTATTTCTTTTGGTTATGTGGACATTCTTTGTGCACACTCTCCCTATTGGAAAGTATCTTCTTGTATTTCAAGTGAGGAGAATTGTCTTGGGGAAGATATATTTTGAATATAAGAACTTTATTTGGATTGATGATGTGATGTTTGGATTAGTAATTTTATTTTATGGTGAGTATTATGTTCCATTTTTTTATAATTATTATATTAAGGTTTTTCATGTGTCATACTAAAAACTGCAATAGATCTTATGAACTCTATTTTCTTCATATGCAAATTGTTTCATCAATTATTCTTCAAGGAAATATATTTAATTTCTAGACCTTAAGTCTCTTACTTTGGAAAGTCACTGGTCAAATTGAAAAGCTATCTTTCTCTCTCTCTCTATCTCTCTCTCTCTCTCTCCATCCAATATATTCACCCATTGACTCACTCATTTTCTAACTCCACATTCCTGAATATTCATTAATGAGCAAAGGCATTGGTCCTCCATTTTGCATCACTTTATAATTTTTGTAAACCATTTAATTGATAGTAGCATGTGTTTGGGAATCTATTTGAGAATTCTTTGAAGCCTATATTGATACATCAATTCTTTGACCTTGCTACATCATCCCTCCTGAAGCCATACTTTATTGAAAATTATTATGGGGTGTAAAATTTGCAAGCTCCTTATAGAGCCATTTAACTTAGGACCCATTTTTCATATGACATCTAAGTCTTGCTGGGAAATCCTCCTTTGTGGGCATAACATCTACCCAAAAACAACAAGGGAATTCACTATTGAGATGAAAATCATGGTGAATCCCATTGTTGTCAGGGTTCTAGTGTAGAATAGCACTAGGGTATTGGATTTTCTAGTGATAGGTGCAATTGAAGAGCTTCACTCCTCAATCCATCACCTTCAAATTAAAGGGTGTCATAGTTTGAAAACTATATGTATTAATTCAACATGGAAAATTAATTCATCATGTTTAGGATTACTATGGGATTATATATAATTAGATTGAGGTCCTCGAGGTTGGTCACTCTCTTAAAATATAGATCTCCTCTCCATTAGTTCATTCTTGAATCACATCCTGAGCTTCAACAAAAATCATACTTCCAGACCTAAATGCTCCAACTCCATGGAAACTTCGAGAAAATAATGATGATGTTGGTCCTACTCACCCAACAAGTTCACTTTGATGTAGTATTTGTTTCTCTCAATCCTTGAAGTTCTTTTCTAGGCTTACTCCACAAAATGTTTCTTTGAAAATTTGTCATTTTCTCTCTTATTACTAGTTTGATATATTACATAGTCCTCTATTTTGGATTGAAATTATTAAGATGGTTCTCCCTCATTTTTTACTTTTGTTGCATTCTTTCACTATATAATTTTCTAATATAAAGTATACAAGTCCTTGTTAAAAAAAGGAGCTTGGAGTTTCCAAATCATTAAAAATATCTTAAATAGAGTACTTAAAAATGTAGTGGTACATGTTAGTACATGTGTTTTATGGGCTACATTTTAGACTCAATGAAAGTGTGAAGAAGTTTGAAGGGACTATACACTTGGATTGCATAGGAATAAAATGTAAAACAAAAGAACAATTAAAATCATGGATGCTAAATATTACATTGAATTTGGATACAAATTATAACCAAATGACACCTTTAACAAATTATAATTTTCAAGTTTATAGTAGATAAGAGTAGTAGTCTAGACACAAAAAGAATCCACTGTTGTTATTATTTAGAACCCTATCTTTATTAATATACTATTCCCATCCCTATGGTTCAATGACTAATCCAAATACAATTCCAAGTATATCTCCAAACATCACATAATTATCATTACCAAGTGGCTTTGTCATTATGTCAGTTGTTTGCTTTTCTATAGGAAGATAATGATGAAAAATGTATTCATTATAAATAAATTTTCTAATGTGATGATGATAAGCTTAAATTTTCTTATTTTTTGCATGATATTAGCTTCTTTAACATCTTAAACACACTCTACTTGTTACAAAAGCGTGTGGTTGGTGTTATTTGATCAAGTTGAAGATCAAGAAATATCTTTCATAACCAAATTGCCTCACAACTTATGCTAATGGTTGCATTGTATTCTACATAAGTGGAGGATAAGGAAACCATAGGATTTAACTTATTCTACTATGAAATTACCCTTAAACTAAGGGTAAGCACATAATTTGTTTTTAAATTTCTTGTATCAATTGATTTGGCCTAATTGGAATCAGTGTATCCTACTAGCATTAAGTCAATATATCTCTCATATATAATGTCAAATTCAAGGGTTCCTTTGAGATATTTAATAAATCATTTTGTAGCTTGCCAATGTACTTGATGAGGCTTAGACATGAATCTAAAAACAAAACTTTATGTGAAACATAGGTCCAATGAATACTTAAGTAAAAATTCTCAACTTAAATAGAATGTCCTTTTGGAATTACACACTTCTCTTGTAGGAGGGAATTTAACGTTCATGAGAACATATCAGGATCAAGAAAGTTTTTTCTTTGGGAAGGTCTTAAAGAAAATGTGCAAAATATTGTGGCTAAATGTGTGGTTGGAAAACATAATAAGGGAGAGACAATCAAGACCCCAAGGATCTTACAACCATTAGCCATACCAAACAATGTTAAGAAGAGTTTTCAGTGGATTTTATCCCATATTTACCCAAATATGAAAGAAAAAATGTAATTTCCCTAGTGGTAAATAAAATGACAAAGTATTCCCATTTTTTCTATTTTTATCATCCTTTTAAAGCAAGTATATTGGCAGAATAATTCATGGAAACAATCCAAAATCTACATGGAATCTGAAATATTTTTGTTAGTGACATAGATCCAACTTATCATTGAAAATTTTTGAATTGAATTATTTTCTTATTTGTGTACTCAATTGGATAACAAAAATCTTACCTTCCTCAATATAATGGGAAAATTGCGATTGTGAATAAATTCTTAGAAATATATCTACATTGATTTGAATGAGATACATAGATACAATGGATTAAGTGGTTTATTTTAGAAAAATGGTGGCACAACAGATCCTTCCACACTTCATAAAAAATGTCCCCATTTATTTCAGTTTATGGATGTCATCCTCCATCCATCACATCACCCTTGAAAGATATTGTAAAACATCAAGTAGTGGAGGAACACATCAGAAAACAACAAGAGGTTTTCACATGATTGAATAAAAACTTGGATATATCACAAATTAGGATGATACAACAAGAATATGAAGATCACAGTGGAAGGGAATATGAAGTGGGGGATTGGGTATTTGTGAGACTATATCTATATCAGTAGGTGTGCCTTAAGAAAAAAATCAGGAAAATAAATTAGAACTGGGGTATTATGGCCCCTATAAGGTGTTACGAAGGATTATAAGTATGGATTACAAATTGGAATTCCCTCCATCTTAATGTGTAGATCATGTCTTGCTTGTTTCTTGCTTAAAGAAGGTAACTTATGATAGTATCCCTATCCAAAATATTATATCAGATATTAATGAAGAAGGGAAGGAAATAATGATTAATTAGCTAATAAATTGAGGAATTATTAAGTACCTTATAAAATGGAAGAACCTATTAATGGAAGAGGTTGCATTGGAAGATGAATTATACAACCAAAAACACTAAAAAATAGTCAAGTGTTGACAAAAACACTTTCTTGAGGGGGAGGGGCATGTTAAGCCCTATAGAAGCCCCATGTTAACCCTTAGAGCACTTATTAAGCCCTAGATATCAAGTTATTATAATAATTCTATTATATTCATACTTCATCCAAATCCTTTCATTGTACCATTTCATTATAATTGTACCCATTGTCTATATATATATATATATATATATATATATATATATATATATATATATATATATACCAAGGATACCTAGGCTTAGGATCAGCAAATATTGTCATTTAAATTTGTTGGGTAGCGGAGGCCCCGCGTAATGATTTTGGGGCTTAAAGCCTATAAGTTAGGGTAATAATATTGTAAATCTTCAAAATGCACGCAGCAGGAAATGTAATAGGTCGAGTCAAAGGGTTGTCCGCCTAGAAATAATATAGAATAATAGGAAGTAAGTTGGCCTGCCCATGGTCCACAGACCATGGGAATGTATAAATAGAGCGAGGCTCTAAGGGTAGAAGGCAGTTCTTTTTTTGGTCGATCTTGGTGTTATGGGTTTGTGAAGATAGTATTATCTACATCTGTAAGTCCAAGTCAAGGGTGTTGGTAGATAGATAGAGACTCTGTAGCTATGTGCACAGAGGCCTGGTAGAGTCCACAGCTGTGTGCGCAGACCCTTGCAGCTGAGTGCACAGGGAAAATCTGGTTGTATTGGTGAAAGATTTTAATAAAGATAAGTGGTTTCTGAAGTATCACGGATCTATTGTGTTCTAATTTATGCATCTGTTATATGAGTCTATATCTTTTTATAATTGCACGCACTGGGTTTTATTGTTAAATGTTTGCTTAAAGGCTGTAATCAGAAGATCAGATCTATAATAATTTCATTAATAAGAAAGTACACCTGCGCGGATCTTCGTGAAAGCCTGATAATAATCTAGAGTGGTGCGAGGCCACAGAATGGTTTGTGACCCCTCCAGACCACATCAAGACATCCCAAGGGTGCAAAAACCTAGTTCCAACACCCTCCCCTGTTACCTCGGGTGAGACCTCAGTCTGCGTTCTGTGGACTGTTGCCGAAAGGGCCGATAGTTGTAGGATTTGTTTGGCTAATAACTCTTCTGAACCTGGGTCAGGCCCCAATAAGCCAACAAATGGTTCTGTTGCTGGGACCAGGATCAGCCTAAGGGATGTCTGATGGTGGAATTTTGAAGCCTTACGAAGAAAGAGATTGAAGATTGTTTGGATCAGAAGTGGTACGAGGTCGTAATAGGCTCTAGCATACCCACACGCAGACTAGGAGTTAAAAATGACAAGCGCGATCAAGCTGCTAGTATTCAAAGGAGTAGGAAGCGAAGATCCAGAACAATTTTGGTTCGTAGTAAGGGCAGTGTGGGAAGCGCATGGAGTTATAGATGATAACATCAAAAAGGCTACTCTGGTTAGCGCATTGCAGGACCGCGTGTTGACATGGTATATAAAGCACTCGAGTGATCACCCAAATGCGAGAATAGCGGAGATCCGGTAGGCATTGAAAAAAGAGTTTAGCCGGCCGAAATCAGAAATGCAGTCGATCATCAGGTTCAAGGAGATTGTGATGATGCTTGGTAAAACCCCGTGGGATCTAGATCAAAGATTGAAAAGTACAATCCACGAGGCGAACATGATGCTGACAGATGTGCAACATTGCGCGTGGTTTGTGGCGTCATTGACACCACATCTGAGGACAGTGCTATCACAGCAAAATATCTCAACCCAGGCTAAAGCATTAGAGACAACAATGAGGTTGCATGAAACTCCAATACACGATCTAGCGTTGGGAGTTCAGCAAATCCATGAGCAAATACAAAACCTGTGTTTAGAAATGCAGAATTTAAAACAAGAAAAGGCACCCTGCCCAGAAGCACGGGAAGAAGTGTGGTGTGTGAAATGCAAAGGCCAGGGTCATGATAAGGATCATTGTCTGATATTTGCGAATTATTTGATAGGGGGGACCAATGCCATTGCGACCAGAAGCATAGGTAGGGCCAAGCGCAGTGCGCTCGCTTTGGTGCACAATCTGTGAGGTGGGAGGAATGCACACTACAAACAACTATTAGCTATTGAAAAATTTTACCTAGACCCCCCAATCGCCATTTTACAATTTTTGCAGATCGGTGGGCCATGATGAACGAGACTACCAGAGTTATGAATTATTGATGGATTGAACACCTACCTACAGGATGCAAACTGAGGTGCGAGGTCAAGGTCCAGCGACAGCAACGACATGTGGTGGGTTCCAAGGGCGAGGATGTTGAAGGGGAATGGAGCTAGGAAGGGGCCACAGGTAGCTAATCTGCTATAACTGTGGTGGACCAAGACACTACGCGCGAGACTGTACCAACCCGACCAAAATATCATGCCCTTACTATGAGCAGTTCAATCATGAAATGATAGATTGCCCCACATTGGTAGCAGAGGTACGTGAGAAGAGGGTAGTGCAACCTACAGCGACATAGAATTTCCAAATGATGAGGGTCGAACTGCACGAGGAAGACCCCAACGTGAACATAGTGCTCAGAAGTGACGCAACCATAGGGGAAGATAAGAGGAAACTAACCAAGGATGATACTAGGGTTTGCAAGGAGATAGATCTAGAAGCTAGGAAGAGCTTCCCAAAGGTCTCTACCCTAGGTAGTAGGGATCAACCCGAGTTGGAAAGGGATCCCTCGATGCTAACTACCTTTTTAGAGACATGCATGAAATTGCTTCATGTTAGTAGGGTGGTTAAAGGATTACACGAGCTGATAATTAGATATGTAGGGTCAAGTGAACCTCGTGTGGTCCGAAATTAGGGAAATTTGCTTCACGTACTGGACAAGAGATGCGGTTAATGGCACAAATCGGCACCTATGAGATGGATCAGGTTATCTTGGACTTAGGGTCGGATGCAAACGTGCTAGCTAAACAGACTTGGGATCACATGGGAAAGCTCGAACTGCAATGGTCTCCTATTCAATTGTGGATGGAAAACCAACAGAAGATCTTTCCCATGGGGAGACTGCACAGAATCATAGTAGATATAGAAGGCATGAGCACACAAATGGACTTTGAGGTAATAGAAATCATGGATGACAATAGCCCTTACCCTGCATTGTTAGGGATAGACTGGGCCATAGATATGAATGGGGTCATTAATTTAAAGAAGCGGAAAATGATATTCGAGAAGAAGTCACTCCGCGTAGTTATTCTGCTAGACCCGGCTGAAGGAGCATGCTACATAGAACCTGTCCAAGGAAGTGATGATGAACTGGATTGCATCTATAATATCACTACACAAAATCAAGATTGGGTCAATCCAACTGTAGAAAGAGGAATATTATGGTAGTGTGTAGAGTCTTGCACTGCAGATTCAGATGAGGAAGATGAGCAATGGCATAATCGGTTAAATGGGGTAACAATGTTAAACTGCAACATGATGATTAGGTTGCTATATTACGTAAAAGCTTAGGATCGAGAACTGCTGATGTATGATGGGTTGATAGTGGTAGATGAATTCCTAACCAGATTTGAATGTGCAGTACCAGAGCACCATTGGTTTGATGTGTTAAATGGGTGTTGCACGCGATGCCAGCACATTGGTGGGGGATGCATGAAGGAACCTTTGAAGACTGGTACGGTTGTAGGCAAATGATGCAAATAAGGTTTGAGAATCTAGAACTATGAGTAACTGAGAAATATGATGGACGTGATGACTTGCACATGCACCTCACCAGATGGACCCAGGCCTATGGAGAAGAGCCCCAGCCAGAGTGGGTACACTTATTTTATCATACCTTGGATGTCATCCCATGGAACAGGTAACTGAAACGGAACTCCAACATGGTATGAGTGAATGGGATATCTTGCGTGAAGGGTTCTTATTGAAATTCTTATTTGAGGACTAATGGATGGATACTATTGATGATGCACTGCAAGTTGTGAAGGTCACCATTTTCAAGGTACCACTGGAACCGGAAGAAGTAGTGCAGCTAGATTGGTTGTGTCAGTTGAGCCAGGCCCTGGAATGTTACAACATGCAAATAGAGGATGATGAGGATGACCCCAAAAACATCAATATTCTGGAAATAGAGGGGAGCCGTGAGGTTCGAGGACCCGTGATCGAGGACCCGACATCACTGTGCCACTGAAAATGAAAAAGGTGAACATTGGTATGGAGGAGGAGTCAAAGTATGCGACGCTTGGAGACTATTGGGATGATGCCACGGTGGAAAAGGTCATCGAGTTACTTCGAGAATATCAAGACTTATTCCCAACTAAAATCATGGAGTTAAAAGGAATCCTTGGTGACCTAGGGATGATGAAGATAACTCTGAAACTAGACATGAAGCTAGTCAAGCAGCGGCCTTATCGGCTGAATCCAAAATACAAAGCGAAGGTCCATGAAGAGTTGGACAAAATGCTTGCAGTAGGAATAATTGAACCAATGGAGGAATCTGACTGGGTAAGTCCTATGGTTATACATGAGAAAAAACAGAAAGGTGAAATTCACACCAACGTGGATCTCAGGAAGCTCAATGATGCATGTGTTAACGATCCCTTTTCGACGCCATTTACAGATGAGGTACTGGAAAATGTGGGCAGACAGGAAGCCTACTCCTTCACGGATGATTTCTCGGGGTATCACCAGATCAAGATCGCGCCAGAGGATAGGCGTAAAAAAACGTTCACCACCGAGTGGGGTTGCGTTTAGTACACTGTAATGCCCTTTGGACTAAAGAACGCGCCATCGATATTCTCACATGTTTCATTAGCTGCATTTAAGGAATTTATACATAAGTTATTGGAAGTATATCTTGATTATTGGACCGTATTTGGGTTAGTTAAGAAACATGTCGTGAGCTTATGGTTAATGTTGGATACTTGCCGACGGTACCAGATTGCACTAAATTTAAAGAAGTGTACTTTTCTTGTCCCCTTCAGTAACTTTCTCGGCCATGTGGTCTATAGACAAGGCCCAATGGTAGACCCAGCAAAGATTGTTGTCATACTCAATTTGCAAGCATCGCGAAGTGTCAAACAATTGCACACCACGTTGGGACACACTGGGTACTATCGAAAGTTCATCAAGAGCTACGCACAAATCATGGCACTGATGGAATAGTTGTTGAAAAAGGACACCAATTATTGTTGGAATGAGGAATGTAACAAAAGTTTGGAAACTCTCAAGGAAAGATGGCACCATCACCCATTTTGGTCTTTCCAAAATGGGACATCGAATTTCACGTACATCTTGACACGTCATGTATCACGTTGGGCACGATACTCACATAGGAAGGAGCGGAATGAATTGATAACCTGATCACGTTCGCAAGTCGATGATTGTCAAACATTGAAAAGAAATACTCCACCACTTAGCATGAGAGGTTGGCAATGGTGTACGTGCTCCAGAAATACCACCACTATTTTCTCGGGGGACACTTTAAGATGTATACTGATAAGTCAATGTTAAAATACTTAGTCAATAAGCCTGTGTTGGGGGACGCATCTGTCAATGGTTGCTATTGTTTCAGGAATATTATTTTGAAGTCATTGTAAAGCCGGGACGTCTAAATGCAGGCCTAGATCACCTGTCCCGAATTGAGAATGGTGAAGAGCCCACAAACTTAGAGGAGGGACTACCTGACGCACAACTCTACGCAGTGCGTGTCACAGATGGCCACTTTGAGGATATAATCCACTTCTTAACCACAGGAACCATGCCGCCAGGGCACTCTGTGCAGCAGAAAAAAGAACTGGTAATACGCACAGTAGACTTTACTATTATTGCAGGGCACCTCTACAAAATGGGCAACGATGAAATATTACATAGATATGTACCTGAATTTGAGTGAGGATAGATCCTTGCCAAAGCACATGGGGGGGGTTGCAAGAGGAAATTATGCGGGCCACACCAAAACATAGAAGATTCTTCATGCCAGTCTATGGTGGCCAACTCTACATCAAGATTCAAAAGCGTACTGTCGGGCCTGTGACTTATGTCAACAGACTGGGAAACCATCGCAGATGGATGAAATGACACTCAATCCACAAATGACGTTGCAACTGTTTGAAAAATGGGCAGTTGACTTTGTGGGGCCTATCGCACCTCAAGGGAATACGGGCGTGCGCTATATCATCACCGTGACAGAATACTTGACCCAGTGGGTAGAAGCACAGCCGGTTAATGATTGCACAACTGCTACAACTACGAAATTTTTATTCAAGAATGTGTTGACATGGTTTGGATGTCTCAAAATTCTAATGAGTGACCATGGAATGCACTTCTTGAATGAGACTATCAGCACGCTCACTGAGGAATTCTAGATATACCATCAACAAAGTACGCCATACCATCCATAAGCGAATGGGACCGTCAAAGCATTCAATAAGATTTTTGAGACTGTGTTGACCAAGGTATGTAATGCACAACAAAATGATTGGGACTTGCGCATGCCTGCTATGCTATGGGCATACCAAAACACGTGCAAGAAGTTGATGGGCCAGACACCTTTCTGGTTAGTCTATGACATGGAAGCTGTAATGCCAATCGAATACATTGTACCTAGTTTGTGAATTGCGGCAATGACAGGCATGGTAGACCGTGGGGCTTTGGAAGAATTTCTCTCGCAACTGGAGGAACTTGAGGAGGAATGGTTTTTGGCTGGATTCCATTAGCAAGTACAGAAGTAGTGAGAGAAAGCTTGGCATGATTTCCATATCAAGGTGTGCACTTTCAAGGAGAACAATCTAGTATTACTATATGAAAACAAGTTCGAAAAATTTCATGGCAAGCTCTAAATGCATTGGTTGGGACCCTATGTAGTCAAAGAAGTTACAGATGGAGGCATGGTCTAGCTTGCCAAGCTCAATGGAGACCCCTTCCTAGGAAGAGTAAATGGCAATTGCCTAAAGCTCTACATGGGTGGGCCGACCACCTGTCTAACCGCCCGAAGGACAGTCTCACCACTTCAGCCAGTTGGTAGAGAGCGCGGGGCAATAAAGTAGTCTAGGGGAAATCTACACGACAACTGAGGTGTGCGTAGATTTGGTCTGTCACAAGGGTCATGGTTGCGTAGAAGGGGCTGCGTTGATGCGTTGGCAAGCAGAGAGATGACTGTTGTTGTCACTATTCATGATAAGATGTCTAACGCATGGAAAAAAGGAGTGGGCATTGAGCAATTAAGAGAAAATGTACAAACCATATCTGGACCGATCTGTTGCAAGCTTAATGTTACACACCAAAACTGGAGAGAACAACTAAATTTGAATTTCAAAATGCTTATAAATTACAGGGGTGCATTCGCTGAATGAGTTGTGCTTTTGAGAAAAGTAAGTTATTGCACCTGCCAGCTGCTATGGAAATATTCATTATTTAAGCTCAAGAAGTAAGCCCGAGGGTTGTGATATGGCCAATGGAGTTATAGAGTTTAGCACTGACGATAGGGGATGTGTCGGAAATTCCTAGACATGAAAAAGAACTGGTGTAGATGACACTGCTTAACCCATGGGTTGGTCGGTGAACCATAAATGATAAGGGAAAGACTGTACATATGGAGACAAATGATGAAATTGTCGTGAACAGTTCATCTCTAGTGTACCTTGAAGATTGGGATCTCGCAGACAGAAGCAATGGTCTTGCAAAATTGCAACACAAGCTACAATAGATAGTGCATATAGTAGACCAGATGTTGGAAATTTGCTGCTATGGCGCGAGGAGTTCCCGTATGCGGCACCCCAGCTAGAGCTAAAATCCTATGAGGGGGTGTTCTGTGTTAACCGAGCAGAGTAGAATGAGCATCATCGGTTGCGTGAATTGGTAGAGGCAATGGAGCAGGAGCTGGAAGAAGTGTTGCAGGAGACAAAGAGGGAGCAGCAGAACGAAGTGCATCACTCACAGGGAGGTGAACTGCAGAGCCTAGGCAGCGCGTATTGCCGCACTAACAAGTGACTCAGGACGAGTCATAATGATTGTGTTGGGGGCCTGCTGGGTAGCAGAGGCCCCGTGTAATGGTTTTAGGGCTTAAAGCCTATAAGTTAGGGTAATAATATTGTAAATCTATGAAATGCACAGAGTGCGAAATGTAATAGGTCGATTCAAAGGGTTGTCTACCCATAAATAATATAGAATAATAGGAAGTAAGTTGGCCTGCCCATGGTCTGCAGACCATGGGAATGTATAAATAGAGTGAGGCTCTAAGGGTAGAAGGCAGTTCTTGTTTTTGGTCAATCTTGGTATTATGGGTTTGTGAGGATAGTATTATCTACGTCTGTAATTCTGAGTCAGGGGTGTTGGTAGATAGGTAGAGGCTCTGGAGCTATGTGCACAGAGGCTTGGTAGAGTCCACAGCTATGTGTGCATACCCCTGCAGCTGAGTGCGCAAGGCAGATCTGGTTGTATTGGCTAAATATTTTAATAAAGATAAGTGGTTTCTCAAGTATCGCAAATATATTGTGTCCTGATTTATGCATCTGTTATATGAGTCTATATATTTTTATAATTTCATGCACGGGGTTTTTTTGTTAAATGTTTGCTTAAAGGCTGTAATCAGAAGATCAAATCTATAATAATTTCATTAATAAGAAAGTACACCTGCGTGAATCTTCGCGAAATCCCGATAATAATCCAAAGGGGTGCAAGGCCACATAACAGTTTGTGACCCCTCCAGATCACATCAAGACATCCCAAGGGTGCAGAAACTTGGTTCTAGCACCCCCCCCTACTACCTTGGGTGAGAGCTCAGTCCATGTTCTATGGACTGTTGCTGAAAGGGCTGGTAGCTGCGATATTTGTTTGGTTAATAACTCTTTTGAACCTGGGTCAGGCCCCAGTAGGCCAACAACATTGTAAAAGAAGGTTTCCACCTTGAAGTGTACTATGATTATTAGCTTCTTATCCTTTTTAAGGCACATGGTTCATAATATTGTGCACTTATTTCTCCAAAGCAGTGGAGAGAATGGAAACCCAATAGAATATTATGCTACTTCTAGTGATTATAAATATTAGGGGCACTCATGGTTATTTCAAGTCAAGGGCACCTTATTCTCTTTATATTTTTCACAATAGAGTTATAACATTTTTATAGGAAGTTCTTTGTAGCTTTATTAGGTACGTTATTGTTCTCCTAACCCAAAACATTGTCCAAGACACCCACTAACTCCCTATTATCTATTTACATTGGAATGGAAACTGAAGCAACCATTTATTAGTGAGGTCAATATAAAACACAAATAATTTTCAATATCTGTGTATTATGGAGGTATAAAATGAAGCAATATACTTCTCATTTGAATCCTTAACCAACCTATTATCTATATATACTTGACTAATAATCCAAGAGATGCACTTGTGACATGGGAATATAACAAAATGGAAAACCAATTTTTGTATCTAGGAGTGTTTGATTGCATCGTATACACCATCATTATGATTTACATCAATATGGAGGATTAGAATTGTTGGGCACATATATTGTTGGAACATTTGATATGTGCCCCCCCCCATTTGTAAACAATGTTAGTATCCATGCAACATCTCATGTCATCATATGTTGGTCATGGGTAACCAACATCTACTTATGCTCTCCTTTTATCTATCTAGGATCACTTTAGTGGTAGGATATTTTACCCTTCTAGATTTATTATAATCTATATTTAAGTATAGCACTTCACCCATGTCAATAGTATCAAATATTAACATTTTTCCTTTTTCTTTTAATTTGTGGACACAAATGGCCCAGTTTCAAAAACATATTATCTGTTAATAATAGGCATATTTAGGGAGGATAGTTTATGCACTTAAAAATATCTCCATGATTCCATTTAAGCCATGTTTATTATAGTTTTTCCCAAAACAATGGATGAAGTGCCCTTGATAATTGTTAAATTTAGGTTTGACTGTATAAATAGGGATGGTAAGCATTAAGACCATGGTCCTTGTATGACCTATGTGAAAATTGTGCTATTTCTTGGTTGTTTTCAGTAAGTAGAAAATTCATGATTTTTTAATGAATAGAATATAATTCCCCTCCCTTCAAGCAATTTCCATGGTACATTTGGGGATAAATTCCTCCCTGTCTTTGCATCCTCCTTTATTTAATGTTAGTCAACCTTACAATGTAGTATCATTTTAAGAGGTTTGTTTAGGTACATGCCCTTATGGATATGAGGTACAATCATACTGTGGGGCCTTTTCAACAACAATATACTTTCCCACTATGTGAAAATAACCACTAATGAGGGTGATTAAGGCAGTACTAGAAAATGACCATGAAAAAAGGAAGTGTGTCAACATCAAGAGGTTAAGATTAATGTTGAAGGCAAGAGTTGTTTTTTAATAAAATTGGAATATATATATATATATATACACACATTCATACAAATACTTAGGTAGGATGAGCACATGGAGTCAATTCATTAATTCATTTGTTTACACTATGTGGGGGATTCCATGGCCTTATGGTAGAATGTTGTTGGTAAAGATGGGTTTATTTTAGTTGATGGGAAATGGAAAACAAAAGAGCCATCCTAAAAAAATTGGGATGAATGTATACTTGGTAGAGGCTAGTTGGTGAAATTTTAATGTTTATCCATACAATGATTGGTGGTCCATTTCCTTGGGATGTTATGTGATAGTTTAGTGCACTCAAGGAGGAATTATGTATGAGACAATAATGGGTATGATGGTTGAATGGGGGAAACGTTTGTGTTATCACCAAAAGGCCGATTTTATAAAAGGTTTATGATGTCACTTCACAAGTCACATCAATTTATCGTTGTGAAAAAAAAATTCAATGAGGTGCAATAAAGGATGTTCTTTTATTTTGGTTGCATCATGTGGAAAACCTAATGAGATGTGATTTTTGTGATGGCTCAAAACTTGAGTAGGTGAAATATATCACATAGAAAAATATTTAGGCTTGATATGTTGCATGGTGCAAAAAATTCACCAAGCATGATGTGTCACACTTAAAATCATGTTTTATGAAATATATGATAGGATTGGAAAATTGAATCAACGTGGTATATCATAGGGAAATACCTCTTCCATGTGATATGTCACAAGGAAGATAAACTTTAAGGTTGTGTCATACCATGAAACTTTTATTTATTTTTTATTTTTTTCTTTTATTGCAATGAAGATAAGGTTAGTGCAATTCCTTATATCACGACCAAGGATAACTTTGGTGTGATACAATGCAAGGAAAATAAGTGTGTGTGCAATGAAAAAAGTGAAGTTATATTATAAGTTCTTTTAGAAAATTTAAGAAGGGTGAAATGGATCAAAAGTAGAGAAAAATATCAAGGCACATTTTGAAGTTTAGTGAGTTCTAAAGGTAAGGAAACAAAATAAAACTTCATGGAAAAATTTTAAAATACAAAGTTCATTGTAGAGAAAAGTCTATGAAGGCTTAGAAATAGAAAAGAAAAGGAGGGGGGCCATGTTATTTTTAATTTACCATATAATGAAGCACCTCAAGTCAAAAATTTTGAATTTCTAGTTCATTAGACACTAAAGTCAAAAATAGGATGGGGATTTGTTGTTAGCTCAACAATTGGTGAAACATATAGTCAAGTCATGAATCTCTATAAACAAGCTTTAAGACCATTGCCAATTCTATCAAGGTAATATTTTACCTTGATGAAACACATAGGCTTCAACATAATGAGGCCCACTATACCTTGTCCTTCAAATAAACTAGATAATAACTCATTTCGAATTATGAGCAGATTACTAGTTCTAGCTACAATGCAAAATTATTAAGTTCAATATCCAATTTTTTTCTCCCTCAAAGACTATTTGAGAGTCGCAAGAATTACATACAAGGAATAGAAAATATTCAAGCTAATTATTCACATTATCTAGTGTTTCTCTACTGCTAGAAAGCATCCATAACCCCAATGGAGTCACCCAATACCATAATCCTTGCTCCACTTCTAGTGAACATCCATATCCATAATGAAGGTACCTAATATTACAAACCTATATCCACTACCAATGAGAATCCAAAGCCCCAATGAATATAATTGAATGGGGTATTTTAGTCAGTCTTTGAAGGCATGTGAGATGATACCTATTTGTGAGAGATATTTCATATATGCATGTTTTATGATAAGCACCTTTATTACATGAAAAGCCTTTGGTTATCCATCAAATTTTGGGTAAAACATATATCATTATTATATGTGTAAGTAGAGCCTTGAATCTATTTAACAATTAGCTTGGAACCATGCTTGAGTTGCTCATAATCATTTTTTTCGTAGGTAGTGTTCCACCATTGAGTCTAAGCCTCAAGTACTAGACCAAGGTAATTAAAAAATAAAAAGGATAAATGTCTAATCTACTATGATTAGAGTGGAATTTCATTTTTCTTACCAAGTATGTTTAAGGATATTGAAGTCTTCAAAGATTTAACAAAAATTGGTATGATTTTGAAAAAAGATGCATTAGGCCATTTTTTGAAAACAATTAGTTAAGAAAAGTAAATAAGTAAAGTAAAAGAAAGCAACAAGAAAATTAAAGTTAAACAAACAAACATAAATATAGCCAAAATAAAATATTTAAAAAACAAAAAATGAAAGTAAAACTACCTATATATAATTCATTTGTATAAATATAGCTAGCTAAAATATCTTTTCAACACTTAGTCATTGATGGGAGCGAGGTCTACTTCCTCTTTGAGATTTTGCATTTTATATGCTCCTAGGCCAAGTTTTTCTGCTACCAAGCCAAATTGTTTGGAATTTATAGTGTTTATGCTTTTATTCACATGGCTTGTCCCATGTAAACATAAGGTGTTAAGCCCTAGAAAAATCCCGATGTTAACTATAAATCCCCATGTAAAGCCCTAGATAGTGATTTATATTTCATTTTTAGATTAGTATGGTTGGATATACACTTTAATTGTAATTGTATCCTTTTTCTCCTATACACACACTCTCTCACACACACACAAATTAAGAATACCTACTTTTATATCATTTCATGTTGTCTTATGGATTTATTGATTGTAAATGGATTGTTAAAGAGTGCAACTAGGGGCTAATTCCGCTTCCTAGAAGCCTATATATATATATATATATATATATATATATATATATAAGAGTCATGTATCTAAGCACATGAACATTCATTGAAAATAGTTCATACTTATATAAATAACATATTTATCATAAGTTACTACCCACCATAATTTAAGAAAGTATTTGCGAAAAATTCGACATAAGGAAAACTATGTAAATAAATATACTTACCAAGAGTTACTTCCCACCATTATTTATGTGTTCTTCAACACTTTAACAAATATGGGTAAAAATGTAAATGTGCAAACTTACTAGAATTTAATTTACAAAGATATATTATCCAATTTACAAAGAGACATGTCCCTTGGGTATCTTGAGTATAAAATACACTTCAAACTTTTCATTTTATACAATTCACTTATCATATCATATCTTCGTGTACTTATTGTTGATGTTTTATCTACAATTATTGCCAGTGGTGATCTAAAGTGAATGCTATTGAAGTTTTAATGTGATTTTTATTTCAATATGAAGTAAAGTTGTGATTGTGCTAATAGGAAATTGACGTAATTGTTGCAAGCATAGAACATACCATAAAATTTAACATGGTATCAAAGCCTAGGTGAAGACATGCCCAAGTAACATGAGAAACAATTACTCTTGAATAATTGCTATTGTTGAACAAGGTAGGAACAAGTCTCCATGGCTACTCATTCTTATTTCAATACAAAGGATAAGCTCAATGACAAATAAGATTATCATGCTTGGAAGATGACTCTCGATTTGACCCTGGAGGAACATGAAGTGTTTTATTATGTGGAAGGGAAAGTGGTGGAGCCTCCTTCAAAATCACTTGCTACAAATAAAACAAAGTATAGAAAAGGAGAGGTGAAAGCTAATAAAATATTAGTTAAATCCTTTAAAAATCATTTAATCTCTTATATTTATGGTCTAGGAACCTGCAAGGAAATGTATGATAAGTTGATAGGGATGTTCAAAGTAAACAATTCAAATCAAACTCTCTTTCTCAAGAACAAGTTGAAGGAAATCAAAATGGACAAAGGGGAGTCTATAAAAGCATATTTCATGAGAATAACTCAAGTAAAGAATGATTTACTATCTATTGGAGAAGTTACTGCTGACAGGGAACTCACCCTTATTTCTCTTGGAGGTCTAAAAAGGCCATGGGAAACATTTGTCACCGCCATTCCCAAGAATGACAGGATAAATGGCTTTGATGAGCTATTGGATAGATTCACTCAAGAGGAAATAAGGATGATGGAGTGAGATAAGTCTATTAATGGAGGTGAACATACTAATTTCTCTAGACATGCTAAAAGGATAAATGATGCCGATACATAAAATTCAAGAAGGTAGGGCTTTGGATCTAAGAAGGGATTAAAAGGAAAAGGAAAAGGAAGATGCTTCAATTGCAACAAGTTTCATCACTATGCTAGAGAATGTCCTCATAAGAAGAATCCTCCAAGGGTCAACAAAAAAAATCAAAGAAACAAAAAGTCTAACTACAAAGGAAAATGTAATGTTCTTGTTGCTCGAGAAGGAAATAATTGATCTCCCAAGAGAAGAAGAAATGCTAGGTATGATAAAAATATTGTTTTAAGAAAGATATTTCGATAGAAATCGCATACAATAACTTTTTGGAAATTTTGTTGAAAAGAAAGATGAGTATTATCTCAATTTTGTTTTTCTATTGCCTCTCCTTAGAAAACCTTGGATCAATGATTAATTGATAGTGGAGCCTCAAGTAATTTTCACTGGCTATAAGGAGGTTATCTCAAATTTAGTTAGGAAGAATACTAATATAAATATTATTCACAGAGATAATTCCAATTACCCCATGAAATAAATATGAATTGTTACTCTTCACTTGAACTATGGTCAAACCATACATCTTCAAGATTTTTTGTACATGTGTGATTTGAAGAAGAATTTGGTATCTATTTTTATAATGGAGGACAAAGGATTCAAAGGTAGCTTTCAATTATGGAAAGGTACATGCATGGAATAAGAACTTTAGAGATGATTTCTTGAGTTTAGGGTTGATGGTCTTTACTAAGTTAGTGGAAGTACTTTGGGAGCTTTGTAAAATGATACCATTATTCAATGTGATCTATGGAACTAGATATTTTCTTATTTACATTACAAAACCTTACTTAGTGTAAAGAAGATAGTCATAGGATGCCCGAATTTAATATGAATCATGAAGGAGCTTTCCAAGGTTGTGCAAAAAGAAAATATACAAAGTACCATTCCCTTGTAGTGAGAGAAACACAACTCATATTCTTAAATTGATCCATTCTAACATGGTTGGTAATTTTCCCATTAATTCATTGGGAGGATACTTATAATATGTGATATTTGTGGACGAATTCTCCCACAAAACTTAGATTTAGAAGAAGGATTAAGTATTTAGATGTTTTTTCTGTTTCAAAGCCTTGGTGGAGAATCATAAGGTAAGAAGATAAAGACATTGAGAATTGATAATGGATCTAAATATGAATCTAATGTATTCAATGAATTTTACAAATAGATGGGTATTAAGAGAGAGCTCGTCGTTCCATAAAATCTGCAAAAAAATGGAGTTTCTGAGAGAATGAATAGTACAATTATGGAAGCCACCCATGCGATGATTCATGATCTAGGTGTTGACGGTGTTTTAAATTCATCAACCAAGGGGGTCTCCCCGATGTGAAGTCCTAATTAGAGCTCACACTATTTGGAGTAGAAGCGCATCGAGACTATCAACTTGACCACCATAACTTAAGGTTTTCCTTGGCAGCAATGAATCACATAAGAGTAAATACACATAAACCTTCAATCAACAAATAGGTTGACACTGTGAAACACAAATTTCAATGTTAAAATTGATACTTTCACGAGAGGAAAATAAAATTGAGCCTAATCTAGGTGGATATTGGTGGCCACCCGCCTATTCCACTTGGAACCCCACCATTGTTTCTTTCAGTTTTCCAGTTTCCTTATTTGTAGCACAATTTACTATTTTTGGTAGTTTTTTGGGTCCTAAACTTCTGGAGCCATTTTGAGGCCCTAAATGATGTTTTTTGGGGAAACCGAAAGCGACATCGGTCATAGCCTGATGTGCTCTAGATTTTTATTCCATGGATAGATATTTCTAGTGAGGTATTATGCACATCAAACAAAGATCGTACGCCAAAGTTACAACCCCAAGAAGTTGATGTACGAATTTACCCAAACGAGGCCCATAGTTTGGCGCTTCATCTCCTAGGGTTAGTTTTTTATATGTTTAGGTTTTTCCATTGCTTTTCAACAATAAATAGGTCTTTGAGCCTATTGGCTTGATGGGGCCTGACCATGGTCCAGTGTTGATTAGCCAAACACATCCCTATACTACTGGCCCTTTCGGCATCAACCCATGGAGCGTGGACCAAAGTCTCACCTGAAGCAGATGGGGGGATGCTGGAACCAAGTTTCCACACCTTGAGATGGTTGTGATGTTGTTTGATTCCTTCTATCCCTACCTTTGCATAGATTGGTTCGCTCTAGGGCTTGCAAGATAAACCCTCTATTCCTGCCTTCAGTACCTTCGCGAAAGTATACGATTGACCTTCACGTAGCTCTAACCTATGGCTCATGTACTTTCGTGATGCTATGGCAGCATGCCGTGTAGATTCCCTAATTATTCTAAATGATTTTCTTATCTCATCAAATACCTAAAGTTAACACCACATAAACAAATATTCGTAATTGCATTCAATTATTCAATGTAATTACATTCATTTGTGCATCATATAAGCATAATAAAGGAAATTCATACATAAAATATCCAAGCACATCTGTAGAAAAAAGAGACATAAATTGCAAAATATCTCCTTTTATTAATATCTTCCAAGTGTTTACAGACTTTATCCACCCTGTGCACATAGCTACAGAGGTCCGTGCACTTAGCTGCAGACTTCTACCCTAGGCCTTTGCGCACTCAGTTGCAAAGCCTCTACCTACGCTACACCCAAAGACTTAATAGACTTATTATTTAGAGCCATCTCTCTATTACATGATGTCCCATTATCTATCTCTTTAATCTACTTAGAGCTTATCTTTTTTATACAATCCCATGGTCCACAGACCATGGGTAGGTCTCTTACAACTGACTTTACTTTACAAAACTAAGGGTAGACTACCATTTTTGACCCATGATACCTTCATGCTCCACAACCATAAAATGCAGAGACTTTAAAATTATATTACAAAAATTGACTTAAACTTGGGCTTTAGCCACAAAACTCCCTTAAGGGATCCCGCTCTGAATAGGGCCCCAACACAAACATCGTGACTCGCCTTTGAGTCACTCGGTAGGTGCGGAGATCTTTGCATGAAGCCTATCCAGCTCAACCTAGATGACCATAGCTTTGGTCATGCACTGATCTGCTGCCTGCTTCGCATCTTCAACTGTTTTCTCGATTACTGCTCCTGCACTGTCAGCCTGAAGCTTTTGTTGCGTTGCTTGCAAAGTTGCAAGCTTACCTTCAATGTTTCCTCTGACTGCATAAGCTTCCTCCAACTAGGGCTTTAGTCATGCCTTTAGTACTTCTTCCTTGTGCAGTGTTATGTCCACTTGTTCCTTCAGCTGCATGGCTTCCTGCACCTTGGCTAACCTCTATGTCAGCATGGTGGTTCGCGCTATGCCCTTAAGGTCGTCATATCATTGTTGGAGTTTGTGCGCTTTTGTCTATAGCCTCTGGATGTTTTAGTGTTGGGTACGGGATCCCCCCAAGGCACGTTTTGGGGCTTAAAGACCAAGTTTTGACTAAGTTTGATGTAAAGACTCCACGATTTATCGTTGCAGAGCGTGAAGTTGTAATTGAGTCATAGGGTTGTCCGCCCTTACTTTTGTAAATATAATGTCAGCTTGAGAGTTCTACCCATGGTATGTTGACCATGGGATTGTATAAATAGAGCGAGGCTCTAAGTGTAAAGAGAGATCGAATCTAATGGAAGGAAATCGAAGATAGAAGATCTAATGAGGAAGCATTGAGTCTAAAGTGTAAAGTTGTGTCTTTGGGTCGTAGAGTAGAAGAAGGCTCTGTAGTTGAGTGTGCAGGGGCCTAGTAGCCTGCAGATGAGTGCGTGGACCCTTGCAGCTAAGTGCGCATGGCAAGTTGAGTCTGTAACTAATTGAAGCATTACTAAAGAGAAGTTTTACATTATTTCTGTGTATTGTTTCCTATTTTATGCATTAAGTATATTGGGTATGAATTGCAAGTTTACTATTTATTTGCTACGCAAACTTATATGAATATGTTGAATAAGTGAATATAAGATAAATTATCTATTTAAATGAAGATAAGTAATTGTTATAAGAAGATAAGTAAGATCTGTAGTGTAACTTGGGGAAATAGCATAGATCACTGCTCTAGCAGTGCGAAAGCTTCACAACCCTTAGTTAGGGCTGCACAAAGGCAATTATAATAGCTCACATGTCAGGAAAGTGCACAAAGTGACCTACACAAGGGTATTCATAGTTGGACTAAATCAACCCCTCAGACATCTCAAGGGTGCAGAAACTTGGTTCCAGCATCCCACCATACTGCTTTAGGTGAGACCTTAGCCCACGTTCTACGGACTGTTGCTGAAAGGGCTAGTAGTACAGGGATTTTTTTGGCTAAATAACTCCAAACCTGGGTCAAGCCCCATCAAGCCAACAAATGGTTCCATTGCCGGGACCATAATCTGCATAGAGATGTCTGATTTCATATCATTGGAATCCAACTAAGAAAGAAATTGAAGGTTGGCTCGACAGGAGAATTCACAAGTTCACAGCACATGAGAATAGGAATTCGCGACCATCAAAGGAATATTTTTAATCACGAGTTCCCATGTGCTCCCATGTCTACTTCAGCAGAACATTCACATCCAACCCTAGTGTTGGGTTGTGTTATATTATTTCCATGACTAGCCTATGACCTGCACGATCTTTTTGCTCTGGTGGGTCACCTCGGCATCAGAAGTGATGGCAACATTTCTCTGTAGGGCCATCTATTTGTTGTTTATCCTCTGTTCATTGATCACCTGGAGGGGGTGGTGTTCATGGGCCCTTAGCTCTACAATTACTCCATCATGTAAGAGGTGGAGTGCTTCATGTGGAAGTGCTACCAGGTTTAGTCCAACTCCCTTCAAGGCACTAACAATGGGCCTGTCAGCCTCATTTTCCATGTTAAGTGCTCCATCTAGTAGTACTAGTGCACTGGAAGCCTTTGTGTGTAGCATATTGGCAGCTTCTAATGTGCCAATAGCCAAGCTAGTAGACATCATACCATATTGCAACGCATGGGTCTGCAACTCCTGTAGCTTGGTCTGGATGGCCCCTAGGATGATTTACTACTACTTTTCAAATTGCTGCAGGGCCTCCTTGGTGACATCTCTGACTATGTCACCGATTTCATATATGTCACCCTCTCTCAATGTGATAGGGTCCAACGAGGTCTTGGTCGGTTTGGATTTATTTTTGGACCCTCCCTTCTCTAGCTCTCTCGGGTGCTTAATGCAGGTGGATGTCTCTTGAGGGTCCGCGCCATGCTACTCTGTGTCCTCCTCTTTGGTTCCAGGTGAAGGCAACCACAATCCTTTGTTAGAGTCGTGCTCTATGCCACCTGTCTATTTTCCTGCCTACTTTCCTACCTATTCTGCCTAGGCCTTCTTAGCAGACTCCTTTTTCCTCTTTTCGACTAGCTGTAACATCTACAGCTTGGCCTCCTCCTTCTTCTTATATGCAGCGGACTTGCTTCCACCCACTGCCAAGTCCATGGTAGTGCACCACTCTGCCAGCCATTTATCAAGCGCCGCATTAATGGAATCATTTGTTGCCAGGTACGACAAATCGTACCACTTCTGAGCAGGGTCCTTCCACACCCTGATTCATATTCAATGGAAATTAGCTTTAAATTCGACATAGCTCTGTAGGTTATCATATACCATGGGCGACAACCATGGCTTACGATTGAAGGCCATCCTGATTTTCATTTCCATCAAGATCAAGAAGATCTTGCTATCTAGAACTCACTCCGCATCCTTGGTCACTGACAGCGAAGCATACTTCATTGCTTTAGGAATTTTTGGCATGACTGAATAGAAATGGCTCTCCTCTGGTAGCTCCCACGCTACCAGCATAATCGACAGCAAGAGCTACACATAGTGGAATGTCTTGGTTTTCTTTTGCACTTTGCAGTAGTTCGCCATGTGCTCTCTGCAATGGTAGTTTGACCAGTTAAACTGGACTCTTTCCACGCACTGCTATGCGAGTGCGATGATAGGTGTTGACACCTCATCGGCACAACACTTCCACATCACCTTCCCTGCAAGGATTTGTGTTGCCACCTTCACAACGGTGATCCAAAAATGGATCCTGGATAAACCTCTAAGTCTAAAAGACTTCATATAAGAGGTAAAAGGTGCCAAATGGCACAAATCCTTTGTAACTCAGAGGAAAATGAAAGTCGCTGGCTGCTGTCATAAATAGTCTCATTGTAGAGATCCCTTCATTCAGAATTCGATGCAACTTGAATGGGTGAAAATAGACTTCAGATGCAGAAGCAATCATAAAATGAAGCTACCATTTTTCAAAGGAAAAAGAGGCAAAACAATGGCTTGGGTAGTGTATACAAGGCAAAGGTTCCAGGCCGATGCGATGGTGTGATCACTGAAATCAGTGAATTGCAATTGGCGAAGGTAGTCGGGAGGCAATTAGAGGCACAACGTGATGGAACCAGGCTAATGAGATACCGCGATCGCCGATCTCGATGGATCGCATTCGGAAAACACAATGGACCGGGGCCTATGTATATATGCGGTGTGATATGCCGATCACCGATGATCAGATCAACGAATCGGTATTGGTGATGACCAGACCCGATGGAAATATGAAACAAGTTTGATATATTTTGAAATCCACCGAAAGGCATTTGTTTTATGTGTTTTCTTATATTTCGCTATTAAACGAAAATACAAAGGGGAAGTGATATTCAATGATAGTTGATGAGGCCGATCAGAGCGATCGGAGATCGGTAGATCAAAGTGCAATAATACAAAGGGGAACCTGGGAACAAGGCATTGCAACTTGTGGAAGTGACTTACAGGCGGACTCGAGAGGAGAATAGGGCATAGTTATGAATGTTTCAAGTCTGGATGAACTGTGTCTTGGAGGATTTTTTGTGGTTTTGTAGTGTTTTCCTGTGTTAACAGAAAAAGATTGTTTCAAGGATTTGGGAAACCTGATGCACTCATCCATTATGGAGTAGGTGGCATTCATCCCCGAGGGAGTTTAACAATGATTGCTAACGCTCAAAGAAGTGATTCAAGTGGACCAAAACAAGGAAACAAAGAGCCCAAGAGGGAAATGAATCAACAACACTATTTTGTCTTAAAAGCCATGGATGTCAAAGAAAGAGGGGCTGGCTTAGGGCTTGCTACTGAAGCATAGGAAAAAGAGAGCAGTGCAAAAAGGCAGTAGTAGAAAGAAAGCGCAGAAAGCAAAGGCAGAAGCACACACAACCAAGGGAGTCACTTGGAGTCCATGTGAAAAGCCCAAAGGGAGTTGTAACCTGATAGAGGGCAGAAAGAAGCCAGAGTGAAGAGTCAAGAGCTAAGAGATAGAGCTAAAGAGCTAGAATTAGAGACAAGAGCTAGAACCAAGAGCCAACGAGCCAGAGCCAAGAGCTAGAGCTTCAAGAGCCAAGGGATAAAATGGTGTCTGAACCCACTATTTATTGTAGAACAATAGGAGTTGAGCCAAAGAGCTTATAAAAATACTTATACCATAATCCTAGAGAGCCTAGTTGAGTTGACTAGATCTCATGGAGATGTAGCCCAAGAAGTGTGGGTGAACTCTTAATTAAATTGTTGTTTTTGTGTGATTGTTTATTGTTGCATTTTTTACTGTATGCATTTATATATCAGTTTCAGAACTTCAATTTATAGCACATGAATAGTTAAAAAAAAATACTAACATACACCAGTATTTTCAAGAATTTTAAATTCTGCATTGGTTAATCAATAAGACTTGGGAAAATTTAAAGCTTTGGAAGTAGGAGAGGTTCTTGTAAGTTAGACAAGAAGCCTTAAGTGCCCCATTTTCAGATCAGGTGGTATCAGAGCCTGAAATTGATTGGCCTCACCTTCAAAGAAGGTTATATTAGCATGCTTGATTGGTAGAGCAAAGACTACTTGTCTAAGAGGTGTTTAAACAGTCGGAGGCTGATTGTATGCTTGTTTTACATACTGACTATTTTTTGAGTTTGCAGAGGTAAAGGGAATGTTGTTGATAGCTCAATCCAGGAAGGACAAATAGGAAGAAGGGATGAAGGCATTCTTCTATCCCAAGGACCTCAAGGCAATCCAAAGCACAAGAGGTTTGTTGAAAGCAGTTGCTTAAATAAGCTCTTTATTTATCTTGTTGAAGTTTTTTTGTTCATTGGCATAATGACAACTTCTACAAGTGGGTCCTCAAATTCTGCCTTCTTCACAAAATTCTTTGATGAAGACATGAAGAAAGAATTATCCACCATGATGGATATGGTGAGAGAAATGTATGAGGATGGAAGGAAGAGAAACATACTTAGAGAACAACTGAATTCCATGAAGGAAGAGAAGCAGTTGCTTGCTGACAAATTACAGGAAATGGAGAGGCAACTTCATATTGAAAATATGAACCTGAAGAGGATGCATTAGTTGGAAACACATCCCTTTGTTGCCCAAGAAGCCTGAGTTAAGTACGAACTTGAAGAAGAGGTAATCCATTCCAGTTTGTCTTCAAATTCCTCTAAGAATGGTTATAATGGTTCTATTGAAAAACATACTAAAGGAATAGGTTCCAAGCTAATGTCCAGGATGGCCTATGAAGGAAAGGGCTTGGGAAAGCATGCACAAGGTATTTTTGAACCAATAATGATTGAGGAAAGGCCTAAGTATTTGGGTCTTGGCTATGGACAAGCTTATGGAGAGAATTCCAAGGCCTTCATGAAGGCCATTGAAACAGCTCTAAGGAGGGGTTTCATTACAGAGTGTCAAGGTTCTATTAAAGAGGAATGCAATGGCTTGAAACATCATTTATATGATGTAGGTGTTCATAAGCACACACTTGAATCAGAGAGTTGGGGAGACTCTAACAGCCTTGAAGAGATTGATGGGATTCCAAAGGGAGCCACTTCTTCATTTGGTTCACCTCCTTATGAAGGCAATAAAGGTGAAAGAGGCAGGTATAAATTTGGTTCTAAACACATTCCTTTTGATTTTGCAAAGCATGGTAAATTTCCACATAAGCATGGGAAAAGAGTTGCATATTCCTTTTGTGGTTTGGATAACCATGATGTTTCTAGATGTTGGAAGAGAATGGCCACATACAAGAAGAAAAAGAAGGAAAAGAAGCAAGAAGCCAAAGGTCCATTGGACAAGGAAAATCATGCTGTCAAGGGGATGCACATGTAGTGCACTTACTGCCATAAGCAAGGACATATTGCTGCAAAATGCTAGACTCTAAAGCCAAGAATGCTTCAAAAGAAGCTGAAGAAAGTGGAAAGAGAAGATGGCAGAAATGGAAGTGAAGATTCCATGAATGATGTGTCTCAGAATGATTCACATGATGATGATGATGTGCAGACAAAGGAAGTACCTTTGGAAGGGATTGGTAAGGAACGGTTAGAGTTCTTATCTGATTAAGATTGCATGTATATTTATGCATCTACATTATATTTCATTTTAGCTTCGAAAGTACAGTGTTCTTAAGTGAAAGTTGAAGGATGAAATGCATGCATGAGCATGAGATGCATGAACACAGGGATGTTGATGATTTCCTTCTTTTTGAATGTGTATGTGTCATTAATTTGTAGGGTTGATTGTTTTGACATGCATGTGATGTCGTGTTGACTTGGAAGAAGTTAACTTGGTATCCAAATGGAGATAATGATGAAGTGTTTCATCTTTTGAAAAAGAGTCCTAGTGGTCTCTCTACATGCTTGACTTGAAGGGTCATTTGTTTAAAGGCATGTTTTGTGGGCTTGTTATCTAGTCCATCATTTGTATGCAGTAGAAGACATGGAAGTTTTCACAAGCTGTGAAATCTATTTCTTTTGCTGAAGTAGAAATTTAGGCCATCCAATTGTTTTCTGTGTTTCTGTTGTTGTTAGCAGTTGTTGTTGACAGCCTTTCAAATAGGTACAAATGAAAGTTTGTGGAGCAGATGCATTTCACATTTGTTTGAGCCACCTTGGATCAATGATCAATGAAAATAAGTTCAAACCACCTTCTATGACCATTTCAGCAGAAGTTCTGCAGGAAGGCAAGGAGGAAGAGAGTTCTTCCCAGGAAGAACAACCCATCCAATAAGGGAAGTGGTCAGAAACTTTGGTTCAAAGACATTATGCAAAGTCAAGTGTAAGGAGACTGAAAGAAGAGGGTGAGTCACTCTTATTTACTATTCAGATCAGTGTATCAGTCTTTTGGAGATAAAACGTTCTTTTAGTGGGAAGGCATGATCCAAAAATGGATCCTAGATAAACCTCTAAGTCTAAAAGACTTCATATAAGAGGTAAAATGTGCCAAATGGCACAAATCCTTTGTAAATCAGAGGAAAATGAAAGTCACTGGCTACTATAAAAAATAGTCTCATTGTAGAGATCCCTTCATTCTAAATCCAACTCAACTTGAATGGGTGAAAATAGACTTCAGATGTAGAAGCTATCATAAAATGAAGCTACCATTTTTCAAAGGAAAAAGAGGCAAAACAATGGCATGGGTAGTGTATACAAGGTAAAGGTCCTGTGCCAATGTGATGGTGTGATTGCCAAAATCGGTGGATCGCAATTGGCGAAGGCAGTCGGGAGGCAATTGGAGGCATAACGCGATGGAACCGGGCCAATGTGATACCACAACCCTCGATATCTGCAAATCGCAATGGGCGAACACAATGGAGCGGGGCCTATGTATATATGTGGTGTGATATGCCAATAACTGATGATTGGATCAGTGAATTGGTATCGGCAATGACTGAACCTGATAGAAATATGAACTGGGTTTGATATATTTTGAAATCTGCCGAAAGGCATTTTTTTTATGTATTTTCGTATATTCCACTATTAAACGAAAATACAAAGGGGAAGCAATATGCGATGATAGCTGATGATATAAAGGGGAACCTTGGAACAAGGCATTGTGACTTGCGACAATGACTCACAAGCAGATCCGAGAGGAGAATAGGGCGCAGTTATGAATGTTTCAAGTCTGGATGAACTATGTTTTGGAGGATTTTCCGTGGTTTTGCAGCGTTTTCCTGTGTTAACAGAAAACAACTATTTCAAGGATTTCGAAAACCCAATGCGCTCATCCGTTGTGGAATAGGTGGCATTCATCCCCAAGGGCATTTAGCAATGATTGCTAATGCTCAAAGAAGGGATTCGAGTGGACCAAAACAGGGAGATGAAGATCCTGAGAGGGAAATGAATCAACAACGCCATTTTGGCTTAAAATCCATGGATGTCAAAGATAAAGGGGCTGGCTGAGGGTTTTTTGCTAAATTAGAGGCCAAAGAGAGTAGCACAAAAAGGCAGTAGCAGAAAGAGAGCATAAAAAGTAAAGGCAAAAGCGCACGCAGTCAAGGGAGTCACTTGGAGTCCAAGTGAAAAGCCCAGAGAGAGCTATAGCCTGATAGAAGGCAGAAATAAGCCAGAGCAAGGAGTGAAGAGCTGAGAGCCAGAGCCAAAGAGCCATAGTCAGAGCCAAGAGCCAGAACTAATAGCCAAAGAGCCAGAGTCAGAGCCAAGAGCCAAAACCAAGAGCTAAGAGCCAGAGCCAGAGCCAAAAGCTAGAGCCAAGAGCCAAAGCTTAAAGAGCCAAGGGATAAAATGGTGTCTGAACTCATTTTTTATGTGTAGAACAACAAAATTTGAGCCAAAGAGCTTGTAAAAAGACTTATACCATAATCCCAAAGAGTCTAGTTGAGTTGACTAGAAGTCACAGAGATGTAGCCCAAGAAGTGTGGGTGAACTCCTAATTAAATTGTTGTTTCTGTGTGATTATTTATTGCTACATTATTTACTGTATATGCATTTATATATCAATTTCAGTACATTAATTTACAACACATGAATAGTTAAAAACAAATACCAACATACAACATTATTTTCAAGCATTTTTAATTCCGCATTAGTTAATCAATAAGACTTAGGAAAATTTAAAGCTTTGGAAGTGGGAGAGGTTCTTGTAAGTTAGATAAGAAGCCTTAAGTGCCCCATTTTCAGATCAAGCGGGGTCATGGATGCTGGAGATAACGTACCCACGCGGCTTCTTCACCAACTTAAATTTCTCCTTCATTGACTCCGAGAGCACCTACTCACCACCCTTACCGCCAAAGATCATAACTGGATTTTCACCTATATACATAAGGCGCATTACTATGAAAATCAACATATCGGTGATACATATCAGCTCCTCCAGCCATAGACACCCATCATGCACCAAGCACAACAGCTGCTTGATGACAAAAACTATCACGGGGGTTTGGTTATAGTGTGGCACCTAGAGTAGGTTCAGCAATTCTTCCTTCTCTACCCCCTTGAGCCACCTCCATGGCTCCAACGCTGTCATTCTTGTGTTTGTATCTATGATGTGGCGCATCAACTATTCAGTCGTTAGGTGCAGGAACTTCTTGTGGTCCACCAAGTCCCAATCTTCAAGCTTCAGTATCGCTACTCAGGCCAAGCATAGATCATCGAAAGTAATTTCATCTAATAGCAGAGGGGTTTGCAAGTGAGTCTTACTCTCATCAATGTCCTTTGGGACCTTGGACATAGGCTTGTGCGGAGGGACATACTCCGAAAACCGTGTAAAAGGGTCTGCACCCTAGGCTTCAACCTCCTTTACTTCCACTCCCACATCCTCATCATCCATCGGGATGTCTTCGATATCCTCCTCCATTGCTTCTAGGTTTATAGCCTTGACTTTGTCTTAGGAAGTGGGCTTTGGTGGGTTTCTACTTGGCGACGTGTGCATCGGTATGGTAGGTTGCTTGCCCTTCTTGTCCTTCACGGTCTCCTTGGTTGGGGTTGGCTTCAGTTTTGATGTTCTCAGCAATTTAGGCACCTCTACCAATACTTTGGCCACTCTGGGAGCAATTACTTCTGGGGCAGCTACTTCGGCCTCCATATCGATTTCATGTACATTCTCCTTGGTTGCCACTTCTTCGGTGTTCATAGCTTCTGCGCGTGTCGACATTACGATATTTGCTAGTTATTGTGTCTCCTTTGACAATTGTTCAAACACTGGACTCGCTACCAGATCTTGAAATAATTCATAGTTCATGTGCACCTGAGAGCACAACAAATCAATTCTCAAAATGCCAAGTATTTTACACTAGACAACCACTTCTAATTTATAGGGCATTTTGAATTCAAATCTGGCTATTCCCCCCAAAATTGGTTCATTAATGCTAGATTGGAGGTAGATTTTCAAGGATCTAAGCCATAAATTTTGTCTTAAATGCCAACTCCCTACTCTATTTGGCCTCACTTCTACCGTCTTTTCATAAACAATGACTTTAACAGTCACTTTCTAGCTGACTTGCGTGATTTCTCCCTGGTGTCGAGCTATAAAAAGGGTCTCTTTCACCTCTAATTACCTCACATTAATATGTCAATCTGGGAGCATTTTGTTATTTCAAAGAGTGTCTCAGTCTGAGGGTATCATTTGTCAGAGTAATGCTAGTAGTACAGTGTTTCAAAAATACAAGAGTAAATGGATGCTTGTCTATAACTAAGTTACTTCAAAAGAATAAATCACACACTCAGAAAACTAAGCAACTTATTAGTCAAGGGTTCGGCATCGATAATCCATCCCTTTGGAAACTGATGGAAAGGAAATTAGAGAACAGACCACGGGTCTGGGAGCTAGACAGTAAATGCTAAGGCTCACTATAGCCTTAGATCGTCTCTAACACCAAAACAACAAATGCTAGTAAATTAAACAACTAAGTCTCACGAGCAGTAATCAAACTTAATCTATTAATTCAAATGCATTAATCATAATCAAACGGCAATATTTCACTCTTAAAGTAGATCAAGCAGCACACACTAATAGAACAACACTAATTACTGATAAGTTATGGAACAGTGCTTGGAAACCATATATGCACACAACACGCTTGAATAGTAATCTGATCTAGCATCAATCTTAATTAAAAGGAATACGACTGCGTTTGAAAATAGAACAGCATTACTTCTGAATCCAACAATCGTAAAGAACCAACTTTGAGATGAATTATGTAACATGAATGTACAACACAAAAGCTCTGTAACAAAATAGTAACAATATTTGGTTAAGACTAATAATATTCAATCAACTCTGAAAGGAACAGTAATATAATGCAGAGTCAATACAACAGTTTTGTCTGTAAAAGTCTTAATGAATTAATCTTAACAGAGCATGTGATGTAAACTTATAAAGCATATCAAATTACCAAATAACGACGATAAGCAAATCACACAGAAATCAAATTGTAGTAATACAGAAGCAAGTGTCCTCCGGGGCCGGGCCCTTAGCCTCCAAGGGTACACCCATTTAGGTTAATCTAGACGCAGAGATAAAATAATCACCAAGTTTGTATTAATGCATGAAACAAAAGTACAATGAACCAGTTCTTATCGAGACTCGATGATCAAAGTTTTGATCTTAACAGAAATTACATAAAAGCATAATCCTCCCCAAGCTAACAGTGTTGTCCCTTTATATAAGGGTGACGGCGGAGATGTCTAAGTAACAAGATAGATAAAGCAGCGATCCCTCAGGATCAAAGATCCTGAGGGATTCGCCAAACTGTTAATTCTTAATCATCTCTTTTCTCCTGCGCCGAGCTGGTGTCTTCTCCTCCTTTTCAGGGCCGATTTGCTTTGATCTGCTTAGCCTTGTTTGCACTCGGTCTCCTGTCAAAGGGACAACAATTACCTTGTCCTTGTCTTTTTCTTTGGAACAACAACTCCTCATTTTCACCCCTTCCTACATGAGAAAATGACAATTGTTAGCGGTTAAGTCTTGCATATTAATCTCACATGTTTTGTTATAATTATTTATTGTTTTCCAAGTTCATGATGCAAAAAGGTTTACAAGTTCTACTGAAAAGCCATTGAAATGATCATCAAAAACATACCTTTTTAGTACTCCACACACCCCCCTACTTACCTTGTTTCATGCCCTCATGAAAACGTTGTAGTTGACATGCAAGGCAGTGAGAGAATAGGCTAGAGAAGGAATCTCATGCGGAGGCCTATAGTTGTGATGAGTAACTGGGTAGTCAAAGAAATGGCCTGTTTGACCCTCAGGCATCTCATACAGGGCTTGGTATCCAGGTGCAGGGTGCCAAATAATCGGACTGCGGAACCTATACCCTAACCAGGATGGCCATGCTCTCAAAATGTTTTTGCCATAAAGGTGCAAACGATTGGCAGCTAATTTAAAATTCTCATACTTAAACGTTTCCCTGACCTGGATATTCGGATTAGAGATTTGATACCGAAATTTAGCTGCATCAATGGCAAGGTCTTTGATAGAAAGAAAATATTCTAATCCTTATCGAATGAGTGCCTCATGCATGGGTCCTAATGTTTCAATGACACCCGGAGTCCTCATGAGGTTTCTATGTGCTTTCCACAACTGCACTGGGTTCCTAGGCTCAGCCCTTACCCACAAATCTAGGCCATTTTCTTGCCTCTGGAAAGTATTATAGGCTTTGAGCCATTTAATCTGATTAACCCTGAATGAGATGAATGCTTGCAATTGGATGTCTCCAACAAAAGGGCCAGGGTTCAGCTCAGTCTCCTGATCTAGTACAAGGTTATGCAAATAGAATTCGCACAGCAATCTCTGGACCTTCACCCCGTAGTGTTTACAACAGTCTATAAAGTCATTGACAATGTTAATTTGTATGGGGGCACCTGCTTTAACAGCTTTTATTTTTAATTGTAAATATCGTTCCAGTAAAAATAGGGCATAATTTTTGGCAGGGGCCCTACATGCTAAAACGTCATTGTATAAAGAACACAAGGTATCCATCTGCTTGATAACGGTATCTAGCCTACAAGTTACCTTTGCAACTTTCTCTTGTTCCTTTCGCCAACCTTCAAAGGCCTGGCTTTCGGATTGATTGACATTCCTAAGTTGTTGCTATAGTTCTTCATACTTCTCACGAGGGACCGTTTGCTCTCTAAGCCTTTCTGCTTCTTGCTAAGCCTGTTTCAACCCCTTGCGCAAAGTTACTGTCTTTGGATCCCTTCTCCATGCAGCAGTGGAGGCCGGGAGTTTTACTTGAACTTTCTTATTGCGTTGCTTTGAGTTCAGAACCCTTATCACCCCTGAGGGTGGTGCCTCTGTCTGAATTCCCTTGTCACAAGTCATCATATCATCCATTTCTATTTTAACATGGATATCAGTTTGTTGTTGTTCCTTTTCAAATGGAACAACAGTATGCTCTTCAGCGTCATTTGGAACAACGGCTGGACTTTCAACAGGGTTTTGAACAACAGGACGAATTTTGGTCCTCCGTCTTTTTGCCTTGCGGAGTTTTACTGGAGTGGTCACCTTTTTCTTTCCTGTAGTCTTTCTAACCCTCTGCCTTGCTTTCAGGATCCTGATCTGCTGGTGGAGCTGGGCTATTATTCTCAATAATCTCTGTTGTTCCTTTCACAATTCTTTAATTTCCAAAGTTTCATTAGAAGGAACAACAGGCTTTCTGCTGCGGTTTGGGCCGTGACTAGTCCCTGGATCTTCCTCCTGGGGTGTTTCTTCTTTGTTCTGCTCCGGCTATTCTGTGGTAGGAACCTTAACTGGTTCTGTCAATTCCTGGGCAACTTCTTTTTCTGCCCCTACTTCCTCCAGAATTTCTTCGGTGCCTTAGGAACGGATTGTTCCTGCTCAGTATCTCTTATTTCTTCTTCATCATGAACAGGCAGATCTCCTTCTTCTGCCTCTTTTGCATGTGGTTTTTCAGATGCATTTTCCTCTTGGGGTTTGTTGTGGAGGTCTGATGGACTGGAAGGTTGGCCATATTCACCCATATTGGCCAAAACTGTGGCCAATTCATCTTCTCCCACTGCGTCCTATGGTGGGCTACCTTCCTGCTATCCCATTTCCCCCTCCTTCTTGGATTGTTCAGCTTCTGCCTCAGAATGCTCAGCTTCTGTTTTAGAATGCTCAACTTCTTCCTCATTTTCTTCTTCGGATTGCTCGGCCTCTTCTTTCTCTTCTCCTTCAGATTGCTCTGCTTCTTCTTCTGGCCATGAGGATTGCTCGTCCTCAATTTCTACTGGCTGGCTGGTGCTTTCCTGGAGCTTTTCCAGCCTTCCTCGTATCCGAGCTAACCAGACTGATTTCCTGCATTTCTCTGGTTGTTCGGGTGTATAGGCATGCTTATGCTTTGTTGATTCCTGGCGTGTTCCTGGACGTTCAGATGTACTAGTGACATGTTTTTGTTTTACTAATTCTCTGCGTTTTTCTAGATGTTCTGGTGTGCTGGTAGTATGCTTACGTTTTGGGGATGGTGCTGTCACCCCTCCCTCAATCATTGAAATTATCTCTTCCCAGCTACTTTGCTGCTAGGTGAGGCTATGACTAACAATTAATCAAATTAACCCATGGTGACTGACAACTCACTCTACATGCTTCGTGCAACGTCATGAAGTAACGAATGCAAAAGTGCAGGCAGATTTACAGAGCATTTATGTTTTAAAACAGCTAAGAGCTTAAGATGTCATGGTCTTACCACATCCTTTCTACCCTCACAGGTGATGTAGCTTTGCACGGTTCTTGCTAATTCTACCCAGGGCTCTCCTCTTCCCTTTAATCGTCAAGCTCTGGCCTTCGTCATGGAAGATTTCTATAATCTTCTGTAATCTCTCCTTTTTTAGCGTCCATATAGGTCCGGTGGCTGGTAGTCCCGAGACTTCTGCGATTATATCATCGGTGACTGCTATCTGTCTCCCCCTTATTGTGGAGTAATCCACCTACAGATTCTGTAGGAATTCAATCGCCACTGTTTCGTTAGACTCCTACAAGCGGTTGAGATAAGCCAACCACCCTGCTCTTTCCAGGATTTCCCGGGCAGCAGCAGAGACTGTCAACACCTGCAGTTCCCTTCAAATCACCCTTCCTCCCATGGTTTCATTGTGGATTCTCAATGGAACAACAACTGTTTGTGCTGTTTGAAACACAGAGAGGGTAATAGTCGCAAGATTTTGAACAAAACAGAGTATGCAACAGAAATGGATTATGAAAAGCAACTTGTGTAACAAAAATAGAAATATCATGCCGTTAAGCCGTGCCATACCCTAGTACACAACTTTTCCCGAATAGTGAGCTGACATGTAATCCAGGGAATAATGAGGTTAACCTCCCCCCCCGCAATGTGATAGGCTGTCCCAGTCGTCAAATAAAGGAGCAGCACCCGATCTGCAACAGAGTCATAAAGGAACATCATATGAAAATATGCCATGTTTAGAAAAACAACGAATTACCGAAATCGAGGCATAAAGTTGGATCCCGTATTACGTAAGAGGCTACTGTGATATGATGCGAGGTTGGGGGGATAGGACATCTGTCGTACTTGCCAAATCTCAAGTGGTCATTGTCACTTACTTTTCCATGATTTGTGGTAATAAATTTTCATGCGATATATAAGTCGGGAAATGATATATGATTATAAGAAACAAAAGAGTATTAGTATCTTACCTATTGGTGTAACCAATGTGACTTCAATACCATTAACAGTGCTCTGCTGCCGACAGGTGTCCATAACCTTGGCAGAGTTGTTTATTTCACCCCTGGAACCATGATCCTTTATGTGTATATTGAGGAGTATAGTGTCAAAGTGTAGGCCGGCTCGTGATGAGACCTCCCGTTCCAAGGTTTGTTTATATATACGTTTTGGACCATATCCCTGGTGTGGTGGCCATAGTGGGAATTCCATTTCACTTCCATCCTTATGATCATGGTAGGCTAGCTCTTCATGAGACCCTCTATCCTGCATTTGACAACTTATAATTCATGTTTACTTTTTTTCTTTTTCATAAAGTACTTTTCCTTATTTATACACAAAGGGTGGTTCAACACTCCTTAAGAGTAGGAATGGTGGAAGAAGTATTATCATCTCAATAGGAAGATATAAACCCTTTGCTCTTATTCCTAAACAATAATCAAAGAGGATTAAAGAGATTTTCATGATAAAGATAACCAATCAAAGCAAAATTAGTAAGACAATGACAACAAAAGATGATGGATAATTGTGTCCTTCCTTTTGTCCTCTTACCAATACAGAGCGTTATAAAGATAGCGATTTATGATTTGCGGATTTCAGTATGTTGTGATTTTGTATTCATTGCATAAGTGCATAGCTGTATCTTAAAGACTTGAAAGACCAGGAGCAAGAAGCATCCTCAATTTAGATCAGCAAAAGGAATAAGTTGTTTCACAAGGAGAGAAAAAGTATGCTCATGGTGTTCCTTTTGGAAAGAGGAACAACAAAGGAGCATAGATAGCAAAAATGCAAATGTCGTTCCTTTGAAAAGGAACAACAGAACACACCAATGCCATTCCTTTGAAAAGGAACAACAAAAATTTAAAAAATGCTATTCTTTTGGAAAATGGCAGCAAAACACTCGAAATGTTGTTCCTTTGAAAAAGGAACAGTAGCCACCAAAAATGTTGTTCCTTTGAAAAAGGAACAACAAAAGACGCAAAAATGTCCTTCCTTTGGAAAAGGAACAACAAAAATAAAAAATATGTTGTTCCTTTGGAAAAGGGCTAGCAAACACACAACAGTGCCATTCCTGTTGAAAAAGGAATAGCAGAAATCGAAATGTTGTTCCTTTAGAAAAGGAACAACAGAACAAGCAAATGTCGTTCCTTTGAAAAAGGAACAACACAAAATCAAGAATGTTGTTCCTTTAGAAAAGGAACAACAGAAAATCAAGAATGTTGTTCCTTTAGAAAAGGAACAACAGAAACACACAAATGCCATCCTTTTGGGAAAGGAACAGTAAAAATCGAAATGTTGTTCTTTTGAAAAAAAAGAACAGCAAAAATGACAGGAAAACATTAGTTCAAACATATGTACAAAAACGACTCAAAGAAAAGAACTTATATACAAATTGTAAAAAGAAATGAATCCCTTAATGAATTACAAGTGAGGAAGACTTCTCTTCCTCTCCCAAAATCTCCATATCAGTGTCTCGGCGTAGCTGCTGGCAGAAGGATTCCTGAGTGAGTGGTTTGCGATAGAGACGAACTCGGTGGCCATTTACTTTGAAGGCATATCCGGAACTAACAATAGTGATTAGAGTAAGGGTTCCATTGTCATGTACCTTCTGGATTTCGTATGGTCCCAACCAACGAGTCTGGAGTTTCCTAGGGAAGTCCTGAAACCTAGAGTCGTACTACAAAGCCCAGTCTCCCTCATGGAAGACTTTGTTTTTAATGAGAACATCATACCATTTGGCTCGCTGCTGTTGAATCAAGGTAGTATTTTGAAGTGCAGAGAGCCTAATTTCATCCAACTCATTGATCTACTGTAGTCGATTAATCTATGCCTCGCTTAGATCTAAGCCAACTTCCTGTGTTTTTCATAATGTTTGGATTTCGAACTCTATGGGAAAAATGGGTTGTTTTCCAAACACTAATTGATAAGGTGAGTAACCAGTGGTGCTTCTCCATGTTGTTCTATAGGCCCAGAGTGCTTCAGGTAGTCTAGCAGCCCAATCATGCCTATGTGATGCAATGGTTTTCATTAGGATTGATTCTATTACCTTATTGCTGCTTTCTACCTGTCCATTCGCCTATGGGTGGTATGGAGTAATGATTTTATGATGGATGTGATAATTGTTGAGTGTTGCAGCTAATCTATTCCTAGCAAATTGTGGTCCTCTGTCTGTAATTATTTCCCTTGGAAGGCCATAACGTACAAATAGATGGAACAGGAACTGTATGACAGAGTCCTTTGTGGCTCTTGGCAATGCTTCTGCTTCAACCCATTTGGTGACATATTCTGTTGCCACCAAGATATATGTTTTCTAATTTGATGATGGGTTGATAGGTCCAATGAAATCAAGAGCCCATCACTCGAATGGTTCAATGACTAATTATGGTTTTAGAGGCATCTCGTCAGATTGACCAGGACGTCCTGCTCACTAGTCGTTGTCACAGGCTTGGACAAATTTCTTTGCATCTCTGAAAATCGTGGGCCAATAATATCCTGTCTGCAGTACTTTATGTCCAGTTCTGTGCTCAGCGAAGTGTCCACCACATGGTCCATCATGACAGGCTTTTAGGATGTCAAAGATTTCATCTTCTTAACACATCTTCTGATATGCATGTCTGCCCCTGTGTGAAACAAATAGCCCCCAATCCATGAGAATCGAGCACTCTTATGAACAATCTGTTTGCGCTCATTAGGGGTTAGGTGTTTTGGTAGTTTACCTACTGCAAGGTAATTGGCAACATCTGCATACCAGGGTGTTTGAATGGCAACAACAAACAGATGTTTGTCCGAAAATTGATCTTCAACTGCTGCTGCATCGATTGGCTTTGGCATTCTTGAGAGAAAATCGGCTACAGGGTTTTCTTTGCTAGGCCGATCCTTGATTGTGATATCAAATTCCTGCAATAAAATCAACCATCTAGTTATTCTGGCATTTGTGACATGCTTATTTGCTAAATATTTTATGGCAGAATGATCTATATACAAGATAACAGGATATCCTGTAATATAATGTCTAAACTTATTGACAGCATGTACTACACCTAGGAATTCTTTTTCAGTAACAGTGTAATTTAATTCAGCAGGGGAAATTTTTTTGCTGATGTAATAGATATCATATGGTTTTTTATCCTCTTCCTGCCCAAGGACTGCGCCAATGGTTGTATCTGAGGCATCATATGATATCTGGAATGGAAAATCCCAGTTTGGTCCTCGAAGGACTGGGGTTGTGGATACGAGCTTCTTTAAATCCTTGAAAGCACGCTCACATTTTTTTGTCCAAAGAAAATCAACGTTACCAGTTAGTGCATATAAAGGTGTAGAAATGTGAAAATAATGTTCTATAAATCGTCTATAATAACCAGAAAATCCAAGAAAGCTGCGTACCTCTGTTTGAGTAGTAGGAGTGGGAATAAGCAAAAGTATTTGGATTTTGGCCGGGTCTACCTGAATGTCGGCTGCTGAAACATAGTGTCCTAGGATAAGTCCTTTAGTCATCATCATGTAACATTTTTCGTGGCTTAAGAAAAGCCTGGTAGCGATGCAGCGTTGTAGGAATTTTTCTAGGGTGTCTAGTGCTAGATCAAAATCATCTCCTATGGTGTAAAGGCATCCATGTATACTTCAAGTCCATCATTTATTAAATCTGCAAAAATGCTAAGGATAGCCCTTTGGAATGTGACAGGAGCATTACATAAGCCAAAAGGTAGAACTCTATAGGCAAATGTTCCCCAAGGACAAGTAAAAGTAGTTTTGTCCTGGTCTTCAGGAACAATCTGAATCTGATTGTATCCACTGAAGCCATCCAGGAAAGAAAAGAATTTTTTTCTTGCTAAAGTATCAAATACTTGGTCTATGAATGGGAGAGGGAAGTGGTATTTTTGTGTTTCTTTATTTAGTTCCCTGTAATCCACACAGATTCTCCATTTCCCATTCTTTTTTGGTACCACCACAAGCAGAGAGACCCATTTACTATCGGAGATAGGATAGATAAAATTGACATCTAAAACTGAAGTTCAGCTTTTACCACATCTTTTAGATGAGGATTAAGTCTCCTTTGCGGTTGACGAATAGGTCTGGCATCTTTTTCTATGTAAATGTGGTGTGTACATAATTGGGGGTCAATTCCTTTCATAACAGGGTAATCCCATGCGAATGCTTCTTGATATTTTCTTAACAAATGGATGAGCTTCGTTTCTTGTTCAGGTGTGAGGTTGGCATTAATATTTAAGGTTTTTCCTGGTTCAATTTCCATAATTTTACTATTTGCAACAGAAGTAACAGGTATTGTTTGATCATGAGTATCTTTCAGAGGATCTTCTTCTAATTCATTATCAAATGTTGCTTCTATCATGTGACACTATGTGTAGGATCCGGATTTAGTTTCACTAATCAAGTTATTAATGGAATCATCTTCTGTTTGGTCTTTAAAATCAAGTGCCTCTTGTATAGTTAATGGAGATCTAATGTTATCAGTAAGGTATGATACTGGGTGCTTGTTAGTTTTAATTATTGTGACACTTGGCTGCGCTGGAGGATATAGAACTAAATTCTTGATGTTTGGTCCTTTGGTTATGGTCATATTTCCTTGCCGGCAGCCAATGTAAGCATCGGCAGTGGCAAGCCAAGGTCTACCTAGAATTAGCAGGTGTCCATCAAGTCGGGTTTTTGGATTAATTATCAAGAAATCGGTTGGATATTCCCAGGAATCTACAGAGACCATGACATCATGTAGAGTACCCTCCGGCCTAACCACAGATCGGTCAGCCAATTCTAGCAAAGTAGAGGTGGGTTCTACAGATGTAATGCCGAGCTTTTGGCAAGTAGTGGTTCTTCAAATATTAATTGCAGCTCCTAGATCAACTAAGGCATTAGACAGGGTCTGACCATAAATTTGAACAGTTACAATTAAATTTCCTGGGTCGTCATATTTAATGGGTGTTTCTTTCCCTGATAGTAAATCAGATAAGGTGCCGACTACTTGGACTCTTGGATTATTTTTTATATTCCTCCTTGGTTTCTTTATGCACAATCCTTTGATAGTTTTTGCATATATAGGAATGTCTTGAATGGATTGGAGGAATGGGATTTTTATGTACAGGTTTTGTAATTCTCCCAGAATGTTGAAATCAGGATATTGTAAAGGTCGAGGTATGACTAATCGTTCTGGGAACGGAGGAGAGGATGTGGTTTCTTGATTATGAGTTTGTTGCTTATTCACATCCTCTTGTTGCAACAGATGTTCTCTTGGTAACTGATCTTCAATATGAATTGTTTTATCTCCCTCAGTTTCAATAATACGTCCAGATCGTAACTGAAGATCATTACACTCCCTCAGGTCGGGTCCTATTTCTGGTGATTCTATGATTTGGAGAGATCGGACCAGTCTGTTATTTGGATTGGGGTTGGGTTGGGCTGGGAGTTGTGGTCTCAGATTAGATTGGGGATTTTGTTGCAAGGCTGGCAGTGTAGGTTGAGGGAGTGGAATAGTTCCTACTGGCTGATGCATCGGTCTCTGCCAGTTTGTCTGCCAGGCTGAACTTTGTGAAGTAGAGGGAGTTCATTATGGAGGATATGGGCTACTTTGCCAATATGGTGGAGTGTAAGGGAAATTCGGCCAACCAGATTGGCTTGCCTGATTCAGCCACGGGTTTGAAGAAGGAAACGACTGTGGTGACTAGTTTGAAAATGGGGGTTGGGACTGGCTTTTCCACATACTATATTGTTGAGCATTAGACTGTGGAGGCTAAAAAGAAGAAGTTGGGTCTGGAAACATACCAGATTGTCTCGGCTGCCACTGGCGGTGTTGGTTGATCAAGTACACTGATTCTGGTTCTTCTTCCGCTTCCTTATATACCTCTTTCAATCCAGGAAGTGAGGGACATCTCTCCATAAGGTGATCTTTTGTACAGATGGCACATGTTTGGACTATATCTAGTGGAAATTCCTTGTGACTATGCTTTTTCCTTCATCGGGGACAGAATATCGCCAAATTCTGTTCTGCCTCCATTTGCTTCTATTTAGCCTGCATAATATCAAGTTGTGTAGTTAGTGTCCCCAAAATATCAGTTTTAAAATTTTCTAATAAATTTCCAATTTCCACACGTGTTACTCCTTCTATTCATATTTTGTTATCTCTTACAAACCGATCATGTTCTGTCGGTTTTACTCTTGTGCTGCCTCTCGAACTCCTAATACATAAATAAATGATATCAGCAAAATTTTCTTGATAAATATCCCCTTTTCCCATGATATTTAATGTTTCAATCCATTGTTCCTTCATTCCCCTTATCAATGCAGTTTTTAACACATTATCAGGTAAAGGTAGTGATGCATAAGGAGATCTTTGTAGATTGTACTGAAAACGTTCCACATACTCCTCTAATGTTTCATTCGGTTTGGCTGTCATTTGGAATATTTCATCCTTTAATTATCTAGACCTGCAATAATCCTGATATTTTTTTAAGAAAGATTCTTTCATTTGATCCCAATTGTTTATGACCCCACCACCTAATCCCATAAACCATCTTAAAGCAGCTCCTTTTAATGTAGAGGGAAATAATTTCAATTTATGGGGGTTGGTGGTGTAATCATATCCCCTGCACAACACATCAAATTCAAATAAAAATGCATCTGGATCTTCTGATGTGAGACAGTGAAATGTAGGGACATGTTGAAGAGGGATTGTTTTCATGGGCGCATTTGCTGCAGAATCCACTATAGAGTATTGTAATGTAGAGGTTTGAGTGTTTGGCTAATTCTAAGCCATAGGATCAAATATATGCCAGTAACCTTCTGGGATATCTAGGAGGGTATTCCTAGGTTGAGAGGGAATGGCTTTGACAGGGATAGTTTTAATAGCACTTCCTCTATCTAGGATAATGAGGATGCCTGATGTCTGAGGAGATTGGGTTCCTTCAACAATGATTTTTGCAGCACTCCCCTTATCTGGGCTATTTAATGGCTAATTTGTTCCAATAGGAGATCTTGGTTCCTCGGTTTCCCCTGTTTCTCCTTCTCCTTCACAAAGATTGCTGAAATTCCCTTCTTGCAATAGTTCTGGAGTAGAATTTTCAATTTCTTGAAAGTCCTGCTCTTCAGTTTGACTATGCACCTCAGCAAACGCTACAGATGGTGATCATGTGGCCTGAAGGGAACTAGTAGGCTATTTAGAAATGATTTTCCTGGGTCCTACTGATGGCTGAGATTCTGTTTTCTTATAGATTTCGTCTATGAAGGTCGTTCGACCAAGGGTCACTGGCCCCTTAGCTTCTTCAGGTTTGGGTGGAGGTTTGATATTTTTTTTCTAGTTTTTTCTGCTTAGTCATGCACTCAAATGAACTACTAAATTATATTCAAACAAAGCAATAGCAAATCTGTTAGGAAAGCGAACAGTGGAGCAGGGCTTTTACATGCTCCGTACGCAGGTTCTTACCTTCCGTTTTTAAAATCCAACTCTTCCCTAGCAGGTTCGTACACTACTCTTAAAAAAAGACAAATGGCTACACTCTTTCCCTGGCAACGGTGCCAAAATGTAGAGCTATAAAAAGGGTCTCTTTCACCTCTAATTACCTCACATTAATATGTCAATCTGGGAGCATTTTGTTATTTCAAAGAGTGTCTTAGTCTGAGGCTATCATTTGTCAGAGTAATTCTAGTAGTACAGCGTTTCAAAAATACAAGAGTAAATGAATTCTTGTCTATAGCTAAGTTACTTCAAAAGAATAAATCACACACTCAGAAACTAGGCAACTTATCAGTCAAGGGTTCGGCAGCGATAACCCATCCCTTTCGAAGCTGATGGAAAGGAAACTAGAGAACAGACCACGGGTCTAGGAGCTAGACAGTAAATGCTGAGGCTCACTACAACCTTAGATCCTCTCTCACACCAAAACAACAAATGCTAGTAAATGAAACAACTAAGTCTCGCGAGCAGTAATCAAACTTAATCTATTAACTCAAATACATTAATCATAATCAAACAATAATCTTTCACTCTTAAAGCAGATCAAGCAGCACACACTAATAGAACAGCACTAATTACTGATAAGTTATGGAACAGCGCTTGGAAACCATATACGCACACAACACGCTTGAATAGTAATCTGATCTAGCATCAATATTAATTAAAAGGAATACAACTTCATTTCAAAATAGAACATCATTACTTCTGAATCCAACAATCGTAAATAACCAACTTTCAGATGAATTATGTAACATGAATGTACAACACAAAAGCTCTGTAACAAAATAGTAACAATATTTGGTTAAGACTAATAATATTCAATCAACTCTGAAAGGAATAGTAATATAATGCAGAGTCAATACAACAGTTCTGTCTGTAAAAATATTAATGAATTAATCTTAACAGAGCATGTGATGTAAACTTATAAAGCATATCAGATTACCAAATAACGACAATAAGCAAATCATGCAGAAATCAAATCGTAGTAATACAGAAGAAAGCGTCCTCCGGGGCCGGGCCCTTAGCCTCCAAGGGTACACCCATTTAGGTTAATCTAGACGCAGAGATAAAATAATCACCAAGTTTGTATTAATGCATGAAACAAAAGTACAATGAACCAGTTCTTATCGAGACTCGATGATCAAGGTTTTGATCTTAACAGAAATTACATAAAAGCATAATCCTCCCCAAGCTAACAGTGTTGTCCCTTTATATAAGGGTGACGGCGGAGATGTCTAAGTAACAAGATAGATAAAGTAGTGATCCCTCAGGATCAAAGATCCTGAGGGATTCGCCAAACTGTTAATTCTTAATCATATCTTTTCTCCTGTGCTGAGCTGGTGTCTTCTCCTCCTTTTCAAGGCTGATTTGCTTTGATCTGCTTAGCGTTGTTTTCACTCGGTCTCCCATCAAAGGGACAATAGTTGCCTTGTCCTTATCTTTTTCTTTGGAACAAAAACTCCTCGTTTTCACCCCTTCCTACACGAGAAAATGACAATTGTTAGTGGTTAAGTCTTGCATATTAATCTCACATGTTTTGTTATAATTCTTTGTTGTTTTCCAAGTTCATGATGCAAAAAGGTTTACAAGTTCTACTGAAGAGCCATTGAAATTATCATCAAAATCATACCTTTTTAGTACTCCACACTTGGGTATCACAGCCCCCTCCACTCTACCACGGACCTAGTGACACGTCCTTGCTTCACACCATCTTCTAATAGGGCAGGTCCCCAACCCGGGCAGTGTAGTTTATAATGACGCACGTCCTTTCAGCTGCCCGTAGTTATAAGACTGTGCTACCTTCATTTAGTCACATGGCCGGACCACCAATGTATGGCTTCAAGTGACTGCCATTCACCTTTCCTGAAAAGGGTTCTCCATTTAATTTGATCAGTTGTACCGCTCCTCCGTCGGTATTCTCCTTAATAACATAAGGCTCTTGCCAGTGCATCTTGAACTTCCCTGGAAATTGATCAAACTTACTATCATATAACAAAAATAGGCCATTTACCTTAAATGTATAGAGCTTGATGTGTCGATCATGCCATGCCTTTTTGCACTGCTTTTGGACATGCTGGTGAAATCTAGCTAACAATATTTCTTCCTCTAGTTCATCCAGTTGGGCGAGCCTTTCTTATAGGGCTCCGCAGTCCATCATACCTGTGAGAACTGCTATGCACAGACTAGGTACAATGTATTCCGTAGGCATTACTGCTTCCACACTATAGACAAGCCTAAAAGGGGTTTGTCGAGTCAACTTCTTGCATGTCGTTCGATAAGCCCATAGTACTGCACGTATGCGTAGGTCCCAATCACTTCAATGAGCATTGCAAACCTTGGTCAGCACATTTTCAAGCACTTTGTTGAAAATTTCAACCATCCCGTTAGCCTGTGGGTGATAAGGTGTGCTCTTCTGGTGGTATACCTAAAATTCCTCCGTCAATGCACTCATCATCTCATTCAAGAAGTGCGTACCATGATCATTCATCAAGATCTTAGGACATCCAAATCGCGTCAGTACATGCTCAAATAGGAACTTCGTGGTAGTCACGCCCGTGCAATCCTTCATCGGTTGTGCTTCTACCCAATGAGTTAAATACTCCTTCATGGTGATAATGTACCTTGCTCCTGTCTTTCCTTGTGGCTGAATGGGTCCTACAAAATCTATTGCCACTTTTCAAAGGGTTGCAACATCATCTACGAATTCAAAGGAATCTCATCCCTCTACGATGGCCTACCAGTTCTTTGACATACATCACATGCCTTGCAATATGCTTTTGAATCCTAATGAAGGGTTGGCCACCACAAACCTACGCACAGAATCTTCTGCGTGGTTTCTCTTCCTGCATAATGTCCTCTCATAGTGCCCCCACAGACGTTGCTTCTTTTGAACTCAAGCGTATCTGGTATCTTCGACAGGTATCCAACATCAGGTGCAAGCTTGCTATATCGTGCTTAACCAACCCAAATACATTCCATTCATCAAAATATACCTCCAGGAACTTATGAATAAATTTCTTGAACACAACAACAACTACACGCGAGAAGATTGCAGGCACATTCGTCAATCTAAACGGCATTACAATGTACTGAAATCAACCCCACTCAGTTCTAAAGATTTTCTTGCTCCTATCCTCTGACGCAATTTTGATCTAGTGGTACCTAGAGAGCCCATCCGCGAAGGAATATGCTTCTTGATCCACTACATTTTCCAACACTTCGTCAGTGAATGGAGTTGGGAAAGGATCATGTACACAAGTGTCATTCAGCTTCCTGAGATCCAAACATATCCTCATTTCATCCTTTTGCATCTTTTCCTATACCACCATTATACTTACCCAGTCATAATCTTCCATAGGCTCAATGATGCCTGCTACGAGCATCTTGTCTATCTCTAAGTAGACCTTCTCCTTATATTTCAGATTGAGATAGTAAGGCCTTTTCTCTACTGGCCTTGCCTCGGGCTTTAACATGATCTTCATCATTCCTAGGTTCCCGATTATCCCTTTCAGATCTGTAAACTTGATAGGGAATAAATATTGGTATTCGCGGAGCAATTTAGCAACCTTATCCACCGTCGGGTCATCCCAGTAGTCTCCAATCTTCACAAATTTGGGTTCTGCATTAGTACCAATGTTTACTTGTTTTGTTTTCGATGACGCAGTTATATCAGGGTTCTCAATATGTAGTCCTTGAACCTCGCGGTGACCTTCTATTTTTGGAATTTTAATCTTTCACATATCCCCGTCCTCTTCTTTAGTAGTTACTTTATAAAATTCTAGAGTGTGACTTAGTTGCGTAGCCCATTCAGGCAAATCGGGTGTAAACGATCCTGTGGTATCCTAAGGATTGCTACTTTCACCTCTTGTAGTGCTTCATCAATACTATCAAACCTGTCCTCAAAACTGAATGTCATCATGAATCCTTCGTACAAGATATCCAATTTTCTTATCCCATGGTGGAGCTCTGTTTCTACGTACCAATTCATTGGGACCACATCCAGGGTATGACAGAACAAGTGCACCCACTCAAGTTGGGGCTTTTCTCCATAAGCCTGGGTCCATTTGGCCAAATGCGCACACGAATCATCTTGTCCATCATACTTGTCTATCGTTTACATCTTAGGCTTCCCGAAGTGAGTTCTCATCATTCTCCTACATTTGTGCCAATCATCAAAACTTCCCTTATGCGTATCCCACCATCTTGCAGGCATGGTGTAGTGCCCAGTCCAATGCCTAGAAGCGCTACTTTTTAGGTACCTCCCTTTCAAATGCATCCAAAAAGATACTACCTCATTCAGACCATCATAAGTAGGTAGATTTACTACCTCTGATGACACACAGTGCAATGATCGAGTTATCATGTTGGAATTCAACGAAGTTACTTCATGTAACTGATTCTGCCAACGCTCTATTTCTTCATCGGAGTTCGAAATGCAAGAACTCTCATGATCCATGTAACCTGTCCACCTGTGGTGGGATTCACCCAATCTTGGTCTTACACATTTATCTTATAGATACAGTCCAGGTCATCATCACTCTCATAATTGCGGACTGGTTCAGTATAGCACGATCCTTCAGTAGGATCGAGGGGTACTATTACGAGTAGTGATTTCTTCTCAAAGATCATCTTTCACTTCTTTAGATTGATTTCCCCATTCATATCAGTAGCCCAATCAATTTGTTGGGCATGGGATCACCCCACGGCATGCTTTTGGGCTCAAAGCCCAAGTTTTGAGTTGATATTGTTGTAAATATCTGCAAATTGCGGGCGCAAAATGTATGTTAGGGTCATAGGACTGTCTGCCTTAGTTTTGAATGTAATGTCGGCCTACCCATGGTTCACAGACCATGGGATTGTATAAATAGAGCAAGGCTCTAAGTTTTAAAGACATCTAGTAGTGGATGGGCATGAAGGGTCTTAGAGATTAAGTAAAAGTGTGAAGTGTGTCTTGGGTCGTACAGTAGGAAAAGGCTCTACAACTAAGTGCATAAAGGCCTAGTAGAGTCTATAGCTAAGTGCGCGGACCCCTGCAGTTGAGTGCACAGGGTAGAGTTGAGTTTGTAAACAGTGAAGAGATTAATAAAGAAAGGTTTTGTTACCACTTCTGTGTATTTGTTCTAATTTATTACATGTTTGATATCATTTGCAAATATATTGTTCCTTTACTGTGCGCACTTGTATGAATTGTGAATATTGTTAAGTATAACTAAGAGCATATAGATAAGCTAAGTTAATGAACTAATATTAGATTACTAGTAAGGACTTGGGTAATAACACTGTTTGGCCCCCAAGTAGGGTTGCATGAAGGTAGCATCTCAGGCTGAGAGGTATGGGTAAGTGTGCATAGCAACGTGCATGCAGCGTCGAACCATGGACCACTTGAACTCATCAGACATCTCTAGGGTGTGGAAACCTGGTTCTAGCACCCTCCCATACTACTTCGGGTGAGACCTCAGTCCGCTCTCTGTGGACTGTTGCCGAAAGGGCTAGTAGTACCAGGATTTGTTTGGCTAAATCACCTCTTAACCTGGGTCAAGCCCAAACAAGGCAACAAATGGTTCCGTTGCTGGGGCCGAGATCTGCATAAGGGATGTCTTATAGCGTGTCACTCGAATCTGACAAAGAGTGAAATTGAGAAGTGGTTGGACATAAAGATTCATGAGTTCGTGATGTAGGAAAATAGGAATCCAGGAGTATCGAAGGAACAGTGGTTAGAACGCTACATGTATACGGAAATCCATGAAATTTTCTTTGCATCCTTCCCCTCTATTTGTATGAGTGGATAATGAAGCTAGCAGACAGTCAGGGAAGGTGTACGCTCAACAAACCAATCATGTGGACTCTAGAGTTGGTGCTCAGACTAGAAGCATCGGAAGATAAGATCACATGCACTGTGGACCATTGGCTCAATCGAATTATAGCAAGGTTTAACACCGAGTTCATGGTAGATTCGTTAGTCAGCTACAGTGAGGCAGAATGACGCTTCCTCAAAGCACCACGAGGTAAGTATATTAAATCTTTGAACTCTTGGATTAAAATGCTACTTTGTGAAAAGTGGGTTATGTGAAAAATTTGATGTTTGGGGCCACACGAAGTGGGAATATCTACAGAAATGGAAGTAGCGAAGAATTATAGACTAGTCCCTTGATTTCACCTCCATGAGAAAGCGAGGAAGAGCTCATGAAAGTTTCAACAAGAAGCGTGATCAGTCTAATAAGGCAATGAATTCCACGCATACCACCCCCACCTACACTGCCACCGGTTTCACCATTGTCACCTCCAACTCCACCCACACCACCTCCACCACCACCATAGTTCAGTATGGTGAGTGCAATAAAGTTGTCGGTATTCAAAGGAGTAGGGAACGAAGATCCAAACCAATTTTGGTTCATGGTAAAGGTTGTATGGGAAGTGCAAGGGGTCACGGATGACAACATAAAGAAGGAAACACTGGTAAGTGCATTACAGGATTGCACACTGACGTGGTACATTAAGCACTCTAATGACAATCCAAACACAGGGATCGTAGATATCCAAGCTACGCTGAACAGGGAATTTAGTAGGCAAAAATCAAAGACACGGTCAGTTATTGGGTTTAAGGAAATCACGATGCTTCTAGGCGAGACCCCCTGGGAGCTAGATCAGAGACTGAAGGGAATGATTCGTGAAGCCAACATGACCTTGACAGATGGGAAACATTGCACATGGATTGTAGCATCACTAACACCACATCTAAGAACGACATTGTCGCAATAGAAGTTATCCACATAGGCCAAAGCTTCGGAGATTGCAATGATACTACATGAGATCCAAATACAAGATCCTAGCCTAGGAGTCCAAAACATCCACACGCAAGTGAAAAATTTATGTCTGGAAATGCAGATTTTAAAACAGGACAAGACAACTTGCCCAGAGGTGCTCGAGGAGGTATGGTGCATAAAATGCAAGGGACAGGGACATGACAAGGACCATTGTCTAATCTTCGTGAATTACTTGGTGGAGGAGGAAAAATGCCATTGAGAAAAGAGGCACAAGTAGGACCAAGTGCGAGAATGTATTATGGTGCACGATTTGTCAGATAAGAGGAAAGCATGCTACAGATAATTATCATCTATTACAAAAGTATATGCAGACGCCCCAACAATTGTTCTGTAATTTTTGTAGGTCGGTAGGCCATGATGAGCACACCTACAGAAGATATGAACTAATGATGGATCAAACCCCTACCTATAGGGTGTAGACTAAAACACAAGCCCTCAATCAAAATGAAAGGATGGCGCACATTGGATTTCAGGGGTGCAGACAAGGAAGAGGTGGAATGGGACCAGGAAGGGGTGGCAAACAATTGATTTGTTACAATTGCGAAGGGCTAGGGCATTATGTCTGTGATTGTAAAAATCCAAAGAGAGCATCATGTTTATATTGTATACATTTTGATCATGAGATTGAGGAATGCCCTACATTGATAGCAAGGATGTGTGATAAAGGAATACTCCAGCCTCCCCCGACTCAGAACCTACAAATGATGAGATTTGAGCCACATGAACAAGACCCAAATGTAAACATCGTGCTTCAAAGTGGTATCATGATAGGAGATGACAAAGGTAAGTAGCCTAAAGAACGTACGTGGGTTTGCAAGGTGCCTACAAAGGAACCTGAATTTGATTTGGAGCACGTGAAAGAGGCATTCATGGAAGCTAAGAAGAGCTTCATGAAGGCCTCCACTTCAGGTAGTAAGGATCAACTAGAACTGGAGATGGATCCTTCAATGCTCACTACCTTTTTGGAGACATGCATGAAGCTGTTGCATGACAAAAAAGTGGTGAGGGAACTACTGGAACTTATCACTAGGTGCGTTGGGTCAAGAGAATCCCACGTAGTCCGGAAGCTCGGAAAGTACACATTGCAAACCAGAATAGAAATGAGATTGACTACGCGAATCGGTAAGTATGAAATGGATCAAGTAATTCTGGATCTAGGATCGGACACGAATGTAATGCCAAAGCAGACATGGGAGTACATGGGCAGGCTCGCGTTGCAGTGGTCTCCTATTCAATTGTGAATGGCGAACCAACAAAGATCCTACCCATGGAAAGATTGCAGGGAGTAACGGTGGATATTGAAGATGCAAGCATGCTTGGCGATTCAAAAGTGATATAGATTTTTGATGACAAAAATCCCTATCCTACGCTACTAGAAATAGATTGGGCCACTGATATGAATGGGGTGATAAATCTCAAGAAGCACAAGATGATTTTTGAGAAAAAGTCACTACACATAGTGGTACTGCTAGATCCTGCAGAAGGAGCGCGTTACACAGAACCAGTGCGCAACGATGATAGTGATGATGATCTCGATTGTATCTACAAGATAACCGTGAGAGAGAAGGATTGGGTGAATCCAATAGTAGATGAAAGGATTTCGTGGGAGTGCGAAAGCTCCTACATGTCGGATTTGAATGAGAAAATATAACAATGGCATAACCGGTTACAAGACGTAACCACGCTACACTGCAACATGATGATAAGGTCACTACGATGTGTAGCAACAAAGGTAAGGGATCTACCTATGTATGACGGGTTGACTGAGGTGAATGAATTCCTGAACAAATTTGAAAGCGAAGTGCCAGAACAGCAGTGGTTTGATTCTCTGAAATGGGCACTGCGCGTGACACCCGTAAGGTGGTGGGGTACACACCAACAAATTTTCAGGGACTAGCACGAATACAGAAGGATGATGTGCCTACGATTTGGGGAGCCTCAGATGTGGCTAGAATCCAGCATAATGGATGAAATAGCCTACATGCCCACCTTTCCATATGGGTACAGGTGTGTGGTATGCATCTCACATGAACGCACATCGCTCTCACGATAGGAAACATGAATAACAAGTAGAAGTAGGCAAGACAAGTGTATGGAAAACGAAGTATGATAAGACCTAGTGTGCCAAAAATCATACAAGGGGAAGCCTTTGACAAGGTGTACGAAGTGATGAACATGGTCCACCATGTGAGAGGCACCGACTGGGACCTGCGCGTACCAGCGGGTGTATGGGCTTATAGGACCATGTGCAAAACTCTGACCGCGCAAGCACTTCCGAAGAAGAAGTATGAAGGAGGGGCTATTATCCCTGTGGAGCATGTGAAGCTGAGTCCATATGTAATAGCACTTGTAGATATGACAGTCCACAAAGCTTGGAATGAAGAAATCACACAGCTACAAGAAACATAACATATAGGACTTGAGGAAGAAATCTGACTGGGAAACTTTAGACTCTGTGAACTTGAAAGAGATCAGGTACAACTAAGGGATAAAAGTGCTTTGATGGATGCAGAGGTCAAGGAGATGGAAGACAAAATAAAGGAAGAATTTCTCATCGAAAAACCAGGAATGGTAAGGCAAGGTGTGTACGATCATACTAACAAGTTGGAGGACTATCGTCGTGAACTGGTTAGTATGCTACCGTGGCTTGGACCGCATATTTCCAAATGGATATCCAACCATTGCACTCTACAACAAAACTTCCCACATATGTCCCTCCACAGAAATGGAAGACTAAAGTGACTAAGGATTTGGATGAAACCAAGAGTCCACTTGAGACCCCACTCCTCCTAGATGGCATCGTGTTTGAAGGCACGCACCTGGGCTGCGTGCCAACCATCAAGTTCAAAGACTGGGACCTCACTGACCATGAGAATTTCCCTCATCTAGACCACGAATCTGATGAAGTAGAAGATTGCAGGGGTGGTGACAATGCTCGAGCCACGGAAGTAGCGACGTGGTGTGGAAAAGGCCGGATTACTGAACTTACTTTGGGTACCACATTTCCACCGCACAACAATCACCATTTTCATCATCAGGTAGCTACTTTTCTTGGTTCATGATGGCTACCTATGGCTAGATGAGCTTATCCCCATCATGACCAATCTAATTCACTGCATCTCTCAGCTTCCTTGCAAAGGAAAGGACCCTGAGACCATAGCCGAAGGAAAGGGCAGCGATTTGGCCCTTACAGAAGCCATGAAGACAAAATGTAAGCTGGAGAAAAAGAAGAGGTGCTATGCTATCTCCAGCATCAAGGACAAAGGGGTTTGCGTAGCCACCCAAATCTTTTCTAGCAAAGTTATGAGGAAGTGTTGCGCTGATGAAGTACAAACATTGGTGATCACATTGGCTGAGCAGTGCGTGGAAGGGGTCCAGTTCAATTGGTTTGAATTCCTCTATGAAGAATTTTTTAAGAACTGTTGCAAAGCCCAGGAGCATGGTAAAACCTTCCACTATTCGTGGTTGCTATTATCCATATTTCTCATAGCGGGAGAACTACTAGAGGACAATTAATTCCCCAGCAACGACAGAGAATTACCAAAGGCCGCGAAGTATGCTTCGCTCTAGCCATAAATGATGTGAAATGGATTCGAGACACAAAAATCTTCTTGGTGCTCATGGACATCAACATCCGGATGTGGATCAACTAGAAGCTGCGCCTGTCACCCACGGTGTACAATAGTCTGCAGAGTTATTCAGATTTCAAAGCTGATATGCACAACATTTATATCAAGGCGTGAAAGGATCCGATTAAGTAGTGGATGAAGCTACCTTTTATAGCCACTGATGACGTGATTTTTTCTTTCTTGGAGACATGGTCTCCTGAATGGCACACCCAAGATCTAGCAGAACTAGAGAAGGTAGCAACACAGAAGAAAAAGGATGATGCCAAGTTGTGCATCACTCAATTGGCAAAGAAAAAGTGAAATGAAAAAGCAGTATTTGAGGTAAGGGCATCACGATAAGTAGCATAGAAAGCCATGGAGCAGAAGAATGCCACAGAAGTAGCAACAACATCATAGGCAGCAAAGGTAGCAACAACACAGGTAGACGAGGGCCAAGAAACGTCCTCACAAGGGTAGGAGGAAGAGGAAATAGAAATAGTAGAAGGGAGCGCAGAACCAGGGGTTGCGTCCACATAGTTAAAGTGCTCACGCATCATAGAGAGAGTAGGACCAAGGAACAATGTCAAGGCCTCGAAGTTGGCCATTGACTCGATCACCTTAACTAAAGATGATCTCCATGACATCAACGAGAAGTTCTGCGATGTCACCAATGAAGCACTTCAGGAGTTTATGTAGGAGCACAAGACTGTGTTAGGGGCCCTCAGGGTGCAGCTGTAGGAGTTATAGGTGCATCCTGCTCAGGTGGGTACCCTTTCTACCCACCTCATAGAAGGATACTCGGTAGCAGAGGAGATGTTGCGTGCACGGATGTAAAGTACGATAATTTTTCTGAAATGAGCCATAATTTCAACGAATGTGACTAATAGATATTCGGTTAACATGTTGAAAGGACATTTACTTAATTTGGCTACCCTTTCATGAGAGATGTTGTATCAGCTACAGGATGGGCTAATGGTAGAGTTGCACGCCAGGGAGAGTTGCACGATCCAATTTCTTAGCGAACAGAAGATCAACATGGAACAGCTCAGTTTGCAGCGCAGTTAATTAGTGTCACAAAATCACATTTGGCGTAGGTGGTAGATGATGCTTGCTGACACATCCCAGAGCTGCATCACAATAGATCTACTGTTAGAGGTGCGGATCCACATATTGGCAACCAAAGTCTACGAGGCCAGAGAAGAAACAACAAAGGTTCATTTGGAGCAGAGTCTTTAGATCATCAAGCTATGTTTGAAGGTGTAGCCTTCAACTCCACTGGAAATCAGAGAATAATGTGCTAGCACTATCGCAACAGGGTTGGAAGAAATTGGAGATGCAGTGCGTGACTGTAATAGCATGTTGGAACAGGCACTTGAGGTCCTCACAACTTTTTAGGAGGACCCAAACATCTGGTGCCTAGAGATAGAGGCGCGTGAACTCCAGTAGCAGTATGAAAATGTCAGAGGAACTGCGTAGACAGTGGTCCTCACTCAACGGCTTGCAAGGATGCAGCAAGCCAAGGCATTAAATGAGTAGGTGGACGCAGCACACCATAAGGAAGCATTTCTCAAAGAACGCATTCAACCATGGATTGAGGAGGTCTTCATGATCACGGAAAATAGCGAAGGAAATCTCGTGCACATGCAAGGGATGCATGCGCAGATGCAGGGAAGCACACTGGACACAGATGTCTCATAAGAACGAATGCAGTAGGTTCAGCAAGCAATAGCCCATTGCATTGTAGATATTAGTACCATTCAAGAACATTTGGAGGGACTCCACGCCAAGATAATCGCACCAACAGAGTGACTCGACGGTGTGTTATCACTGAAAAGTCTGTTGTAAAAAAGTTTTTAGCCTAGCTTAAAGACAGGGTGTTTTCGCAGCGCATAAATCCGTTAATAGTTTCGCAGCGCCATCTGTTTTAGTGATTTCATAGCGAAAACACTAACCTTGCATTGGCTGCGCTACGAAATTGGGAAATGACAGATATTTAAGGTGAATTGATGGAAACACTGCAGGAAACGAGGTTTATCAAACTGTTATATGTGGGCCTGTACTCCATTGAAGGAAGGGGATGATATGACTTGCCGTTGTCTGCATATGCTTTGAAGGGGAACATTCTAGTGGTAGTTTTACTTTGCGCTCACAGCATTTGCTCCATACAAGGTAAGATTAGGACCATTTCAAACACATGATAACATCAACTTGCAGGAAACAAGCATTTAATCATCAAATCTCAAGCTATTTGGCCAAATGGTTTCAGTTCAAACTGATGAGTCAGGCCTTGATGTTAATGTTAAAGAAGCTTTCCTAGAGTTTACATCTCATAAGAATGAAAGTCACTCATTAGATGGTTAAATTTATGAGAATTCAAAGTTGGAAAAGATGAAAGGATCGTTGCATAATGTTGGTGTGAAGGCTAAAATGAAAATAGTTAAATCTGAGAATGTCACGGGAGTTTCCTTTGCAGCTTCCAATTGTTTGATGACAAATTGATGCACTAGAGAGGATTCATTGTATTTGGGGTTTATTCATCTCAAGACTGGGTTGTGTGCATTAGAGGCAAGCTTCCAACAGACGGTGCACGTTTGTCGAAGGCCGCAAAAAACTGTTGACTCTTGGAACTCGTAAGCTGTATTGTGTTGAGAGGATTTGTTGACACATACATCCACCGCCTCCATCGTCATCATAATAGACCCCAGCATTTCATTTACCTGTCGACGGTTCGAATCCCCTCCGGAGGCGCAATTGCTTTTTCCGCAGAGGTTCTGTCTGGCCGCTGCCAAGAGATCCGACGTTGATTTAAAAATCCAAGGATAAGGATGGGGCTTTGACGGCTTTTCAAGTAGCTTTTGATCGGTGTGAGAACGAGTATCAGGTTTTCCTTCTGAAAGTTAGAGATCGACTACCAGAATCCAAAACTCAGTCATCAAATAACCCAAGTTATAATATTTGGCTCTGGCATAGCTGCTTTTTGTCTGAACTTTTCGATCTTCTATGTTATTTGCTCGACAACCGCCGTTACTTTCAATGTTGCAGGGAATATGAAGGTGGCAGTTGCAAATTTTGGTATTATGGCTTATATTTCGCAATCCAATATCCTTCTTAAATGCAGTAGGGTGTGTGATTTCCCTTTTAGGTTGCACTTTCTATGGATATGTGAGACATGTTTTGACACCCATTAAGTTACCGTGAAAGCCCAGATGGAGTTCTCTTGAATTGAACGGATTACCGCAGATGGGTATTTTATTGGTCCACGAAGTTCGCAGGGTTTTATGCTTAACAGAGATCCAATTTTTATGGTGTTGATCGTGCTCTCCCCGGTTAAATAGAGAAACCCAACTCATTTCTTTGGCACCTACGTTTCTTCCATTTTTGCATTATGGTTAAATATTGTTGGCTAAATCGTTTTTGGGGATAAGCTTTCCTGCATATAATTCTTCACAGGTTAAGGTCTGTTCAGATACAGTTTTGGAGACATGCGCCGGATGTGATAGCCAGAGAGGATATGGGGGAGAAGGGATTGAAGCATTCGGTACCGAGCAGTTTGGGCAGCGGTGGATGTTATGACATAAGTCTGAAATGCAGGTGCAGATGGAGATGGGATTCTCCGGCTCGTACATGCGTGTTATTGCTTACTTTTATCGTTTTCCTGGCATCGTTTCTAATTTTTAAGGCTTTGGGGATGTTCTTTGCTGCGCTTACATTCTTTTCTTTCGAGAAACCTGCTATGAGCCCTTTTAGTTGTCATGAGGATAAAGAAGGATCATTGTCTATCGGAGTTTATCGTGGAAGAAATCCATTTGCACTGCATCCTATTTAGGAGGAAGGAATTTCGAATGACAGAAGCTCAGCCTAGCCTGTTGCTAATTCTGTATTTACATGTGCATCAGCTTCTGATAGCAGTCACTCGAACAATTTTGTGGCAGACCCTTTTCTCTATATTCAGGGAGATGTTCTGTACCTGTTCTTTGAGACAAAGAATGCTTTAACAATATATACATGATGCCCGAGAGTAGTCAGAAAGGGAATCTTCGTTTTTACCGGGCATTGGATTTTCCTCTGGAGTGGAGACTTAGAAAGGTGCTTCTTAAGAAGCCACTTGTAGACACTTTCTTGATTCACTATAATAAAAATTACTGGCTTTTTGGATCAGATGTCAGTCGGTTTGGTGCAAATAAAATGGAGAGCTGGAAATCTGGTATGCTAATTCACCTCTTGGCCCATCGAAACAACATAAGGGCAATCCTGTGTATAATTTTGATAAAAGCTTAGGTGCAGGGAATGCTGGAAGGCCTGTTGTGTATGATGAACATCTCTATCGCATGGGTCAAGATTGTGGTGACACTTATGGGCATCGTATATGAGCATTTAAAGTAGAAGTGATCACCAAGGAAAAGTACAGAGAAGCAGATTTATAATCAACAAATGATAGGCTAATATCTTGAAAGCTTGGGAAAGCAGAGTCTCTTGGGAGTCATTTTCTTTATGGAGGTGGTGCGCTATGATGGTGCTGGTTTCTTGAACCAGAACAAAAGATATATGCATGTGGTAATGATAAAGACTTTGTTGACTCCCAATTTAATTTGGCATTAGCAATAGATAATGATGTAATGTCATGTGAATCAACTAAAGATGCAGAGTAATTTCCTATTGAGGATGGCATGGTGGAGGGACTTGCAGATTCCACATCAGAATTAAGGTCATTTGAACACCAGCACTTAAAGGAACACAGTGATACATGCAAATGAAGCTGCATAGATGAACATTGGAAATGCAGGGGGTTTTATCTGTAATACTTTGTTTACTGAAATGCAGGGGTGGTTGCACAGGAAAGAGACTTGAATGTTTTCGGTCCATTAATATCTTCAGTTTCCTGGTGTTGAAGGTTTTGCTTTCTATGTTTGTTGCAAGACTTTAAATTATACAGCGGGTAGCCTTGTAAAGGTTTTGTAAGGTGTTCTAACCTAATTGATCTGGAATGTATTCCATATCAATAGTGTTTGTTAAAGACTATGAGCACATCTTGCAGAGGCACATTTATGCCTTGTTTAGTGATCTTTGGAAAATGGGTTCTGTAAGAATAAGGATTCCCACTTAAAGCTGATGTGCTCGATTCAGATTATAGAATGTGCCATTGTTTTGTGCACTTAAGGAATCAGAAATGGAAACAATTTCAGATGGCAGAGCCAAACATGAGTTTGATTCAGAGTTCAATTCAACACATAAGGAAGCAGGTATTGAAACAACAGGACAATTACATGAGAAGGATGGTCAGTGTTCGGACCTTGCTGATGTTGAAGCTACACACTGGCAATCATTTAGCTATGAGAGGAAGACTGTGTTTTTTTTTTAAATCACACAACAGTTTCGTAGCGCGCTACGAAACTGCTGTAGGTGATGTTTTCAATGCAGAATAAACAGTTTGACCGGGAATGTTAGAAGAGAGACACCTGTACATCAATACAGCCTACAGCTCATCTGGAGACATGGTGTTAGGTAGCAGCGTTCCATACTTTGAGCTATTAAAGATTTGGGAACATGCTGCTACATTTTCGGAGAATGGAAGACAGGGGCCGTGAAAATAGGGTACTCATCTTTAATAATTAATGAGCCATCTACACAGCTAGCACCCGAGGTCAGCTTGTTCAGTGAATGTTCCTCCAACACATCTCAGCCTAACTGAAGGAGGACAGCTGTCAAGGATCCAAGAAGAATCATGTTACGAGGAGAATGGAATTAGTGTTTTAGTTTGATTAGGATTTTGTGTAATTACAGCTCAGCATTTTTGTAATTAATGAATTAGTTAAATAGCATATAGGAGTAGTTAATAGAGCCTTTGAGCTCGCTCTAGAGAGGGAAGAATGTATTCCTATAAATGGATCAGAGGAGGATGTAATAGGGGTTGGATGTTTTTGAAGAAGACTGTTTTGGTTTATGTATAGCAGATTTCAGTAATACAAACAGCTGTTGTTTCTTCTCAAGATTCTCAATAGATCTTATTGTTCAAATGTATGGTGGTTTTTTCTCTTAGTGTTCTTTTATAGTCTTGTTACAGCATAATCACTCAGAATTCATGTTTAATGCTCTGACTTCCTGTATGCTTTGCAAACTGTGTTCTATGTAAAGTATGTTTGAACATCTGATGTAAAGAGCCTTGATTTCTATGAAAGGATAGTGTTATTGTTTACTGAGATATTAGTGACTCCATAAGCCCAATGGGAAGCAATTCTGTCCAGCCAGTACATTTTTCATGTGTCTTGTAAGAGTTAGCCATCTTGTTCAATATCAATAACCTATGAGAGAGCCCTCTCAGACTAAGGAGGCTAAGCCTTAGTTAAGAGCCTGGTTTGAAACAGTTACACAGAGTCTTGCTGATTGGCAGCCTTCAGTACCTGATTTTGTGATAACATTTTGGTGCGTCTGCCGGGAGCCTGATGATTACTCATTCCCGAAGTTTTAAGATTGGATTTCTGAAGGTAGCAGGAGTTCAAAGTGGTTTTCGAGGCTGAAAACCTACCTTGGCGACTCCATTGTTGAAGAATTCAAAGTTTATACATTCATGGTGATTCCACTGGAGTTATGAAGGACCCAGAAGCTGCCATTCTTAGTTCAAGGTATGCATGCATAGATTTCTCAGGAATTCATGGTTTCCCAAATCATTTTCCCAAGGATGCATATTTTCTAAGGAATGGTCCCAAATTCAACGGAGAAGATTTGAGTTTAACCTTGAAGCATATATCAGATTTTTGTGAATTTTTAGAGCTTCTTAGAGTTAAACATGAGGATGTTTGTATAAGGTTATTCTATGATTCACTTCAAGGGAAATGCAAACAATGGGTTGAAAGCTTTCCTATCAAATCCATTAAGTCATTTCAAGACTTTTGGCTCATGTTTTTGGAGGAAGGGATAGATAGGTCCGAGTCGGTGGCAGACTCTCCCTCAGTTGCAGATTTTAAGCAATGGAATAATGATTATAGCAAAGAAGAAACAAATGAAGATTTTTCTTTGTCCTTGTCCTCATATCTAAAATCCTTTGACTACAAGGCAGAGGATAAGATGAAATTTTTTGATGAATTTGTCAAAGACATTGAGAAAGAAATTGAAGGTTTAGAAGGACAAATTCAGGCATACAGTTTTCATGATTATGATCATTATTCTCAGAAGTTTTCTATGGCAGAACGCAAGGAGACTATGCTGGTTCCTTTCTCTTTCACGATTGAGGAACTGAACACTGTGGTTGAAGATCAGTTTGCACAGCTGGAAAGTTACAAGGAAAAACAAGCTGATCATGTATTCTGGGATCCTGTAGCTGATTACATGGAAGAGTTTTACTCTCCAGTATTTCAATTTTTCAAAGAAGATCAGAGACAATTTCAGTGGCAGCGGTCATCACACTATCATATTGGCTCTGAACTCCAATGCAGTCAAAGAAATCAAATATCAGATAAAACAGAGGATTGGCTACATTGGAAATTTCATATTGATTGAGCAAAGAGAAATTGAAAATTGTTAGGGTAGGTAGGTATAGGTAAATGCAAATAAGCTCAAGGTCAACTGAGCATTTTTCATTAGAAGTAGCTTTCCTTCTCCTACAGTCATGCTGGTCAAGCAAATTTCTGTTGGTCAAATAAAATCTATAAGGCACTGGAACTGCAGGTTCTTAGTGCACCACAAGGGCACACTATCCCAAGTGGAGCCGCTGTTATCACTGAAAAGTCTGTTGTAAAAAATTTTTTAGCCTAGCTTAAAGACAGGGTGTTTTCGCAGCGCATAAATCCGTTAACAGTTTCGCAGCGCCATCTGTTTTAGTGATTTCGTAGTGAAAACACTGACCTTGCATTGGCTGCACTGCGAAATTCGGAAATGACAGATATTTAAGGTGAATTGATGGAAACACTGCAGGAAACGAGGTTTATCAAACTGTTATATGTGGGCCTGTACTCCATTGAAGGAAGGGGATGATATGACTTGTCGTTGTCTGCATATGCTTTGAAGGGGAACATTCTAGTGGTAGTTTTACTTTGCTCTCACAGCATTTGCTCCATACAAGGTAAGATTAGGACCATTTCAAACACATGATAACATCAACTTGCAGGAAACAAGCATTTAATCATCAAATCTCAAGCTATTTGGCCAAATGGTTTCAGTTCAAACTGATGAGTCAGGCCTTGATGTTAATGTTAAAGAAGCTTTCCTAGAGTTTACATCTCATAAGAATGAAAGTCACTCATTAGATGGTTAAATTTATGAGAATTCAAAGTTGGAAAAGATGAAAGGATCGTTGCATAATGTTGGTGTGAAGGCTAAAATGAAAATAGTTAAATCTGAGAATGTCACGGGAGTTTCCTTTGCAGCTTCCAATTGTTTGATGACAAATTGATGCACTGGAGAGGATTCATTGTATTTGGGGTTTATTCATCTCAAGACTGGGTTGTGTGCATTAGAGGCAAGCTTCCAACAGACGGTGCACGTTTGTCGAAGGCCGCAAAAAACTGTTGACTATTGGAACTCGTAAGTTGTATTGTGTTGAGAGGATTTGTTGACACATACATCCACCGCCTCCATCATCATCATAATAGACCCCAGCATTTCATTTACCTGTTGACGGTTCGAATCCCCTCTGGAGGCGCAATTGCTTTTTCCGCAGAGGTTCTGTCTGGCCGCTGCCAAGAGATCCGACGTTGATTTAAAAATCCAAGGATAAGGATGGGGCTTTGACGGCTTTTCAAGTAGCTTTTGATCGGTGTGAGAACAAGTATCAGGTTTTCCTTCTGAAAGTTAGAGATCGACTACCAGAATCCAAAACTCAGTCATCAAATAACCCAAGTTATAATATTTGGCTCTGGCATAGCTGCTTTTTGTCTGAACTTTTCGATCTTCTATGTTATTTGCTCGACAACCGCCATTACTTTCAATGTTGCAGGAATATGATGGTGGCAGCTGCAAATTTTGGTATTATGGCTTATATTTCGCAATCCAATATCCTTCTTAAATGCAGTAGGGTGTGCGATTTCCCTTTTAGGTTGCACTTTCTATGGATATGTGAGACATTTTTTGACACCCATTAAGTTACCGTGAAAGCCCAGATGGAGTTCTCTTGAATTGAACGGATTACCGCAGATGGGTATTTTATTGGTCCACGAAGTTCGCAGGGTTTTATGCTTAACAGAGATCCAGTTTTTATGGTGTTGATCGTGCTCTCCCCGGTTAAATAGAGAAACCCAACTCATTTCTTTGGCACCTACATTTCTTCCATTTTTGCATTATGGTTAAATATTGTTGGCTAAATCATTTTTGGGGATAAGCTTTCCTGCATATAATTCTTCACAGGTTAAGGTCTGTTCAGATACAGTTTTGGAGACATGCGCCGGATGTGATAGCCAGAGAGGATATGGGGGAGAAGGGATTGAAGCATTCGGTACCGAGCAGTTTGGGCAGCGGTGGATGTTATGACATAAGTCTGAAATGCAGGTGCAGATGGAGATGGGATTCTCCGGCTCGTACATGCGTGTTATTGCTTACTTTTATCGTTTTCCTGGCATCGTTTATAATTTTTAAGGCTTTGGGGATGTTCTTTGTTGCGCTTACATTCTTTTCTTTCGAGAAACCTGCTATGAGCCCTTTTGGTTGTCGAGAGGATAAAGAAGGATCATTGTCTATCGGAGTTTATCGTGGAAGAAATCCATTTGCACTGCATCCTATTTAGGAGGAAGGAATTTCGAATGACAGAAGCTCAGCCTAGCCTGTTGCTAATTCTGTATTTACATGTGCATCAACTTCTGATAGCATTCACTCGAACAATTTTGTGGCAGACCCTTTTCTCTATATTCAGGGAGATGTTCTGTACCTATTCTTTGAGACAAAGAATGCTTTAACAATATATACATGATGCCCGAGAGTAGTCAGAAAGGGAATCTTCGTTTTTACCGGGCATTGGATTTTCCCCTGGAGTGGAGACTTAGAAAGGTGCTTCTTAAGAAGCCTCTTGTAGCCACTTTTTTGATTCACTATAATAAAAATTACTGGCTTTTTTGGATCAGATGTCAGTCGGTTTGGTGCAAATAAAATGGAGAGCTGGAAATCTGGTATGCTAATTCACCTCTTGGCCCATCGAAACAACATAAGGGCAATCCTGTGTATAATTTTGATAAAAGCTTAGGTGCAGGGAATGTTGGAAGGCCTGTTGTGTATGATGAACATCTCTATCGCATGGGTCAAGATTGTGGTGACACTTATGGGCATCGTATATGAGCATTTAAAGTAGAAGTGATCACCAAGGAAAAGTACAGAGAAGCAGATTTATAATCAACAAATGATAGGCTAATATCTTGAAAGCTTGGGAAAGCAGAGTCTCTTGGGAGTCATTTTCTTTATGGAGGTGGTGCGCTATGATGGTGTTGGTTTCTTGAACCAGAACAAAAGATATATGCATGTGGTAATGATAAAGACTTTGTTGACTCCCAATTTAATTTGGCATTAGCAACAGATAATGATGTAATGTCATGTGAATCAACTAAAGATGCAGAGTAATTTCCTATTGAGGATGGCATGGTGGAGGGACTTGCAGATTCCACATCAGAATTAAGGTCATTTGAACACCAGCACTTAAAGGAACACAGTGATACATGCAAATGAAGCTGCATAGATGAACATTGGAAATGCAGGGGGTTTTATCTGTAATACTTTGTTTACTGAAATGCAGGGGTGGTTGCACAGGAAAGAGACTTGAATGTTTTCGGTCCATTAATATCTTCAGTTTCCTGGTGTTGAAGGTTTTGCTTTCTATGTTTGTTGCAAGACTTTAAATTATACAGCGGGTAGCCTTGTAAAGGTTTTGTAAGGTGTTCTAACCTAATTAATCTGGAATGTATTCCATATCAATAGTGTTTGTTAAAGACTATGAGCACATCTTGTAGAGGCACATTTATGCCTTGTTTAGTGATCTTTGGAAAATGGGTTCTGTAAGAATAAGGATTCCCACTTAAAGCTAATGTGCTCGATTCAGATTATAGAATGTGCCATTGTTTTGTGCACTTAAGGAATCAGAAATGGAAACAATTTCAGATGGCAGAGCCAAACATGAGTTTGATTCAGAGTTCAATTCAACACATAAGGAAGCAGGTATTGAAACAACAGGACAATTACATGAGAAGGATGGTCAGTGTTCGGACCTTGCTGATGTTGAAGCTACACACTGGCAATCATTTAGCTATGAGAGGAAGACTGTGTTTTTTTTTTAAATCACACAGCAGTTTCGTAGCGCGCTACGAAACTGCTGTAGGTGATGTTTTCAATGCAGAATAAACAGTTTGACCGGGAATGTTAGAAGAGAGACACCTGTACATCAATACAGCCTACAGCTCATCTGGAGACATGGTGTTAGGTAGCAGCGTTCCATACTTTGAGCTATTAAAGATTTGGGAACATGCTGCTACATTTTCGGAGAATGGAAGACAGGGGCCGTGAAAATAGGGTACTCATCTTTAATAATTAATGAGCCATCTACACAGCTAGCACCCGAGGTCAGCTTGTTCAGTGAATGTTCCTCCAACACATCTCAGCCTAACTGAAGGAGGACAGCTGTCAAGGATCCAAGAAGAATCATGTTACGAGGAGAATGGAATTAGTGTTTTAGTTTGATTAGGATTTTGTGTAATTACAGCTCAGCATTTTTGTAATTAATGAATTAGTTAAATAGCATATAGGAGTAGTTAATAGAGCCTTTGAGCTCGCTCTAGAGAGGGAAGAATGTATTCCTATAAATGGATCAGAGGAGGATGTAATAGGGGTTGGATGTTTTTGAAGAAGACTGTTTTGGTTTATGTATAGCAGATTTCAGTAATACAAACAGCTGTTGTTTCTTCTCAAGATTCTCAATAGATCTTATTGTTCAAATGTATGGTGGTTTTTTCTCTTAGTGTTCTTTTATAGTCTTGTTACAGCATAATCACTCAGAATTCATGTTTAATGCTCTGACTTCCTGTATGCTTTGCAAACTGTGTTCTATGTAAAGTATGTTTGAACATCTGATGTAAAGAGCCTTGATTTCTATGAAAGGATAGTGTTATTGTTTACTGAGATATTAGTGACTCCATAAGCCCAAAGGGAAGCAATTCTGTCCAGCCAGTACATTTTTCATGTGTCTTGTAAGAGTTAGCCATCTTGTTCAATATCAATAACCTATGAGAGAGCCCTCTCAGACTAAGGAGGCTAAGCCTTAGTTAAGAGCCTGGTTTGAAACAGTTACACAGAGTCTTGCTGATTGGCAGCCTTCAGTACCTTATTTTGTGATAACACGGTGAGTCACGATGTTTGTGTTTGGGGGCTTGTTGGGCATGGAATCTCCCCATGGCATGTTTTGGGGCTCAAAACCCAAGTTTTGAGTTGATATTGTTGTAAATCTCCACGAATTGTGGGTGTGAAATGTATGTTAGAGTCATAGGGATGTATGCCCTAGTTTTGAATGTAATGTCGGCCTACCCATGGTCCACAGACCATGGGATTGTATAAATAGAGTGAGGCTCTAAGTTGTAAATACATCTAGTAGAGGATGGGAATGAAGGGTCTTAGAGATTAAGTAAAAGTGTGAAGAGTGTATTGCGTCCTAGAGTAGGAAAAGGATCTACAGCTGAGTGCACAGAGGCCTAGTAGAGCCTGTAGCTGAGTGCGCAGACCCCTGCAGTTGAGTACGCAGGGTAGAGTTGAGTCTGTAACTGGAGAAGAGATTAATAAAGAAAGGTTCTATTACTACTTTTGTGTATTTGTTCTGAGTTATTACATGTTTGATATCATTTGTGAATCTATTATTTCTTTACTGCACGCACTTGTATGAATTATGAATATTGTTAAGTATAATTGAGAGCATACAGATAAGCTAAGTTAATCAACTGATATTAGATTACTAGTAAAGACTTGGGTAATAACACTATTCAGCCCCTGAGTAGGGCTGCATGAAGCTAGCATCTCAGGTTGTGAGGTACGGGTAAGTGCGCGAAGCAACGTGCACGCAGGGTGGAACCGCGGACCACTTGAACTCATCGGACATCTCCAGGGTGCAAAAACTTGGTTCTAGCAGCCTCCCATACTTCTTTGTGTGAGACCTCAGACCACGCTCCGCAGACTGTTTTCGAAAGTGCCAGTAGTACTGGGATTTATTTGGCTAAATCACCTCTAAACCTAGGTTAGGCCCCAACAAGCCAACACAATTCCCAGGAAAATAGGATAGGGATTACTGTCATCCACTATCTCTATTACTTCAAAATCAGCTAGTGTGCTTGCTCCCTCAATATCCACGGCCAACCTCTGCATCTGCCCCATGGGGATGATCTTTTACTGATTCGCCATCCCTAGCTGAATCAGAGACCATTACAACAAAGGTCACCCCATTGATTCCAAAGTCTACTTCAGTAGGACATTCACATCTGAACCTAGGTCCAAAATAAGCCGATCCATCTTATACTCTCCTATCTGCATGGTTAGTCTCATCTTCCGTCCCGTCCTTGTTTTATGATTTCCAATATTTCATACTACATGCGGCTCACCTGGTGCGGTTCCAGTGCATCTATTGATGAGTTCTTGTAACCCTTTCACAGCCTTTCTATCACACAGTAACTTCATACAGGTCTCTAAGAAATTCGTGAGAATAGAAGGGTCCATCTCCTGTTCAAGTTTATCCTTGCTTCCTGAGATGGAGGCCTCAGGGATGCTCTTCTTAGCTTCCATGAAGGTTTCATGTACGCGCTCCAAATCAAACTCATCCTCCTTTATCAGAGATTTTTGAACCCATATATAGTCTTCGGGTTGTTTCCCCTTATCATCTCCTGTCACGATTCCACCTCTGAGCACTATATTTACATTTGGATCTTCCTCGCATGGATGACACCTCATCATCTACAGGTTTTGAATCAGTGGAGGTGGTAGCACCCATTTGTCATGTATTCCAGCTATTAGCGTAGGAAATTATTCCATTTCAGGATCACGCAACGTGCAATACTTACACGATGGACACATCCAATTAGTGCAATCACAGGCATAGTGTCTTGGTCCTCCGTAATTGTAGCAAATCAATTGTCCTTAACCTCTACTAGGTCCTCCTCCACCTCGGCCTCTTCCGCACCCCTAAAATCCTGTCCACATCATCACTATGCTCTGGTCAAAGGGCTGCGTTTTAGCCTAAACCATCTAGGCAGGAGTTCTATCTATCATCAGTTCATAGCTTTTGCAAGTACGTTCATCATGCCCTACTAACCTACAAAATTTTTAGAACAGTTGTTGCGGTGCCTGTACAAACTTCTATAGAAAGTGATAGTTATCTGTGGCATGTTTTTCGGCTACTTGACAGATAACGTACCATAATGCAGGCCCTGTGCTAGGTCCTACTCAAGCTTCTGGCCTTAAAGGCATCGATCCTCCTCCTGCAATATAGTTTGCAAATATTAGGAAATGGTAATTGTCATGACCCTAACTCTTCCATTTCAAGCACCATACCTCCTCGCATACCTCTGGTTGAGCTATCCTGTCCTCCTTCAGACTTTGCATCTCAAGGCACGTATTCTTCAGCTGTGCATGGATCTGCTCAACTCCTAGATTTAGATCTTGCATCAGGGTTTCATGTAGCCTCATGGCAATCTCCAAGGCCTCTACCTGAGTTTTTATCTTCTATTGCAACAACACACTCCTTAAGTGTGGTAGTAGCGAAGCTACAAACCACTCGCGATACTGTCCATCTGTCAAATTCATGTTGGCTTTGTAGATTGTACACTTCAACCTCTAATCTAGTTCCCAAGGTGTCTCGCTTGGTTGCATCGTGATATCCTTAAATCCCACAATTTACTATGCCTCATATTTAGGCCTACTAAATTCTTTATTCGCTGTTGCTTGGATGACTGCTACTCCAGCATTCAGGTTATCATTACAATATTTAATATACTAGGTTAGCACGTGATCTTGCAAAGTACTAATGAGTGTCACCTTCTTTATATGATCATCTGTAACACCTTAAGCTTCCCATACAACCCTCAAAATGAACCAGAATTATTCCCGATCCTCATTTCCCAATCCTTTAAACAAAGGAAGCTTCACTATATTTGCCATACTGAACTATGGTGGAGTTGGAGGTGGTTCGGGTGATGTTGGAGGTGAGGGTGGTGAAGTCGGAGGTGGTTGGGTGAAGGTGTTATTCATGGGAATCCTTGTCTTATTAACTAAATAGAACTTCATGGAGAAACCTTTGCTATCCCTTCTTCATCACCTTGCAAAGGTGAAATCAAGGGACTATAATCTGGACTATTTTTTTCCTTCATTCCTATAATTTTTTCCGCTTCACGTAGTCTCGAACATCAAGGTAGCTGCATAACCAATTTTTCACACAATCACATTGTAATCTAGGTATTCAAGTATTTTACGTACTTACCTCGCGGTTGTTTGAAAAACCGTTGCTCCACCTCACTATAGCTGACTGAGGTGTCAACCGTGAATTTAGTCACAAATCCTCCTATGACACGATTGATCCAATGATCGATAGTGTGGGTAATATTATCCTCTGATGCTTCCAACCTTCACACTAGCTCCAGGGTCCACACAATAGGACTGTCAAGTTTCCACCTTCCTTGGCTATCTGCTAGCTTCATGATCCACTCGTATAGCTCAATAGGGAAGGACCAAAAAAATATCTCATGGATCTCTGTATACATGTATCTATCCAACCACTATTCCTTTGTAATTCAAGGGTTTCTTTTCTCTTGTGCCACGAATTCGTGGATATTTCTACCCAAGTAGTCTCCAATGTCCTTCTTAGTTGGATTCTAGTGATATGACATCACACATCTCTTATGCAGATTCTGGTCCCGACAATGAAACCATTTTTTGGCTTGATGGGGCCTAACCCAGGTTCAACGTTGATTAGCCAAACAAATCCCTATACTACTGGCACTTTCAGCATCAACCTGCAGAGCGCGGACTAAAGTCTCACCCGAAGCAATATGTGGGGATGCTGGAACCAAGTCTCTGCACCCTGAGATGGTTGTGATGTCGTTTGATTCCTTCTATCCCTGCCTTCGCGTAGGCTGCTTCGCTCTAGGGCTTGCAAGACAAAACCTCTATTTCAGCCTTCAGTACCTTCGCTAAAGTATACGACTGACCTTCACGCAACCCTAACCTGTGGCTCAGGTACTTTTATGCTACTACGGTAGTGTGACATGCAGATTCCTTAATTATTCTAAGTGATTTTATTATCTCATCAAATACTTAAAGTTAATACCCGTAAGTAGATATTTGTAATTGCATTCAATTATTCAAAGTAATTACATTCATTCACGCATCATATAAGAATAATAAAGGAAATTCGTACATAAAATATCCAAACGCATCAACAGAACAAAGACACAGAAATTGCATAATATCTCATTTTATTAATATCTTCCAAGTGTTTACAGACTCTTTCCACCCTGTGCACACAACTGCAGGGGTTCTTGCACTCAGCTACGGACATCTGCCCTAGGCCTCTACGCACTCAGCTGTAGAGCCTCTAGCTACGGTACACCCCAAGACTTAGACTTCTTATTCAGGACTATCTCTCTATTATATGATATTCCATTGTCTATCTCTTTAAACTACTTAGATCTTAGCTCTTTTTATACAATCCCATGGTCTGCAGACCACGGGTAGGTCTCTTGCATCCGACATTACTTTACAAAACTAAGGGCTGAATACCCTTTTTTACCCATAATACCTTCACGCTCCGCGACCACAAAATGCAGAGTCTTTACAATTATATTATAAAAAATAACTTAAATGTGGGCTTTTAGCCCCAAAACTACCCTTGGAGGATCACACTCCCAACAAAGCCTCACTGTAACATAGTGTAGAGGCATGTAGCCACTGTTGGAGAGATGCACAGCTAAATCAAATAAATACACAGCAGAATATCAAGCACATATGACACAATATTTAACGTGGTTCACCCAACCAATCTGGGCTACATCCACCAAACATAGGCATCAGGAATTTAGTAATCAAAACAGGAGATTACATCATGAAATCCTCACAAAACTCTCACCCTCATAGTAAACATTTGAATGGTTGCCTGTTATATAGCATAGAGAATCTAACAACCTCATTAACTCCCTCACATCAAATATAGGAGGCATTAACTCCCTCCCAACAACCTGGAGCTAATCTAGGAACTGAATTCCTATTGTTGTCACCTACAGAGATTTCTGCTTATTTCACTTCAAACAGAAAATCTCAACAATCTCCACCTTGACAACAATTCGCCTGATGCCCAGTTAATATTATTTTATCTTTTCTGCAAGCCAAGAGAAGCCAAACACCAGCGTAGCTTCTCTAACAAAACTGGTTTCGTGAACATGTCTGCACAGTTCTCCTTTGTATGCACCTTTTCCAGAGAGACTCCCCTTTTAGTGATAACCTGTCTTACAAAATGGTACTTAATTGGAATATGCTTTGATTTACTATGATAGGCTGGATTCTTAGCCAAATGTATTGCACTTTGACTATTACAAAGTAACCTGATGTTGTCCTATAACCTACCAAACTCACCAAGCAAACCTTTCAACCAAACCGCCTCTTTGCAAGCATGCGAAGCAGCAATGTATTCTGCTTCAGTAGTGGATAAAGCAACAATATTCTTTAGCTTTGACATCCAGCTTATAGCTCCACCTGCAAGAGTAAAGACGTACCCTGAAGTTGATCTTCTCTTATCCAAATCACCTACAAAATCGGAATCAACATATCTGCAAACAAATTCACTACTCTTATTGTAAGAAATACAATAACTACTTGTGCCTCTCAAATATCGAAGTACCCATTTCACTGCTGACCAGTGTTCTTTACCCGGATTTTCCATGTACCTGCTGACAACCCCAACTGCATGTGAAATATCTGGTCGAGTACAAACCATCGCATACATTAAACACCCTACTACATTGGCATACGGAATTCGAGACATATAATCCTTTTCTTCATTTGTATTAGGACATAAACTCGAAGAAAGCTTAAAATGGGAAGCTAAAGGGACTGAAACAGGCTTCACATTATTCATACCAAACCTCAAAAGTATTTTCTCAATATACTTGTGTTGTGATAGCCATAGCTTACCATTGCTCCTGTCTCTGAAAATCTCCATGCCCAAAATCTGTCTTGCTGCTCCTAGATCTTTCATATCAAATGTCCTTGCCCTCTGAGTATTCAACCTGTTGATTTCTTCTATGCTTTTGCTTGCTACAATCATATCGTCAACATACAATACCAAGATAATGAATATGCCATTATTCAACTGTTCAAAATAAACACAATGATCATATTCACTTCTAACATATTTCTGACTCAACATGAAAGAATCAAACTTCTTATACCACTGTCGAGGCGACTGCTTCAGGCCATATAATGACTTCTTGAGCCTACAGACAAATTTCTCATTGCGATGCTGAACAAACCCTTCCGGTTGTTCCATATATATTTCCTCATATAAATCACCATGTAGAAACGCAGTCTTAACATCTAACTGCTGCAACTCTAAATCAAGCAAAGCCACTAATGCTAACACAATTCTAATTGAAACAATTTTAACCACTGGTGAAAAAATCTCATGAAAGTCAATACCGACTTTCTGAGAAAACCCTTTTGCAACCAGCTGCGCTTTGTAACTGTCTTCCGTATCATTCACACCCCGTTTCACCTTGAACACCCACTTGCATCCCACATTTTTCCTGCCTTTGGGAAGTACAACCAGATCCCACGTGCCATTCTTACCTAAGGCCATCATTTCTTCCTTCATGGCTGCTTTCCATTTGTCACTATTTGAACCTTCTACAGCTTCCTGATAACACAAAGGTTCATCATCATTAGCGATCAAAGCAACTAAAGTAACATGATCATCATACCTTCTCGGAGGGCGTTTGATCCTTGTAGACCTCCTTAAGAATGTTTCTGGTGCTTCCTCGATTGGCTGACTACCATCTGTAGGAACTTCTTGCTGATCAGTATATAGACCTGTTCATGATCTAAACCTGAACCCTGTTCATGTTCTGATTTTGAAACCTGTTCATGACTAGTATCTGAACTATGGTCATCATGACTATCGTTAGAAATGCTATCAAACTGAATGTGCTGAAAATCAGATACATCATCCTATTTCAATCTACTATCTACATCTAACTGTACAAGAGAGGATTCATTAAAATTTACATCTCTGTTGATGATGATTTTGTGGGTAGTAGGATCCCACAATCTATATCCCTTTGTTCCAACACCATACCCAACAAAGATATACCTTTTAGACTTTGGATCTAACTTAGTTCGTTGATGTTTAGGCACTAGAGCATATGCATCACAACCAAACACTCTGAGTTTAGAATAGTCACAAGGGTGTCCTTTCCATACCTCTTGCGAAATCTTGCAGCCTATTGCCGTTGATGGAGATCGGTTTATCACATAACAAGTTGTTGCCACTACTTCCATCCACAACTCCTTTTGCAACCCGGCGTTACTCAGCATACACCTTGCTCTTTCTAGAAGAGTCATGTTCATGCGTTCAACAACTCCATTCTGCTGAGGAGTATAAACCGTGGTCTTATGTCTCTCGATCCTTGCATCCTTGCAATAGCTGTCAAACTCCTTGGAGGAAAACTCACCACCATTGTTAGTTCTTAAACATTTTATAGTTCTACTAGTGTTGTTTTCTACCAATGCTCTAAATTTCTTGAAAGCTATAAAAACATCAGACTTTCTCTTCAACATGTAGACCCAGACCTTCCTAGAAAAGTCATCAATGAATGATACAAAATAAGATGAACCACCATATGAAACTGTAGGAGCTGGACCCCACACATCTGAATGGATATAATCAAGTATGCCTTTACTAGTATGTTTGCCTATTTTAAACTTTTGTTTACTTTGTTTTCCAAACAGACAATGCTTACAGAAATCTAACTTTCCAGACTTTAGATTTGGAAGTAACTTGCGATCAGCCAAATTTTTTAATCCTCTTTCACTCATATGCCCCAATATTTGATGCCATAAGTGAATGGAACTACTTCCATGTTCAGACAAAGTAGACACATGATCTGACCCAGTTCTACCTTCTCATTGAAAAAGATTTCCTACCTTCTTAGCCTTCATCACTAGTAAGATACCTTTATATATTTTCATAACTCCATCTTGAATTACAGTTTTATATCCATTTGAATCAAGTGCTCCTAATGAAATCAAATTTTTCCTTAAATCTGGTACATGCCTCACATCAGTTAATATTTTTGTTGTCCCATCAAACATTTGCAGTTGTATGCTCCCAATTCCCACAATATTACATGTTACATCATTACCCATGTACTCAACACCATCATCAATTGATTTATATGTTTTAAACCAATCTTTATGAATACACATGTGGTTAGATGCCCCGGAATATAACAACCAATGTTGATCATGTTTTGAAACATTAACAGACAATACCTCATCACTCATACTTGAACCAGATACTGAACCTGTATCTGTGGTGTTGGCTTCCTTCTTTTCTGTCGAAGAGCCTTCTTTAGCAGCCTGCTTTCACTTCCAACAATCCTTTTTCAGATGTCCAGCCTTGCCACAATGCCAGCACTTCACCTTTGTCTTCTTTCCTTTGGACTTTGAACGAGAGTCACTATGCTTTCCCCCGGAGTGTCTCTCTCTTGAGCAACCTCTGGCCATCATTACCTCTGATGTAGAGGTGTCTGCATTCAACCTCTTCCTCGTCTCCTCAGCCAACAAGGCTCCAACAACATCGTCAAACTCAAGGATGTCTGATGTACTAAAGCTTATGGAAGTAACAAAGTGATCCCAGGATTCAGGCAATGAACATAATAGAGTTATTGCCTTATCCTCTGAATCAAATTTCACATCTAGACTGTCTAATTGCACCAGTAAGGTATTAAAAAAATTCAGGTGATCAGCAATCGAGGTACCTTCTTTCATCCGCAAACCGTAAAGCTGTCGTTTCAGGAGAATCCGATTTGTCAAAGATTTCGTCATATAGAGCTTCTCAAGCTTCGACCACAAGCCTGCGGCGGTTTTCTCTGACACAATGTTGAACAGAACATCGTCCGCCAGACATAACCGAATTGCGCTCAGAGCTCTATCATCCATCTCATCCCATTCATCCTCCGTCATGGAAGGAGGCCTTTTGTTTTTCCCCAACAGTGATTTCGCCACACCTTGTTGAACCAGCAGATCGTGCATCTTTACCTTCCAGATCTCGAAATTATTTTTCCCATTAAATTTCTCTATTTCAAAACGGGCACTCTGTGTTTTGGCCATGTCAGGCGGAAAGAGTCGATAGTGCGGACACAACCAACCTCCCTAGGAGCCTAAGACTCTCTAGTGACAAACAAGACAAACAAGAGCGATCCTTCTCTAAACATGCATTTACCATACAAGAAATCAAGTGTTTAGATCCTACCTGTAGTCCAACGCTGTTGTAGCAGTCCAGCCTCGCTGATCCGGATGAGCTCCTCCTTCACTTCGAAACCTGCATTCACTAACAATCAAACGATTAAATAGCACTTGATAATCTCATAAAATAAAACATATTTAACACATAGACCAAGGAGTACATGAAACAACTCATAAATAACAAGTTATTGAGAAGAATGGACTCATTTGCATTAATAGGAAACAAAAGGAACAATTACAACCTGAGCCTTGGTGTTGTGCAAGTCCCTCCCAGGGTCCATCAAGAGTTCTCCTTTACTTTGAGAAAGCTCACCCACCTCCAAATAGAACAAGCAAAGATGGCAATCTCTCTTCACAAGCTTCTAAATGGGAGTCCTCATTCTAGCAGCATCTACCCTTAGAAATGTTTAGCTTTCAACCTCCCCTCCTTCTGGCCCAATGCCTGTATTTATAGTGCTCAAGAGGAAGTTAATCAGGTCCACCATCAATGGGATAATCCCCTCTTTGGATGGGATAGCTCCCTTATTGATGGGATAAGTTCCTCTTTGGTAGTGGTACATGAACCATCTGGAGGCGCTTCATACATGTCAAACATACTTCTAGAAGCCTCTAGAAATGACTACAAGTAAATTTTTTGGAGTGAAACTTGTGCCTTTTGACCTTTACAGGGGTACGCACCTACCCCTTTACATACAGAGCGTACAAGTACGCAGCTTTTGTGAACATTAGGTGCGTATACGCAGGTAAGGCCGAGAGAATTTGCGTACCCAGAGATAAACACATTTACAAATACTTTCTCTCTTTTTGGAGTTTGACATGGAGAGCAGAGGCATAAGACTTTCCCAGGAGGATAGCATGACTGTTGATAGAGCCACACTAACTGTAAATAGTCATGGTGACATTTTTTAGTGTAACAGATTGCCCCCTAAAGTGCGAAGCCTGTATTAGATTAGGGTTTTGTATTATCTAGGAAGGGTGAAGCGCTTTATCATTTCAAGGATTATCTCATGGAGAGCCTAGTCAGAACCTACAATTTTCAACACAAAATACATGTATAAGATTATATCATCGCTGAGGTAGGCATTCCCATACTCAGATCAAAACTTTAACTAACAGACTAACTACTCTGATACAGGAATGATCTTGCAGTACATCATAATCATAGACTTTTGTAGACACAGTATGGGCACAACCATCTGTTTATGATTAGTCTACTAGATAATGAATACAAAACTCCTCGCAGCCTGGATGGTGGAAACTAGATCCAGGGTCTTCATTTCTACTTCCCGAATTGGTACGATTCTAGCCATGCGAATAAATGAGTTGATGTCGAACATGGTAGAAACCACTTGATTTCCAGTCGATGATGTAAACTATTAACAAGTGTGAGAGAGACCACCAGTAATGTCAATGGTTCTCAAATTACCCAGTACAATCCATGAGATGTGAATGAATGAGTTGATGTCGAACATTTCACGGAATCCTTCGATCGAAAGTCAATGATGTAAACTGACGTCAAAGGCGAGAAACCTGCCATTGATGCATGCAGACTTCAAGGTACTGACGATTTCTAAGTCATATTTCTAGATAATGTGTTGATTTCGATAGAAAGCGACCCGTTGCAGGCAAGCCCACAACACGAAATCATTGTTCAAGTTGAAGAAATGTTGCTGTAAGGACTGACTCAGGGATGGTCAAATGGATGACAAGTATTTTGTAGATGAAAGTTTTGTTTGCAGACCTCTTGAACACATAACGACACAACAGATGGCTTGGTGACGAATGACTCAAAGTTAATCCCCGGAACCCAGCTGAAGACTTTCAAAGTGGTTTGATCAACTTTTAAGGCAAAGGATTTCCCAACCCAGGTGAACGGAAAGTGTCGTGTTCAAGAGTGGTGATAAGGTTCTTTTGTAACAAAGGATAACAAATAGGTTCATTCTTCTCTCTTTTCCCCCACCATTTTTGGCAAGTACCTCTTTATTTTTAACAAGCTTGAGGAGGATAACATATGCTTGATTATAAGCTCATCCTTCGGATGAGTCCAACCTAGTTTTGATTTGAACCCTAGGAAGGAGTGGTTCGTTCCTGTTTGTAATTGAACAGGTCCTTTACTGTGAAATTTTAACGAGCTCAGTATAGGAGAAACTCGGCGTTTTTCAATTTTAGAGAGTCTAAAAAACTTAAGAAGACTCCAGGTTGAACTTTTTCGTAAATTTGTGTCCCCCAAGCCCGAAAAAAGTATAAAATAATACCTGGGAGAACCGCTTGATCTTGCGACCAAGGAGTACTTTCATGATTAGTGCCTCTGACCTGAAAAGTAAAAAGCGATCAAGGACACGTCATTTTATTTCCATATTGAGTTTGAAACGACAAAAACCCGGCCATCTTTTCCTGTTTTTACGGTCAGAAAAGAGCTATAAGGGGACCGTCTTTTAATTCCGTTTTAACGAGTGTAAAAGAAACGCTCGGCAATATTTTCATATTTTAGGAGTCAGAAAGGGCTTAAAAGATGACTCTGATGTTTTGGTTCATGAAAAATGATGATTTTACTCTAAAGTCCTTTTGTCCTGCACAAAAACGACGCATTACTCATACCTGTTTAAGATGGGTAAAAATACATTGAAAAATGTCCTTTCATGGTGAAAAATAAACAAACTTAGCATTCATTCATCCAAAAAACCTATAAAAATACTTTTTACCATGTCATTTTTACCATTTTACTGTTGAGGTTGAGAAAAGGGCTTTTGACAAGAAAACTTCTTGTGGTCATTGCGGAGAATCCGACCGTCAGAATCGAACGTCGTCTCATCAGGTATTCTACAACATCCTTCTCTTGCTTTCCATCCATTTAAAATTCATTTTTAAGTTTTTATTTGATTTTTTTGGGGGTCTTGGGGTTTCAAGATGCGCCCTTCGGGGTACGCAGGTCATGCACTGCTGACCTACGTACCCCGATATTTTCTCAATGGGGAAAATACCAGGTGTACGCACCCGGCCTTAAGGGAAGCTGCGTCCGGATGCTCTGTCCCTAAAGGCCGGGGTGCGTACCCCGCAAAACACATTTTGAAACCCTCATTTCTCCAAAATGAACCAAAATTTTAAAATTTTAAGGATTCTAACAGATGTTTTATGATGTGCAGGGAGCACACCATGCTTGATTGGTGTGAAAGAGAGCACGAGGACGTTGATTTGGCCGCGATAGGTCATCAACCTTCCATTGATGCATTAAAAGCATGCAGACTGTACAAATACTGGGTCATACCTGGCATGAGGGGCCAGGTGCCATTTCTTGAGTGACTGGTTGAAAGGTGGAACATTCAGGAGCAATGTTTCTACATCGGAGAGCACCAGCTCGAGATAGAGCCCTCCGACATATATTTTCTCACTGGCTTGCCTAACAGGGGCAAGCAACTTTCTCTATTCGGGACTAGGCCGGGTGGCCAATCCCTTGCTAGTCTCCGGCTAGAGTGGTGCAACAATAAAAACCATGAGAAGGGGATAGAAATCAAGTACATATCCCGACCTGAACTTATGGTGATAGCCTTTACTGTTACCAGACTTTGCGGCGCGACCGCTTTGCACCAAGCCACCGGGTCCCAAATGCGGATGGCTATAGACTGCTTCCAAGGCACCATTTTCAACTGGTGCGATGCTGTGTTGGCTAATTTGAAGGGCCAACTAACCAGGGAAAAGAGAGGACAACTGAAGACCTTTGGATATGGGCCTTTAGTCGTGAGCTTTTCCCTAGAGAGAGTTCCAATGCTGGTCCCCCAACATCTTACAGTTCCATTTGGGGCTCCTCGGGAGCCTAAGTTGATGAGATGGGTTGCGGTAATGGCCCGGCATCCTAATGAGGGAGCAGCAGTTGTTCGATTTCCTGATGGTTACTTTCACTGGCTAGAGAGCCAGGTCTTTGCTATTTAGGACTTTCCTTATGCCAGAATGGATTTTCGAAATGATCCGGACATGGTTCTTCCACAGGGAGAACAGTGGGACGACAGAGGTATTTCATTTTTCATGAGTTTTCAAATTATGTATATATTTTTTTTTGTTTTTATATATCGCCTCAAAACTGACAGCACAAATTTTCAAAATTCAGATGTAGGTCCACGGCGTCCAGCCAACCTCCGGGCTTTTGAGAGGAGAGTACCAGCTATACCAGCACAAGCCCCACGGGATGCGGCCGCAGAGACCTTAGCCAAGCTGGAACAGGATCTAGAGCATTTGACGGCGGATATACCAGAGACCACCATAGATGACATTCCCATTCGACTTTAGCGCTATGTGGTTGCAGTCCCAGGACCTTTTAGGAGGTTCTTGTGTAGGGTAGCGCGGGCAGTGGTCTCGTATAAAGAGCACCACCAGTGATTGGCTAGTCACTTTTGTAGACACATATGACATTTTTGGTTTCTTGTACTTATCATTTTTGCCGATCATAAGGTGTTTTTCAACCTATGATCGAAGACGATGTATATTTTTGACACACTCCTATCTATATATATATATATATATCATTATTACCGGCTCATTTTGTTTAACACGTGTGATGAAATGTTTTTTAAATTTACTTGCATGATTATCGTAAATGTCTGTCCAACATTCGAGAAGCAATTGCATCTGCTAATGTATTTAAAGATCTTGGAATATGCTGATATTCAATGTAATCAAATTCATGTTCCAAGAGACGCACTCTCAAAAACAACCTTAATAACACAGGATTTCTAATGGCATATACTCTATTAAGCTGTAATACAACGAGTTCAGAATCTAACGTCACTATCAAACGTCGAATTCCAAATGAAATAGATTCAGACAATAATTCAACCACTACACTGTATTCTGCAATGTTGTTCGTCGTTTGACCGAGCCTCACCCCATGCATAGAAACTAACTCGTCAGAGGGCGAATAGATAACCCAAGCTGCGGAAGAGATATTCCGTGTACTACGACAAGCACCATCGGCAAATCCAATGTATGTTTGGAGAGGTGTCGACATCTGCAATATCAAGAGTAAAACCAAGATAAGCTAGAATAACGACGAAAAACACACTTTCTAAGCTAAGCACACTATCTAAACTAACAAACATACTAGCTAGAAAGAAAACCTAACCTAACTAAAAATCTCCATACCCACCATTTAAGCATAATACCTCTTTAGGTAAATTCCATTTCTGGGTTTACCCAAAGAGTCCCCATCAAAATCTACCAGCTCATAGGCCCCTTTTGCTAGCTTTCGCTTTACAATGTAGGGTCCATGCCACATAGGAACGAATTTTCCAGCACCTAGCTTATCGTTAGCTTGATCATATAACAGCACTAGGTCTCCCTCTGAAAAACTCCGAGGGGTCACATTTCTATCATACTGAGCTTTCATTCGCTTCACGTGAGTCTCGATTGCCAATGCAGTGTCACGTCGAGTCTCATCTAATTGAGCTAAGTATAATAAACGTTTCTCCTCTTCCGAAGTAGCTGGGAGTAATTCGACAGCCATTTGAAGTGATGGGATTTCGCATTCAATGGGTAACACAGCTTCCAAGCCATAAACTAGCTGGAAAGGAGTGAACCCTGTTGAAGTTTTCACTGAAGTTCGGTATGCCCATAGCACTGAAAATAACATGTTGTGCCAATTCGACCTATGAATACCAATGATTCGTCGGATAATGATAACCAAAACTTTGTTGATAGACTCAACCAAACCGTTGGCTTGCGGATAATAAGGAGTAGAGCTATCGTGGCGCAAACCAAGCTGGCTTGTAAGCTCAGTCATCATGATGTTTCGAAAATGGCTCCCATGGTCAATGATGATTGCTTGTGGGACACCAAACCTAGTTATAATGTGACTGAATATGAAAACTGCAGCTGTTTTGCCGCTTGCGTCGAATGTAGGCATCGCCTTGGCCCATTTAGTAAAATAATCAACCGCGAGGATGATATACGCATGCCCCCCGGCCGAGTGAGGGTTACAAGTAATAAAATCGATACCCCATTTGGCGAAAGGACCAACGGCAATTATTGGATGGAGAGGAGCAGGTGGTGCGCGCATCTTGCGATCAAACACTTGACAGTTGTGGCACTTTCGGACCACAATGATACAATCTTTAAACATGGATAGCCAGAAATAGCCAGCGCGCAACACCTTCTGAGCGCCACATGCTCCAGAGTGACAATCATTCAAAACCCTCTCAGCCTCTTCGTGAGTTAAACAACGACGAAAAACTAAGTCTGCCCCCTGGCGATAAAGTGTATCTCCAATAATCTTGTATTGCTGGGATTGAAACCGAATTTTTTGACGTTCCGACTTTGAAGCTTCAGGCCGAAAGGTTTGGGTTTGGAGATAGATGATTATATCCCTGTACCACGGATCTAAATTACTGATAAGAAACAAAGATTCGTCCGCAATGGACTCCTCTGCCACAGTTTCTGTGTCAGCAAGCGGGAAATCACACGTCAATTCCGCAAAAACTAAGGATTTCTTAGACTTGGACTTCTCAAAATCCAATTCGAACTCTTGCAGAATAACGATCCATTTAGAGTACTTGCCCCCTAGCAGTTTTTTGGTCAAAATGTAAATCATAGGGTTGCAATCTGAAATAACTGTAGTTTTACGGAGAAGAATGTAGTGACGAAAATGCTGGACAGCTTGAACGGTTGCCAGGGCCAATTTCTCCACATGCGAATATTTTAGCTCAGTGGGGTTTAATGTCCTACTAAGATAATATATCACATGTTCCGTTCCGAATTCATCTTCTTGAACTAATACCATTCCAATAGTGGAATGTGAAGCTGCGAGGTATAAGAAGTAGTCCTGGTTGTAGTTGGGAGGATGCAACAACGGTGCATGGGTCAACGCGTGTTTAAGTGCATCAAAAGATTGTTGGGCAATCTCATCCCAAAATAATTGAGCGTTCTGTTTCAACAACCGTGTAAAACCTTTAGTGACCTCGGCGTAGTTAGGAATGAATCGGCATAAAAAGTTTGCTTTCCCTTGCAAACTTTGGAGTTGGCGCAAACTCGAAGGAGGAGGCAATTTGATGATAGCTTCGACCTTCGAGGGATCGACGCGAATGCCAGCTTTTGAAACAACAAATCCCAGCAATCGACCTGTCTCTATACAGAATACACACTTGTGTGGATTCAACCGAATTCGATAATGCCTACACCTCATAAAGATTGCTCGTAAGTGGACAAGGTGATCAGCTCGATGTAAAGAATGAGCAGGAAAATCATCAAGGTACGGTTGCACAATGTGCTTGATGTCATGAAATGCCTAAGACATCGCCCGTTGAAAAGTGGCTCCGGCATTCTTAAGCCCAAAAGGTAATTTGCAATAAGCAAACGTCCCCCATGGATAAATGAATGTCGTTTTTGGTTGATCGACAAGTAGAATATTGATTTGATTATAGCCCGAAAAACCATCCATAAAGGAAAACATTTCACTTCAAGCACAATCATCAATAATTTGATCGATATAAGGCGTAGGATAGTTGTCTTTTGGACAAGCTCGATTTATATCCCTATAGTCGATACAGATTCTTATTGTTCCTTGTTTCTTGTTAACCGGAACAATATTCGATACCCAATCCGTTAACGGGATTGGATAAATGAAACCTACTTTCAACAGCTTCTCGACTTCTGCTTTAATCCCAGCCGCTTTCCGAGGGTGAATCTGACGCAACCGTTGCCGGACAAGTTTAGCGTCCGGGTAGGTCTTTATTTCATGAACAACAATGGCAGGGTCGATTCCTGGCATTTCCTCGTAAGACCAGGCAAACACATTGCAGAATTCTTGGAATAGGGCCTTGTAAGTTCGAATTTCATCTTCTGTACATGAGGCACCTATATGAATGTTTTCCTCAATTCTGGGCTTCACTGAAATGTCAATGGGAATAGTGCGAGAAATATTCCCTATATTCAGCTCTGAATCAGAATGTTTCGTTGGATTCTGAGCGTCTTTGACATAGTCAGCGGTAAAGATAGATGAAAAATCATTTTCAAAAGCATCATCCTTAGGTAAAAACGAAGATCTATGATGGAGATCTTCCCATGGTAGATCGTCTACACTTAGGATTTCGCAAAGTTGCTCGTCAGATGACACGACTTCGGGAAACGTTATCCGTTCTGAGGTTGATGTGAAAAGTGATTCTTCACTGACCACATTCATTTGGTCGATTTGGGTTGAACGCGAGTCGGTAAAAGACATGACGGCTTCATAAGCAATTTCATATGGACTCAAAGGCATAGCATCACCGAATGAGTCTATCTCAGATTCAGATGGGACAATCCAAGGATCATCGTAAATAATGGTGTCTGATGTAATCATATGAATTGATGCAAATGAAGGGTCTGTGTTGATTGGAGGGAAAGGAAAAGTTCCCAGTAAACCAGAATCTTTAACTAAACCTACGCCAACATCCCTATAAGGGATTGTCGTCTTACCAACATGCTGGATACTCTCTGAAGAGGCTGGGTCGGATGAAAAGTATGTCAGCTGATCAATGGTCACGATCTTACCGTTATGTGGAAACTTTATTACTCTGAAGACCGATGAAACGACCGCTGTCATAGCATATGACCAACTTCGACCCAAAAGAAGGTTGTAGTCTAGAGGGGCATCAACCACCTCCACATCCAGACTAACGGTTTTACCTTCTACCCCTATAGGCAATTCCTGTAGAATACCAAACGGACGGAACCCACGGCCATCAAAAGCCTTAAGGATGGTCGGGGATTGGTTCAGCGAAGGAGAACCAAGCGATCTCCAACATTGAATCGACATAATACATGTAGAAGCTCCATCATCAATCACAATCCGATGAATAGGCATGTTTTTGACTATCACTGGAATTTGGAAAGCCATTTGATGGGGTAGACGCGGTGTACTATTTTCTAGATCGAAGATTATCAGATTCGGGTCCTGAACATCAACAGCTCCGATAGCCGACAAAAGTAATTTTCGTTGTACTGGGCATGATTGCAGCACTTCTAAAGCCGACATTGCTGAGGGTGAAACAGCTAAGTCCTCAATAATGTTGTAATTTTGGGCCGCTCTCGCATGTGGATTGAAAGCAGACCTTCGAAGTACACCCTTGGCGGGCGGTTTGATTACTAAGTCTGGGTTAGGTTTTTCGATCTGTAGTGGATCGGAACCAGGAGCTGAGGTTGATGGATTAGAGTGAGAAGATTCTGCTTCCTTACCATCAACAGGATTTTTACTACCATAATCTTGCGACCGAGTCGCAATCCTCACATGAGACATCATCAAAATGGGTTCTTCACAGTTGAGGAAGAACCTATCATCTTACTCTCCTGCTTGGGAAATGGATCTTTTAACACAGCGGGAGTGGGAGAACCTTTGACTATTTTCACAACCTCGGCCCGATGAGGGCAATCTCTTGTAAAATGATCATCTTCACAAATAAGACAAGGATATCGAGGTTTGCGCTTTTCGTCATTGGTTTCCAACTTTTCCGTTTTCTCCTTTGGAGCCTTGTCTTCTTTAGCCTTCTTCTTTCCTTTCTTCTTTCCACCGTTTTTTGATTTGGCCGTAGATGACTCTACAGCGTGAATATCGGCGGAAAGTTCAGGAGAAGACTCTCCTGTAGGGGAATCAGGCAAGGTGATTATAGGAGTAGTAGAAGTCTTGGAAGATTTCTTCTTGCTCTTTGTGTTCACGATGCCAATCATACCATCAGCGGCATGAGATCCCGAAGGAGCAGCAGCGATTTGATTCAATTTTGGAAGATCTGGAATCTTCTCGTGTAACGTACCTGACTGAGTATAAACTAAGTCAAGGTACTGTGCCTGAGCAATGACTTGCTCCTCAGTAACTACTCCGGCCTTAGCTACATCTTCAGTAATCTTCGGTAATAATGATTTAACAAACCATTCAGCTAAGATTTGGTCCGGAATAAAAACTTTCACTAACCTTCTGCAACGTCTCCACTCATGAATGTGATCAGAAATATACGTGGACGTCGATTGTTTTAGTGAAGTTAATAACTTCGTGCCGTTATCGTATCTGACCGGCAACTGAAAGTGAGTTAAGAACGAGGTAGCTAACTGGCTGAAATTGTAAAAAGAGGCCCATGGTAACTCAATGTACCACTTGGCCACAAGACCAATGAGTGTACACTGGAAAAGACGTAAGCGGATCAAATCATCCGAGATAGAATTTGAAGCACACCAGAGGTGGTAAGTCATCACATGATTGGACGGATCCTCTCTAGACTTACCTTCGAACTTGGGTATATCACTGGGCAACTTATTTGGCATTGGCGGCCAGAACGGAAGATATTGAATTGGATCGTTCGTTAGGCGCGTCAAGTCTGGTAAATCCAAAGTTGCGATAAATGGTAATTGTCGGTTAGGATCTCTAAAACTCTGGGTCACAAGACCAGTCCCAGGAGGAGGATATCCAGGATAACTAGGAACAGGAATCGCATTAGGGATAAAACCAGGATTAACCGGACCGTACTGGGGTTGTTGAGGTTGTTGATAAGTGTACCCAGGATATGGTTGATACTGGTAAACCAGCTGCTGGACAGCTTGCCCATATTGGTACTGTCCTTGGTACGGTTGATGAACAAATTGAGGTTGAGTAGTGACAACCGTAATTATACCAGGCTGACCTATAGGCATTTGGACCGTGGTTTGAATCGTAGATCCAGACAACGGTAAAGATGTCTGAGGAGTGGTTGCAGAGACAGTAGAAACCGGAGCTGTCGATACTCCAGAAGTAAGTGTGGCAGATGTAGCAGTAGTTGCAGCAACCGTTTGAGATGGAGTACTAGGTGCAATTGGTGGCTGAGTAACTACCGAAGTTACAGAAGTTTGAACATTTGACTGGACAAGTTGCGGTTGCTGGGGTGGACCAGAAACTACGGGTTGTCCAGCTTGAGGTACCAACTGTATACTTGGCTGCAACACCTGTTGACCCTGTGATGGATCCCACACCATCATTCCGGGGAATTGACCCATAACAGGTTGAGAATACTGAGATCCATGACTGGATTGAGGATAGGATTGATAACTGAAAGGTACAATTCCCATACCTAGAACATATGACTGACCTTGAGGTGGTTGATAACCTTAACTCGAGTATTGACCTTGAGGTTGATAACCTTGGGGTAAATACGGATACTGGGGTTGACCTTGACCTTGAGGTTGATACCCTTGAGGTTGATACCCTTGTGGTTGATACCCTTGGGGTTGATACCCTTGAGGTAAATATTGATACTGAGGTTGACCCTGGGGTACATATTGAGGCTGGGGTTGACCTTGAGGCATGTATTGCACCATAGGTACATACTGACCTTGAGGTTGTCCTCCAGACACAATTTGTGTACCTTGAGGTTGCCCCCCAGGGGTTAATTGAGGTTTCCCCCCAGGCGGTAATTGGCCACCTTGAGGTTGAGAAATGGGAACTGAACCTGACATCATGTAAATGTCTCCTACACCCAACGGTATATTACCATTGTTTCCAGCTAATAACCCATGATCAATGGGTTGAGGAGATGGCCCCGCAAAGGTACCAGAAAGTGATTGATACCCGGTGGGAACAGAAGGACCACTGTGTAAGAAAGATTCAGGAGTTTGAGTAAACACGGACGACTTACCAGACATATTTACAGGAGTATAAATACCTCCAGGTGGAAAAGGAGTACGAGGTGTAGAAAAACCTATCCCTGAGTTGTCTAAAGAATTGGTTAACGAAAGGTACCAAGTAGTACTTCTAGGAGGACTCTAAAAGATAGATTCACGCTCCCTGAGCTCAATAGTAAGTTGATCTTCAAGGTTAGAGACGCCTCCTTCTTCCTCTGGAACAAGTTCTTCAATAGCAATCAGACCAGTAGGAAGATTTTCGGTGATAACTCGTTCTACTCTTGGTGAATCTAGAACACTAGAAGTTGGAGTAACAGGTTCAGATATTTCAGTTTCTTCGCATGTATCACTAGTAGACGAAAAACTACCAGCAAGCTCAGAAACTGTAACAGCTTCGGGATTATAACCTGTCTCTAGACTTTGGTAATCTGGATGGACTACCAGGGAAGATTCTCCTTCTTCAGGTGAACCTACTTTACTGCCACTAGGAGGAGTTACAAGGACCTTCAATCCTTTGTACTGACCCGGGACGTTTTCAAGAGATCCACCCCGTGATCTACGGAGTTTCCTCAACAAATCAGTTCCAGTGACAATCTCAGGTGACTTTCCCCGAAGTCTACGAGACTGTCTCGGTAATTCTGCCACAGCTAAAAACTTTTAACTACTACACACGAAAACAAAGTAAAATCTCAAATCAAACCACCTAAAGTCGCTAAAGAACCAAACAAATTTGAATCACACGCCTAAAGAATCTAGGGCGTCAAACCAAGCACAAATAGTAGCCTTCCAGACTGAAAACACTAGTTGGAGATGAAACACAACATCGCCAGATTCAGTACAGAAGTGGCGGGTGGAACAGTTACCCCGACAACCTGCTTAATGAATAGACCGGCACAAGTTCCTCCACTTTAACCGTCTCGAGTGAAGTGAACCCCCCGAAAAATCCAAGTGAGTCTAGCCGACGTCTGCTCCAGGTACAGTGGGATCTTCCCTCCACCGTCACCTCGGTAGAATCCTAAAGATAACGGTCACTAAGGTTACCAATCGCAACAAATGCACCTGGGGGAACAGTCTACACTCCGACAGCACGCAAGGGCAGAGTATCAAGCTCAATCCCCTTGTCGGTTCCTTGACAATAATCCAAGGTTTACCGACAAGTGACCTCTGGCTCCTCGACAATGGTTAATCCAAGGTTTACCGTTTGTAATACGTGTGTGTCTGGCGTCGTTCCCAATGAGGGAGGATTGATCCCCTCACTGGTTCGGACACGAGCTCGTGCTTCTCCTTTAAGAGGAGCTTTCCCAGAGTACAAATGAGACAATTGGATTTATTCTATCACAAGATAAGCTACTTGTTTGGTTTTGTTGTCTTGGAGAGTTAATTACTCTCCTACTCCAAGACACTAGCCTGATCTAGATTGGTGTTTCAGAGCCCTAGTAAATAAAAGTTACTAAGTTGATTTTACTTTAAGCGTTAATTTTATGGTTTTTCTTAAAGACAAAAGGTAGCGGAAATGAAACCTATGGTGTGTAGACTCAACTCAAACCACTACAAAGATGCACCTAAGATGATTTACGCTACTTTTTTCTTTCAATGAAACTCCTAACTAAGAGAGTTGGAAAATGAAAATTTTATAGAAAACAACTTTCTTAGTAAAGACAATCAAAGAAACAATTCTCTTTATCTTTCCAAGCATACAAACATGACCACTCCTTACGTGCACGAAAAATTCTTTTTCTTTCAAAATCCCTCAAAGCTACTTGAAACAAAACTTTTCAAAGGAGATGTTTTTGTATTTTCTCTTATTTAATAAAGCATATAAATCTATTTTAACGAAAATCAATCTCAAAAGCTATAAAATCTATGAAAAATTGACTCACAAGCAAATCAAAAAGAAATTTACTCTAAAGCAAATCTAATGAGGCAAAAGCCTACAAATATGATTCTAGGTTGTTTTACTTGACCACAATCAAGCCAAGGACCAGCTAATGCAGAATCAAAAGACCAGTCAAAACAAAACTCAAATCTTTTTGTTCTTTTTGTAAAATGGAATTCAATACTCAATCAACAAGCATTTCGAAATTTGCCAAAGAGACAACTCAAAGGTAAGTTGCTCTCACAGGTAGACTTTATGAAAGGTCTGACTCCTAAGAAGGCTGACAAAACCAGAGAGATCTAAGGCTTGACAACTTCTACCGCCAAAGTCACTACAAGACCTACTCAAAAATCAAACCCTAGGGCTTAAACTTCTATGAAATCCACTAAAACACTCAATGCTATCGAAACAAGTTCAGGTGAAGATCTTTGACAAGAGACTAATGGATCTGGGCAGTAAAAACTAAGAAAAAGCAAAATCTAAGAGGAAAAATGTAAAAAATGGAAATTTCTTAATTTTTAGCAGGGTACGCAGGCAACCTGTTAAGACAGGTGCGGGCCCGCTCTGTGCACACAGCAACAGTGCGTACAGGTACGCACTGTGCAATACTCAGAGGGTGCGTACTACTGAAAAAACCAAGAAAAACTAAATTCAATCTAACCCTAAGCTAACCCACCCAAATACAAAGTCATAGAGCCAAAAACCAGAAAATAAATGACTTTTCTCAGATCAAAGTTGCATACAAAGGAAAAAACTTTCACATCAATGGAGTCCCCAGCGGAGTCGCCATTTTGTCAAGTAGAAAGAGTCGATAGTGCGGACACAACCAACCTCCCTAGGAGCCTAAGACTCTCTAGTGACAAACAAGACAAAAAAGAGCGATCCTTCTCTAAACATGCATTTACCATACAAGAAATCAAGTGTTTAGATCCTACCTGTAGTCCAACGCTGTTGTAGCAGTCCAGCCTCGCTGATCCAGATGAGCTCCTCCTTCACTTCGAAACCTGCATTCACTAACAATCAAACGATTAAATAGCACTTGATAATCTCATAAAATAAAACATATTTAACACATAGACGAAGGAGTACATGAAACAACTCATAAATAACAAGTTATTGAGAAGAATGGACTCATTTGCATTAATAGGAAATAAAAGGAACAATTACAACCTGAGCCTTGGTGTTGTGCAAGTCCCTCCTAGGGTCCATCAAGAGTTCTCCTTTACTTTGACAAAGCTCACCCACCTCCAAATAGAACAAGCAAAGATGGCAATCTCTCTTCACAAGCTTCTAAATGGGAGTCCTAATTCCAGCAGCATCTACCCTTAGAAATGTTTAGCTTTCAACCTCCCCTCCTTCTGGCCCAATGCCTGTATTTATAGTGCTCAAGAGGAGGTTAATCAGGTCCACCATCAATGGGATAATCCCCTCTTTGGATGGGATAGCTGCCTTATTGATGGGATAAGTTCCTCTTTGGTAGGGGTACATGAACCATTTGGAGGCGCTTCATACACGTCAAACATACTTCTAGAAGCCTTTAGAAATGACTACAAGTAAATTTTTTGGAGTGAAACTTGCGCCTTTTGACCTTTACAGGGGTACGCACCTGCCCCTTTACATACAGAGTGTACAAGTACGCAGCTTTTGTGAACATTAGGTGCGTATACGCAGGTAAGGCCGAGAGAATCTGCATACCCAGAGATAAACACATTTACAAAGACTTTCTCTCTTTTTGGAGTTTGACATGGAGAGCAGAGGCATAAGACTTGCCCAAGAGGATAGCATGACTGTTGATAGAGCCATACTAACTGTAAATAGTCATGGTGACATTTTTTAGTGTAACAGGCCATCTCGTCAAAGAATCTCCAATTTCAATTTGAAATACCAGCAATTAAAAAACAAAATTTCCTATGCCTTTGTTTTTACAAAACAAAGAAAAACTGCCTATGCCTTTGTACTTGTGCCTTTTTTTAAAAAAACAAACTGCCTTGTGCACTTATATTAGAACTGTCTTTATTCTATTTGCCTTTATTTAACTATTTAAACAACTAGCAAATATATATAAAACAACCAGCAAATATATATATAAAGTCGTCATTATGAACCCAACCAGAATTTAGTTTACAAACAATTCTTGCCACCGTCAGTTTCATATATCCGTAAGCAAAGTTCAGGCTTACAAAGACAGTATTCTGATACCTAGTATAAAATTTATGTAGCTCCTCAGAAAACCGGCGCTCACAGCAAAACAAAAAACCCACACGCAAAACAAATATGCGTTCACGTGCATTCAATTACCTGATTCAAGCTCTGAAGAACCGGCGGATATAACCAGCACCAAATATTTATACGCTGTCAACCGATTCCTCTGTCAACGCAGTTTACCAGCGTACTAGGCAGCGCCAATTAGCAAAAAAAAAAAACTGATGTGTTGTGCCACGGTTCACAGCACTCCATGCAGGTTTGTCAATACGCGCAAACTGAATGGAACAAACTGTAGCAGCAGACTCCACGCATCAGAGGCACCACCTCCATGACGCGCTTGGATCATTCCTTTAACACCATCATTGCTCCGCTCATTGCAAACCCAATCAGCAGCGTGCGACAGATGCCTTTGTTCCTCCACGCACGCACAGCAAAGAACTGAATATACGCACAATAACGAACTGATTGTAAGCACAGTTAAAGCGCTCCTTTTACACAGCGTGACAGCTCCACACAGGTAAGAGAACAAGGTGTCTTCCACCAGCAATCCACGCATAGAACAATCCACGTCTCCAGCACTGTACAGGCCTCCACGCCCGCAAACGATCCACACAGAACTTTCTCAGCACCCTTAGCGCTCCACCTTCAGTAGTGCGCTCCTCCAACTTTCTCTGATACCAGTTGTTGGAGAGATTCACAGCTAAATCAAATAAACACACAGCAGAATATCAAGCACATATGACACAATATTTAACGTGGTTCACCCAACCAATCTGGGCTACGTCCACCAAACATAGGCTTCAGGAATTTATTAATCAAAATAGGAGATTACATCATGAAATCCTCACAAAACTCTCACCCTCATAGCAAACATCCGAATGGTTTCCTGTTATATAGCATAGAGAATCTAACAACCTCATTAACTCCCTCACATCAAATATAGGAGGCATTAACTCCCTCCCAACAACCTGGAGCTAATCTAGGAACTGAATTCCTATTGTTGTCACCTACAGAGATTTTTGCCTATTTCACTTCAAACAGAAAATCTCAACAGCCACCACAACTCTTCTCAGAGATAAGCTACCATCGCCCAAGCTAGTCTTATTTCCATTATGTCTGTAAGCATATTTTAGGATTTGATATTAATGAAATGAAGTGTTATTTCTACTCCATCTTTGTATTTATGGTTATATCTGTAATTTTTTGCATTCTTGTTTAAATCCAGATCAGTGGTATCAGAGCAGTCTGCTCTCTCTCTATTTTTCTCTGCATGTCCCCAACGAGGTCATGATATAAGGAGTTAGGGCTTCAACTGGTCAAACCTTTGCAAGACCATCCTCGCAAATCTCGATTGCCTCCCATGGTGGATTAAAAGAAATATGAGGGGGTAGGAAATCCTATCCAAATCTTGCTCGAAGATGCCCTCGAGCAACAAAGGAAAGTGATGACAGACAACTTTTCCTAGATCCTTCAGCAGCTACCCAAAGGTGACACATCTACTTCCGGTTTCTACTCTGGAAATACACCCTTTAAGGTACAAGTTAACTTTGACATTCCCATATTTGAGGGTTAGATAGATGTAGACACTGTAGATAAATGGTTAAATATGCTAGAAGGATATTTTTTCGTTCATGATTTTTCTAGTAGGGAAAATATCACTTTTACACTTCTCAAAGTAGTCCCCGACATTAAGGACTGGAGGGAAACCTACTCTAAGAAGAAGGATGAAAGTACAAACTCAGTATTTTTAGCTACACCCATTTGGAACTCATTCTGAGATGCCATTAAGGAGCAGTACCACCCTATTGAGAGATATGAAGATAAATACATCAAGTGGAAAACGTTGCGACAGGGAAGGGACCAAGATGTGCCAGAGTTTACCAATGTTTTTCATACCCTTTGCATGAAGTTGGGTATCAAAGATTCTGAGAAGCGTTTTTTTCTCAAATACCTCAGCTTTCTACATAGGTACATCTAGGACGAGATAAAGTTCCTAGACATCTCCTCGCTCGACATGGCACATTGATATGCTGTCAAGATTGAGAAAAAGTTTAAACAGAAGAAGTAGACTTTGGATCTGCGAATCTGAAGCAAGGTAAAGGTGCCCCCAAACCACAGAAAAAGGACAAAGCCAAGGCGAGGTGGCCCAGGACAACCCGACAAAGTTTCAAGCAAAGAACAACACCACGAAGATGAAGAAGGACATAGGAAAGTGGTGTGAGTTCCATAAGAGATCCACTCACAGCACACGTGAGTGTCTAATGTAGGAGCATCTGGACTTAGCCAGCAATGTGATGGTTTGTTCACATGTTGTGGCTAAATGATTTTAATTTCACTGACCTAAGTGGTCAAAATTTAGTTTTGATAGAGAGGGTTGGATCTCTCAAAAATGAGCTTTACTTCATTATTGTAATAGTTACGAAATTGTCTTATTTTAGACTAAAGGATACGTTGTTAGCATAGGTGTGTAATAGCGCTTAAAAATAAATATTTGATTGTTAAATTGATTAAAATATAGATTGAGTTGTTAGTACAGTTAGAATAGGGTTTGACTCATAAAGTGAAGAAAATGTAATGGAAAGGGATTAGCTGAGATGATTGAGATTTGAGTGAGAGGTGAGAGTTGAGTGATAGATAGGGTTTGGAGACTGGGACATAGATTGGATAAATTGTTGTAGTTGAGTGAGAGGGCCAAGACTTATAACTACTATTATATTGAAGGAATTGATTCAGTTTCCAACTGTGCGTTAATTCTGGTGAAGACTCTTATTTACCTCTGTGTATCTACGTTCTGAAACTTGACTCGGTATTTTCTTTGTTTTCCCACTTTAAATTTTAAATCATAGTGTTTATGTGTTAAACATGGCCATTTAGTATTAATGGCAGGGGTAGGAGAGCACGAAAATTCTTGATCATGGTTGGAGACCCGCACTCACTCCTAGCTTTCGATCTCAATTTCAAACTTTTGGGTCACAATCAACGGCAGGGAGTAGGCCTGTTTTTAACCTGTGTGTTAGTTGAAGAACCACAAGCCATAAGATTTGATAGCCTCTATTATCTAAAGGATATCGGGTCATCAAGTGCTCAGATTTTAATTCCAAAAATGGACCTAAACAATTATAGATCAAGGATTTATAATCCTTATTGGCTCCATAAGGGAGGTTAAGAGTCACGCAAGTTTCCTTGCTGATATCATTGTGAACCATTGGATCTAGTGCGCCTTGATCAATGGTGGAGGATTAATGGATTGCTTTGTTGATCAGGGTGAGTGATGACCATTAGATCTGGAGAGAGGAGATCAATGATGTAGAGTGAAGCACTATTTATAAAGGGAAAGTCAACATGGGACCAACGTATTTAAGGAAAAATTAGGACCCTTGGTGTAAGGTAAGCCACGTACAAAATCTGCTATAACACATTTGATTGGTTATAAATTAACCAATAGTCCATTTTTAAGAGTACTACCTTGATTTCATCAGTCTCCTACATCATTTTGGTATTAGATCTCAGAGATTGAATTTCTTTAGTAAACATACTGACAAGGAGAGGAGTTGGCATAGGTCAGAACACTTGAAGCAAATGTAGTTCTGTTGGAGGAGATCAGGAGTCTGTGTACAAGGATGGACACAATGGAGACTACTTAGAGGAGAAAACCTGATGAAGGAGTTACCAATGCTACAAAAGAATCTTCTAAGGAAGAAGAAGAGGAGGAAAATGAAACTATCAAAGTTATCAAGATGTTGGCTAAAGTAGGTGGAAAACCAAGGGTAGAAATTCTTGCGTATGAAGGGAGTGTCAATGCAGAAGAGCTAATGGATTGGATCAATTCACTAGACAAATATTTTGACTATGAAGAGGTTGATGACAAAAAGAAGGTGAAATTTGCAGTTACCAGATTGAAGGGTCATGCAGCTATTTGGTGGGATGAACTACAAAGATCTAGAACAAGAAAAGGATAGTCCAAGGTCAAGCAATGGGACAAAATGGTGAGTAAAATGAAAGGTAAATTTATGTCAAAGGATTATCAGTTAATTCTTTTCAAATAGTTACAAAATTTAAGGCAAAAATGAATGTATGTTAAAGAATATACGTAAGAGTTTTATAGCTTGAGTATTAGAGTAGGACATGTGGAGGATGACATGGACATGGTAGCCAGATATAGCAATGGCTTAAGATATCAAATGCAGGATGAGATCAACTTGCTGAGTCTAAAGACCATTGAATATGCCTATCAAGCAGGTTTAAAGGCATAAGAGAAGATGTTGAGAAACAATTTAGAGGAATAGAGGGAAAAGTTCAGTAAGAGGTAGAGGAACTACCAGACCAAGGTTTCAACAACATCAGAATGAAGGAGGAAGTTCAAGTAGCATACCACCATAGAGGGGAGATTTTAATAGAGGAATAGTTGCACCTAGAGGAAGAGGTCGAGGAAGAGATATCTGGTGTTACACATGTGGAGAATGAGGACATGGATCGTGGGACTGTCCTCATGAAAGAACAAGTCAGAGGAATGTGAATATGGCCAAGGAAAAGCTATAAAAACCTCAAATTATATAAAAGGAAGAATCCCCTAAAGTAGGAGAATCTCTGTTGTTGAAAATGGCATTTCTTAAGGTTGAGAAAGAGACTGGAGAACCAGCTCAGAGGAAGAGTTTATTTAGAACTACATGCAAATACAAAGGTAAATGTTGTAAAGTGATAATTGATAGTGGAAGCATTGATAACCTTGTTTCTACAAAGATGGTGGACAAGATAGGATTAGTGAAGACAATACACCTTACTTCTTACAAAGTGTCATGGTTGCAGAAAGGACATCAGATTATTGTGACAGAACAATGCAAGGTAGAGATGCAGATTAGTGCTTATAAAGATGTGATATTGTGTGATGTAATGCCAATGTATGTATGCCATGTATTGTTGGGAAGACCTTGACAGTTTTATTAGAAAGCTATTCATGATGGGAGGAAAAATACTTATACTCTGGAGAAGGATGGAAATAAACATACACTACTACCATTGAAGGATGAAGCTGACAAAGGAGCACCTGGAAACAGTGTTATGCTGATGAGTGGAAAGGAGTTGTTGCAAGAGGTTGGAAAAGGTAAAGAAATGCATTTTGTCATAGGAAGACCTAAGGTAATTTGGCTTCCAGAAAATTAGATGATTTACCTAAAGAAATCAAAATTATTTTGAATGATTTTGCTGATATTATTGTGGATGAGTTTCCAAATGCATTGCCACCAATCAGGAACATTAGTCATCATATTGATCTAATACCAAGAGAAAGTTTGCCAAACAAAGTAGCATAAAGATTAACTCCTCAAGGGAATGCATAAGTTGGAAAACAAGTGCAAGAACTGATGGATAAGGTACTAATAAGAGAGATTCTTAGTCCATGTTTTGTACCAATAGTACTCAATCCAAATAAAGGAGGTGAATGGCATATGTGTACAGATTCCAGAGCCATAAACAAGATCACTATCAGGTATATATTTCCTTTACCATGCATGGATGATTTGATGTATTGTTTGAGTGGGTCAAAGTATTTTACTAAAATAGATTTGAAGAGTGGATATCATCAAATAAGAATTAGAGAAGGAGATGGATGGAAGACTGCATTTAAAACAAACAGTGGGTTGCATGAGTGGTTAATGATGCCTTTTGGACTCACTAATGCACCTAGCATGTTCATGAGATTGATGAATGAATTCTTGAAGGAATATGCAAGCAAGTTTGTTATTGTTTATCTTGATAATATTCTCATTTTTAGTAAAAGTAAAGAAGAACATTTAGAGCATCGTAAATTGGTTTTAAGAAGTCTGCATAGAGAGAAACTACTGATAAATATGAAGAAATGTAGTTTCATGAAAGAAGAATTAATTTACTTGGATTTGTAGTTTCTAAAGAAGGGTTGAAAATGGATCCAGAGAAAGTCCACGCAATTTGGAACTGGCCTATTCCAAGGAATATATTTGAGGTAAGAAGTTTTCATGGTCTTGCAAGTTTTTATAGGAAATTTATCAAAAGTTTTAGTCAGATTTGTGCACCAATTCTTGAAATAATCAAGAAGACTAATCAGCGATTCAAGTGGACAAAAGCAGTGGATAGGAATTTTAAGTTACTGAAGAAGAAAATCACAGAAAAACCAGTTTTAGCTTTACCTGATTTTGAAAAATTATTTCGAGTTGAAACAGATGTTAATGGAGTTGCAATTGGAGTAGTTTTGAGCTAGGAACAGAGACCAATAGCATATTTCAATGAGAAATTAAATGAAGATAAGAATAAGTATTCTTCTTATGATAAAGAATTTTATGCTATCGTACAAGCCTTAAAAAAATGGAGACATTATTTGCTACCAAAAGAGTTTATATTGTATTCTAACAATCATGCATTACAGTTCATAAACAACCAACCAAATTGAACTAGAAACATGCCACGTGGGTAGAGTTTTTGCAGAGCTTTACTTTTTTGATAAATCACACAAGTGGTAAGTTGAAACAAGTTTCTGATTCTTTAAGCATGGTAAATTTCATTGTGCAAGAATTAAAAGTTGATGTTGTAGGATTTGAAGAAATGGTTGAAATGTATAAATATGATGTGGATTTCAAAGATATTTATACAGCAATACAAAATCCAATAGGTTATAACAAAAATCAGTGGTTATATTATCTTATCCAAGGAGGTTTATTGTTTAAAGGCAACAAGTTGTGAATTCCCAAATGTTCTATGAGGGAAAACATAATAATGTAGAAACATAGTGGAGGATTATCTAGTCACTTTGGACAATTTTAGATAGAGGAGGAATGACTTGTTATAGAGTTTTGTGAACCCAAAATTTTAGACTACCAAGTGAGTCCATCATCAGGGGATGCATCAATATATATTCTCTAGATATTAATTATGTATCCATGAGCTATATTTAGGGTATATATATCTATCTATCTATCGATATATATATATATATATATATATAGGTTATTGAAGATAAGAAATTAGGTTGGCCATTATCCTATTAGTTTTTCATTTATTTAATTATATTATTATTATTATTATTATTATTATTATTATTTATTTTTATTTTTATTTTTAAAATTATTTTGTTTAATTAATTAGCTAATTAAAACCTTTGCTCAGGTAAATAATTTTTACTATTGGGAAAAGATGTAGACTGATGTTAAGCGATTTGTTGAGAAGTGTAGGATATGTCTGCTAAAGGGAGAAGCAGGAATACAGGATTGTACTAGCCATTTCCAATACCAGATTAACCATCGGATGTAGTTAGCATGGATTTTGTTTTGGGTTTACCTAAAACTCAAAGGGGGAATGATTCCATTTATGTTGTGGTAGATATATTTTCCAAGATGGCATGTTTCATTTCATGTAATAAGACTAGTGATGCAACACATATTACTAATCTATTTTTTACAGAAATTGTAAGATTACATTGATTGCCTGTAAGTATTGTGTCTGATAGAGATACAAAGTTTTTATGGCATTTATGGAGAACTTTTTGGAAGAAACTAGGTGCACACGTTAGTTTCAGTTTAGCATACCATCCTTAAATAGATGGACAAACCGAAGTGGTAAACATAAGCTTGGGAAACATATTGAGAAGTATAGTGTATCAAAATCCTATGCAATGGGATTTAGCACTACCTCAGGGTAAGTTTTCTTATAATGACACTCCAAACTGAAGGACTGTAATAAGTCCATTTCAAATTGTTTTTGGGATGAATCCAAGGGGTGTGTATGAGCTCAGAAGTTTGGGTAAACATGAGACAAGAAGTGCAAAAGCTGAAGAGTTTGCAAAGCAGATGTAAGGACTACAAGAATATGTCAAAGGCAGATTACAGGAAAGCAATGGCAAATAAAAACAAAGAGTAGATATGAAAAGAAGAGATAAAGAATTCCAAGTGAGAGATTTAGTGATGGTGTATTTGATAAAAGAAAGATTTCCTGCTAAGACTTAAAATAAACTCAAAATGGAGAAGATAGGATCATGTAGAATCATAAGAAAGTTTTCAACTAATGCTTATGAAATTGAATTGCTAGAAGGGATTGGAATATCACCTATATTTAATATTGTAGATTTGTATCCATACAAAGATACAAAGACAAATCTACAGGAGGAAGCTATAGAAGATGAATTTCAAACTTTGAACTAGGAAAAACAAATGCCAAAGACAGTTAAGAAAGAGGTTGAAGTTGTTTTGGAGAAAAGAGTATCCAAAAGAACTAGAGGACAAGTTTATTTTCAATATATAGTCAAATAGAAAGGACAACTAATGGAGGATGATAGTTGGTTGATAACAACAGAGTTGCAGAAGTATGGAGTAAACCCTGAAAGTTTGAGGGATGATTATTTTCTTCCCCGAGAGTCTGTTGTAGGAGCATCTGGACTTAGCCAGCAATGTGATGGTTTGTTCACATGTTGTGGCTAAATGAGTTTAATTTCACTGACCAGAGTGGTCAAAAGTCAGTTTGGTAGAGAGGGTTGGATCTCTCAAAAATGAGCTTTACTTAATTATTGTAATAGTTAGGAAATTGTCTTATTTTAGACTAAGGAATAAGTTATTAGCATAGGTGTGTAATAGCGCTTAAAAATAGATATTTGATTGTTAAATTGATTAAAATAGAGATAAAGTTGTTAGTATAGTTAGAATAGGATTTGACTCATAAAGAGAATAAAATGTAATGGAAAGGGATTAGCTGAGATGATTGAGATTTGAGTAAGAGGCAAGAGTTGAGTGATATATAGGGTTTGGAGATTGAGACAAAGGTTAGATAAATTGTTGTAATTGAGCGAGAGGGCCAAGACTCAGTAACTACTATTATATTGAAGGAATTGATTCAAAGTGCAAATATGTGTTAATTTTGGTGAAGACTCTCGTTTACCTCAATGTATCTGTGTTCTGAAACTTAATCATGTATTTTCTTTGTTTTCCCACTTTAAATTGTAAATCGCAGTGTTTATGTGTTAATCGCGGTCATTTAGTATTAACGGTGAGGGTAGGAGAGCATGTAAATTCTTGATCGTGGTTGGAGACCCACACTCACTCCTAACTGTCGATCTCAATTTCGAACTTTTTGGTCACAGTCAACGGTGGGGGTTAGGCTTGTTTTTAACCCGTGTGCTAGTTAAAGAACCAAAGGCCATAGGATTTGATGGCCTCCGTTATCTAATGGATATTAGGTCATCAACTGCTCGGAATTTAATTCCAAAACCGGACCCAAACAATTATAGATCATGGATTTATAATCCTTATCAGCTCCATAAGGGAGGTTGATCATCGCACAATTTTCTCAGTCGATATCGTTGTGAACCATTGGATCTAGCACGCCTTGATCAATGGTGGAGGATCAATGGATTGCTTTGTTGATTAGGGTGAGTGATGACCACTAGATATGGAGAGAGGAGATCAATGACGTAGAGTGAAGCATTGTTTATAAAGGGAAACTCAATGTGGGATCGACATATTTAAGGGAAAAGTAGGACCCTTGGTGTAAGGTAAGCCACCTACTAAATCCATTATAATGAATTTTATTGGTTATAAAGTAACCAATAGTCTATTTTTAAGACTACCACCTTGATTTCATCAGCCTCCTGTGTCAGTGTCAGGCCAATCTATCATTAGTAGTCGAGTTAAAGGCTTTAGAATCAGATGCATGTTCCATCTCTGAGTTAGAACCCAACAAGGGGAATGGCAAAGGGAAGCAGATTATTGATGCAGAGCCCAACGCCACCATTTCCACCATGAAGATCAAGAAGGAGGAACTTGAAGATCGAAATGAGGAGGAGCACCTCTTCCACTCCAAGATGTGGGTAAAGTGTTCCCCGCTACAGTTCATTATTGACAACGGGAGCCAAAAGAATGTCTTTTGACAGAGGTCATGAAGCGATTGGGCTTACCGACCATAGCACATCCACAATTATACACCATCAGGTGGCTTCACCAAGGACGTGATCTTCAAGTGAGCTAGCAGTGCTGCCTTCCATACAACATCAAGCCCTTCACGGATGAGGTATTATGTGACGTTTCTTCCCTTGATGTTTGTGATGTATTACTAGGCCAACCATACTTATGGAAGCGACATGTTGTGTATCAGTCAAAGCCTCATTTTGTTATTATTACTTTGGTAAATAGGTTGTACATGATACCAGAGGTAGCACCCACTACCGCCATCTCTTTGGTTACTGCAAAACAATGCAGTAAGCTCATTTCCAAAATCCAGAAATTTGTTTTCCTGATGATACCCCCTCAGGGAAAGAACAATAAAATGGCCACACCCTCTAGATAGGGCCCCTCCACATGAGAAAAATAGATAGAAAAGGTCTTGGAGGAGTACGAGGACATCTTCACGTCCCCCGCAAAGGTGAATTTTCACTATAGAGTCAATCACTCCCTCGATTTGACCCCAGGTGTGTCACTGCCCAATGGACCAATCTATCAACACTCCATTTTGGAGAATGACGAAATCAAGACGCAGATTCAGGAGCTGCTGCAGAAGGGTCACAATTGCCCGAGTTCATCGCCCTGTGGGAGACTGATCATGTTGGTATAGAATAAGGATGGGACTTGGAGACTCTGTATTGACTATCAAGTGCTGAACAAGATCATTGTCTAGAACAGGTACCTAATCCCATGGATTGATGACCTTATAAACCAAGCGAAAGGGGTAAAATATTTCAGCAAGATCGACCTGAAATCAAGATATCACGAGGTACCAATCGAACCCTCTGATGTGTGGAAGATTGTCTTTAAAGCAAAGGAGGGCCTTTTCAAATGGTTGGTTATGCCTTTCAGGTTGATGAATTCTCCTAAAACCTTCATGAGGCTAATGGATGAAATATTATGGCCATTCACCAACTCATTTGTATCAGTATAATTGGATGAATGTGGGTACACTTTGGTATCACATAGTGTATCATCTCAAATTGGGACAACAAGTTCCTCAGTACATTTTAGTCTATCTCTGGTTGATTTTGGACACCAAGCTCACTAAGTCCACAACATTCCATCCCCAAACTGATGGCCAGACAGAGGTCATCTACAGGATGATCGTACACATTCTACACATGTACAACTCAAAGAATCCACACACATGGGATGAGAGCCTCCCTTATGTCCAACACAGCTAGCTATAACTAGGCTCTCCACAACTCGACTGGTCATAGCACTTTTCGAGTGAGCCTGGGATTCCAGCCACTATGTTCCATTGATGTGGCCATGGCATTTGTAGCTAATCACGTAGATTCAACTCATGTCCAGTCTAAAACCAATAAGGAAAACGACTTCATTGAGCACATCCAACATATCCGCCAGTAGATCCACGACATTCTGGAGAAATCAAATGCCAAGTAAAAGAAGTGACATGATCAACATTGGGTGCCACACAAGTTTCAGGTGGGCGACAAAGTCTGGTTGCATTTTCAAAAGGAACACCTTATTGGAGCCTATCGAAAACTCAAACCACTCCCATGTGGTCCTTACCAAGGTTGTGGGATACAATGCATTTGAGCTTAGCATTCCTCCATTCCTTGGCCTGCACCTAGTGTTCAATGTGGACTGCCTTTGACCATACTTCCCATCATTGCTAGACACATCAGATATTGCATAACAACTCACACCTATAGATTTAAATCCAGATTGCATGGAACAAGCCACACTGATCGGATCATGGACACGTAGATCAATAACACTCGACAATAAAGGATAAAACTATATCGAGTTGTCAAAGCAAGCCAACTCCTTCACTAGGGCAAGTGGCTCACCAGGGACTAAGTTTAGCAGAAGTTTCCTCATCTCATGGACGAACTCAACGCAATGGGGACCATTGCTTCCTAAGGGGGGAGGAATGATCCAGGTGGATATTGGTGGCCACTTTCCTATTCTACTTGGACCCCCACCATTGTTTCTTTCAATTTTTTAGTTTCCTTATTTGTAGCACAATTTACTATTTTTGGCAAATTTTCTGGTCCTAAACTTCCAAAGCCATTTTAAGGCCCTAAACAACGTTTTTTGGGAAAACCTGGAGCAACATGGGTCATAGATATGACCCATGTTCTTCACTCAAACGTTGTAGTCCTCAGATGGATCTTTAAATGCGTTCAGTTGCTCTATCACCGAGTCTCCATCTTTCATCCTCAGGTTATACAACCTTTTCTGTAGGAATAATTTATTCACCAGAGACTTAGATTGGTATAAATCCCCTAACTTGTCCCACAAATACTTAATTATAGATTCCCCTGATACATTCAATAATATTGAATCTTAGATACAAAATCTTATTGTGCTCTTTGCCTTCTGATCCAACTTCTTCCATTCTTCACCGGACACTCCCATTGGTTTAGTACTTGGATCTACTACGTTCCACTAATCTTTACCTATCGATAGATCCTTCATCTTGAGTTTCGATAACTCAAAACTCTGACCATTAAATTTCTCGATCTCTATCTTTCCACTACTCGCCATCTTCTTTCACCACCAGAATTGATCCCACAGATCTCCCACTGAATAGGGTCTATCACAGGTTTGAGCGAAACCCCTTAGCAACAAACGCGTCCCTTGAAGCCAAAACATATCTGATACCAAATGTAGGTTTTAACCCTGTAAATAAATTACATGCATACGAATTCTAAAACACATAAAATAAAAAATGCAAGAGAATAACACATAAAACACATATAGATCGAGATTTTCCCTTGGATCCCAAAACTGGGACTACTAGCTTGATTTTTCATTATGTTCCTTTCAATGTTACAATACATATATATACATGCTGAAGCATCCAATACCATGGACTGAAAAACCATCATGCCCAAAACCATGTGAAAAAACCATGCATAAAACCATAGGTAGGTCCAACCACCTAATAAATGGTCCAAAAACGGTTTCCCCAAGGCACTGCCCCGAACCCTGTAGAGGGGGGCTAACCACCCCCTTCAAACTCCCCGTACAAGGGAAACTGCTTCCCCCCTATGAAACCCCCGCTACACAATCAGCGCAACGAAGGGGGGGGGCTCATGGAAATAATATAAAACAACCCAATAGGTATTGTGCACATCAAATAGAGATCGTATGCCAAAGTTACGACCCTAGGAAGTTGATGTACCAATTTATCCAAATGGGGCCCATAGTTTAGCGCTTCATCTCCTAGGGTTAGGTTCTTAGATGTTTAGGGTTTTCCATTGTTTCTCAATAATAAATAGGCCTTTGAACCTCAATGTAACATAGTTCAGAGGCATGTAGCCACCACATCTCTTCTCAAAGATAAGTTACCATCACCCGAGCTAGTCTTATTTCCATTCTATATGTAAGCATATTTTAGTATTTGATATTAATGAAATGAAGTGTTATTTTTATTGCATCTTTGTATTTATGGTTACATCTGTAATTTGTTGTGTTCTTGTTTAAATCCAGATCAGAGCCTCTAGAAAGAGAGTAATAGTATTATCCTAAGAGAGACACATGAGAGAAATGAAAGGTTCGTTAGTCATATAATGAAATAGTTCACATAAACACAACAAAAATTACAACAAGTAAAACACAAATTCAACAATATAAGTACCAAAACCAATGAAATAGTTCAATTTCCTTAGTACATATGAAAAAGACATATACCGCAAACATCTAAAGAATATTCTTAAAATATTCATGATACATGCATGAAAATGTGTTGGCTCATCGAGTTTTTGATTATTAGGTGAAATATCCAAGTATACCATTATAATGGTGAACACCAATAGTGGAAGACTAAGTCACTTCGTACTTCTCAAAAGAATGATCTTTTCTCCTATGCTAAACCAGAGAAGTCAAGGCTATCTCTCCAAAGCCTAAGCCTCCAAAAGCCATTTGCTTGAGTTATGAGGTTTATTTTATAACAAGAGGAATGACCTTTCATATCCCATATGACTCTTGAATTACCCTCATGACTCTTAGACTTCTAATGTGACGTTTGGTCTTCTATATAACTTTTGGATTTTTCCTAATGATTATTTTCTCCATATATGACTATGTGACTTTTCATATTCCACATATGACTTTTGGACTGCCACACATTACACTTTGTCCTTTCCTTTTGATAATTACATCATTACATCCACAAATTATGTGGCAAGACATATGGACACACATGTCATTGTGATGACATTGGTACAAGTCACACCTTGACAATGACAACATGGACTTCATGATGAGGTGGTAATGGAAAGCTATTCTTCTTGCTTCTTTTTATTCAATACTCATGAGAGATATGTTCAATACTTGGTGTTCATGAAATTTATGTTGGGTTAAGTGATATGTAGTTTTTATGTGATCTTGATCTTTAACCTTCTATCACATTCTAGTGTCCCTACATCTTCTTTCTCGATGACTCTTCATGGTTCCATCTTCAGAAGTGTCTTTCAACATAGTATCCTTCCTCCTCCTCTCTAAGCATCATCATGTCATGTCAAAATACAGTGCTTGTAAGTGAAATTCTCTTATGATAATATGAGATTAGTCCATAAATCCCCTAGTATAATAGTCTTCATGAAAATCATTAATTTACCTAGAAGTGAGTACTAGATAGGGAGGAAGGCTTAGTGATTGTGCAATGTGTAGTTTCATAGGCCATGAGTTAGGTATTGATGCTTGTGACTATGCAATGCACAACACTAAAGGCTCAAGAAACAAGATCACACAATTGAGGATCACAGCCAAGAAGCTAATTGAATTTAATATGCTTGTTTAAAGTTTCTTTTCTTTCCCTGCTCTGTTAAGAAATCTAGGGAAGCTAGATTAGGTGATTTCTTTAATAACTAATTGTGAATTTTTTTTACTTAACTTGATTAAATTATTATTTCTATTTATTATATTTAGTGTTCTTATCATCAAACAACCACCAAAACGATAAGGAACAATGATATAAGAGGACACAATATATAGGAAAAGTCTCTCCTCTCGAGAGGAAAACTCACAAGAACTCTTATCTTCTTATATAACTTAAAATAATGAATTCCAAGACCTATGAGCCTTGACCAAGGATCCTCCAAGACCTAGTAAAAATTCCTCTTTGAAGAACTTTCTTCGAGCAAAGTCAACCCAAGTTAATCCAACTTCACAACTGTTGCAACTCTATGCTTCGACATCAACTTCAAACCTACAATAGGGACAACAATTTTTGGCTACTGCAGAAACCCTAAATTCTACATATGTGGAGGAATAATATTTTTTACTCTCTTTTTCTTCTTCACCGGGGATGGCTTCTTCTTCTAGGAGATTCAACTTGCAATCAAGACTTATCTAGAGACAAATCTCAACTTCCTTGTGTGGTTGTAATTTTGGTACTTTTGTAGTAAAATATATCCCCAAATATCTTGCATGTGTGAGGTTAATATCCCAAAAATAATCCTTAAAAGCTTCACTTTCCTCCTCCTTAGATTCTCCTTACCTTCAATAGGTATCCTTTTCTCTTCTTGTGCTTCCATGAACTTTATTGATGTCCTTTACAAATGAGGTTCAATCCTATATATAGGCTTCTTGTTATATCTTGTAGGTTGACTTGTCGCTTGTGAAGGCCGACTTGTTGCTTGCACATTGACTAGGTCTTGGAGGGTCTTTGAATCTATTTTTGACTCAAATAAATTTTCTTTTACAATATGTAACAAGCCCAAAAGGGTCTTACATACATGAAAATGACTCAATTTACTTGTAGACTCAATGACAATCCCTAGAAGCACTCAATGGGTGCTTGACCTATAAAAAAATGACCTTGAGCATGAAACCCATGCCTCAAGAATAACAATGATAATTTTATTTTTCTCTTTACATCAAATACATAAAATAATGATTACATATGTCATTATGAAGAATAGACCTAATTACATATTTCAACACTCCCTCTTAACTAGGGAGGTATTCATAATCCATATAAGGTACTTGGACATTCTCAAATTGAATAATTCTCATAAGAAGGATCAAATTGGTAAGCCATCTCATAATCTACTTTCCTATCTTATGTCAAAGCATCTCATCATACCAACCAACATTGTCACATAGCGAGGCCCTTAATAAAAGCTCTATCTATCCACAAGATGAGAGCATAGTATTGGAGAGACCAATGACTAACATACACCATGATCATTGTCTGTCAAGGCACATACCCCATTCGAGCATTCATAAGGTATGTCATTTTAGGAGAATTATTATCTTAGAATAACACATCCTCGGGGAATTTCCTCTTCAACTACTCTTACCTATTCGGTGCCCTACCACATGCTCAAAGAATATCAGAATTAATCTCAAATGATACCCAATCTTCCATTCTTTCTTCAACATGAATACAAGAATGATGTGTCTATATATCCCTTTCAATTAGGGAGTATATATCATTCCTATAAAAGGAATATACTTAAGCTCCCTCTCATACAAGGACTTTTCCAAGATCCCTCTTAACTAGGGACTTGATTCCAACAACAACTCTCTGCTCTTTGGTGGAGATCATGACACCTTCAGCTGCTTGTAAGGCTCTCCGTTTCAATGTCATGAATTTCATCTTCATCATTATGGAGCCTTCATATTCTAGTTTTTCTTCATGGGGCATCAAAAATCCATTACTTTCCTCCAATGAACCATAGGGTTGAACCATTAGTCATGTCATCCTTATCTTCATCGGAAAGTTCCTTTCTAGTCCACATATGGATTTTATTCATCCAACTTCCTTTTCTAAGACATGTTTCTATCATGATATTTCATTCATTTTTCATGAGTACTAGTTGTAGGTGACATCTACAACTTTCTTTCGGTAGCCCTGTATCAACTCAATGAGATGGTGTTCAAAAATAAAAATGAACATCAAATAAAAGTTACCTTTTATGATGCCCTTTCATCATAACACCTGCTTGCTTACAACATGAACATCCTGCACATTCATAAACATATCTCCAAGGAATTCAATGATAAGTGTGTCCTTTATTTACATACTTCATCAAAGTCTTCATGCCTTCTCTATGGAGATGTCATAGCCAATTATTCTATTCAATTGATGACTTTTACTTATCTTATATTACTTGACTATAATTGCATATTTCACAATCTCTTCTTTCTTTATTCACATATTTCTCCCCAAGAACTTCTATACATAGTTCCTTCATCTTTTAAACTACCTCATATTCCATATGACATCATATTATGTTGATTTCATCTTGTCAATATGTGAATTATGCCTTCATGCATCTTTCCAAAGGAAGAGACCCTTCTTCTACAATCATGCTCATGAGATAGATCATTCACCCATGCTTTCTGCAAATATATGATGACATGACTTAATCTATCAAATATATACATACCTCTTTTCTCTTTTGGCCATCTAGACTTCCTTTGACAACTTCCTTTCCTTGCTTGAAAGTACTTCAATCATCTTGACATGTTGCACTCCTTTGTTGCCATATCGTCATCCTTCTAAATCATGGATCCCAAATGAAGTGGAATTTAGACTATAAACGAGATTATTTCTTCTTCCAAGTAGAGGTGAACCTTCTAATGAAGATTACAATGGAGGATCTTGTTTATCCTCATATTGAAAATGATCTTTTCTAATAATGATGATGTATGATGAATTCTTTCTATCTTCTATCATGATAGATGATTTTCTTCCAACCATATATATACTACTATTTTGGTTGACCTTTTTCATGCTTTCAATGAGGTTACCATGAGCTACTTCCTTTATATCATGATGACTACTACAAACATGTATACTTATTCTTCAATTATCCTTTCAAGCTTCTATAATGATGTCATGAGCTCTTACATACCTCCAATATGATTCCATCTTCTAATATGATGCATCATACTTCCTACCATAACAACTATCTTTTACAAAATTGAAAATAGCCAAGTGAAGGAGATTATCTCAATCATCATAGATATCTTTCACTTCCTCCTTTGATTTCTTGTTTTCATGTTCTTCCAATTCTTAGGTGACATGGGATTCATTCCTTTCTTTTTTTTTCTTTTTGTCCTTCTTGAGTTTCAAACAATATCTCTTGAAATTTGCATATTACGGACAACCATAACATTGGATCTTTGACATATTGATCTTCTTCTTTTTCTGAGGGCCATAATTCCCAATATTTCCTTTTCTTTTAGCCATAGCAGAAAATGCTTGAAATTCTTCACTTCATCCCACGTCGCTTTTTTCTTTCAACCCCATTTCTTCAATTTTACATAATGAATGGAGTTCACTGAATGGATTAGCTTCCTTATTTCCATAGATGTTGATACAAAGTTTCCCCATTCATCACGTAGTGCATTGTGCACCACGACAATCATCTCTTTGTCAGACATTATTTCCCCCAACTATTGCAGTTGGTCTTGTATTTGTGACATCCTCATAAGATATGAGGATATCCCTTATTCCATTGATACCTTCATTTTATATAGCTTAGCTCTCAAAGATATCACTTCTGTTACAGTGCTTATGGAGAATAATTCTTCCATCTCGTCATAGATGTCTTTTGACTTCTCAATTTTTTCTACATAAGGGATGAGAGAATATTTGATTGCTTCCATAAGGATTTGTTGAGCCCTTATTTCCCCCTTCATATATTTCGATAGGGTTTGAGCTTATTTTTTTGGTGGTTCAATGATTGAACCCTTAACATGTCCAATGACTTCATTTTTAATGAGGATCAAGTCTGTCCTCTTCTTCCATGCAAGGAAATTTGATGACCCAACCAACTTATTTCTCTCCTTGCAAATTGAAGTCATTTTGATGGTAAATTCAATCATAGATATAAGGATACTTAATTGTCAAGTGAATATGATCCCTTCATGGTGATATATTCAACTTCATTCCTTCTTTATTTTGATGATAATTGATGATTATAGTCTCCTTGAAGATGACAACACTTCTTCTAGATATGTCCTTCTTTAAATATGCTTGAGATGTGATCCTTTCTTTAAGGAGCAGGAGGTCACCTTGATTCTCTTGATGATGATGGCAATGCTTCTTCTTGCTTTCATTTGATATAAGACTTCACAAAGTTTCAATGTGTAGTCCTTCTTTCGACGAGTGGATGTGGGGTCCTTGAGTTATTCTTATTCTTAATGATTGTAAAATGTGTGAGCTTCCCAAGAATGCTTCAAGTGTAGAATACTTCTTTGAATGAGCTAGGGTTTTTGAGATATTCTTCTCTTGAGTTTTGATTATCTTTTTGATGTGATGAATAGTCCTCCTTAGTGCTCCTTAGATTACTCATCCCTTGTGTATTTCTTCTTGATGGTTCAATGTCTTATTTCGGATTCCTTTACCTTTCTTGATATTCCTTACAAGTTACCTTTCGTTTTCTTGTCACCTTAGCTCTGATACCATGTTGAGAAATATAGGGTAGCTAGATTAGGTGATTTCTCTTACTTTTATAATGACTTGTGATGTGTTTTACATGATTATATTCTTATTTCAATTGATTATAATTAGTTTTATTACCATAAAAAAACCACCAAAATAATAAGGAATAATGAGACAAGAGGATATAAGGTAAAGGTGATCATTGTTGGGTGCGGGATCCCCCAAGGGCAATTTTGGGGCTATAAAACCATATTTTGGTCAAATTTTGTAATCCAAGTGTAAAAGACTCTGCATTTTGTGGTTGCAGAGCACGTAGGTGTTAAAGAGTCATATGGTTGTTCGCCCTTATTTTGGAAATGTAATGTCAGCTATAAAAGATCTACCCATGGTCCATGGACCATGTGATTGTATAAATAGAGCTAAGCTCTAAGTAGTTAGAATAATCAATCAAGCAAGCAATGAAGACATGATGTATGAGAGATAGCTCTGAGGTAGAAATCTAAGTTCGGGTCGTAGCATAGGTAGAGGCTCTACAGTTGAGTGTGCAGAGGTCTAGAAGTCTGCAGCTAAGTGCGCAGACCCCTGCAGCTAAGTGCACAGGGCAGGTTGAGTCTGTAATTGTCTAGAATTATCAATAAAGAGAAGTATTCTACAAATTTTGCATCTTTCTTTCCTATTTATGCATCTTGTTATGTTGGGTATGAATTTCACTTCTAATGCTTATATGATGCACGAACGTATGTAAATGTGTTGGTTAAGTGAATGCAAGTAAGAAAATCTACGTAAGCGAAGCTAACTAAGATTGGTTAATAAGATAAGTAAAACACTTAGCCTAGTTTGGGAGATATCGTAGTTCACTTCCCTAGCAGCTCGAAAGTCCCTGAGCCATAGGTTAGAGTTGTGCGAAAGCCAATTGTACCCTTTTGTGAAGGTACTGAAGGGTGGAATAGAGGGCTAAGCAACCCACGCGAAGGTAGGTATAACTAGAATAAACTGACATCACAACCCTATCAAGGGTACGAAAACTTGGTTCTAGCATCCCCCATACTGCTTCGAGTCATACTTCAGTCCCCACTCCACGGGCTGATGATGAAAGGGTGAGTAGTGTAGGGATTTGTTTGGCTAACTAACGTTGAACCTAGGTCAGGCCCCTTCAAACCAAAAAATGGTTCCGTTGCTAGGAATGGCATCTGGATAAGAGATGTGTGATGTCATATCACCGGAATACAACTAAGAAAGAAATCAAAGGCTGGTTGGATAGAAGGATTCACAAGTTCATGGAACAACAAAATAGAAACCCATGATTCTCAATAGAATAGTGGCTAGACCAATACTTATATATGGATATCCATAGAATATTTTTCACCTCCTTTCCTACTGAGCTATACGAGTGGATTGCGAAGGTAGAAGATAGCCAAGGAAGGTGGAAACTTGATAGTCCTATTGTGTGGACCTAGAGCTAGTGCGAAGGTTGGAAGCATCGGAGGATAAGATCACCTGCAATCTCGATCATTGGATTGATCGCATCATAGGAGGATTTGTTGCTGAGTTCTCGGTCAAAACCTAAATCAGCTATAGCGAGGCAAAATGACGCTTTTTCAAAGTACTGCAAGGTAAGTACGTAAAATATTTGAATACATGGATTAAAATTTTGTTGTGTGAAAAAAAGGTTATACAGCTACCTTGATGTTCAGAACTATGCGAAGTAGAAAAAATTACAGAAATGAAGGAAATAAGGGTTAGGAGTATAACCCCTTGATTACACCTCCATAAAGAGACGAATAAGGAATAATGAAGGTCTCTCTCCGAAGTTCTATTCAGTTGATAAGACAAGGATTCCTGCAAATACCACCTCCACCCACACCACCTCCGACTTCACTGCCATCACCTCCAACGTCACCTGTACGACCTACACCTCCACTGTGATTCAGTATGTCGAATACAGTGAAGTTTCCTTTATTCAAAGGCTTGGGAAATGACGGCCCAGACCAATTCTGGTTCATTATGAGGACTGCATGGGAAGCTCAAGGTGTTACATATGATCACATAAAGTAGGCGACATTGATTAGTGATCTACAAGATCGCACACTAACTTGGTACATTAAGTACTCCAACGGTAAACCGAATGCTAGAGTAGTAGACATCCAAGCAACACTAAATAGGGAATTTAGCAGGCCTAAATCTGAGGCACAGTAGATTTTGGGATTCAAAGAGATCGTAATGTAGCTAGGTGAGATGCTTTGGGAACTAGATTAGATGCTAAAATGTATGACCTGTGAAGCCAATATGAATTTGACAGATGGACAACATCACTAGTGGTTTGTGGCTTCGTTACTACCACACTTAAGGAGTGGGTTGTCACAGCAGAAGATAAAAACTCAAGCAGAGGCCTTGGAGATTGCCATGATACTACATGAGAATCTAATGCAAGATCCTAATCTAGGAGTCCAGTAGATCCATGTGCAACTAAAGAATCTGTGCCTTTAGATGCAAAGTTTGAAGCAGGGTAGGATGGTTTGGCCAAAGGTATGCGAAGAGGTATGGTGTTTGAAATGCTAGAGTCAGGGACATGACAAAGACCACTATCTGGTCTTTACAAACTACCTTGCAGGAGGAGGAAAGATGAATTTAAGGCCAGAAGCTCAAGCAGGACCTAGTGCGACACCTATTTTATGGTGCACTATCTGTTAGGTAGCCAGAAAACTTGCCATGGATAATTGTCGTTTGTTATAGAAGTATGTACAAGCATTGCAACAACTGTTCTGCAACTTTTGTAGGTTGGTAGGACATGATGAGCGTATTTGTAGGAGCTATTAATTGATGATGGATAGAACTCACACCTACAGGGTTCAGGCCAAAATGGGGCCCCTTAACTAGAAAGCAAGGATGGTGTGGATAGGATTTCAAGGGCATGGACAAGGCCGAGGAGGAGGAGGACCTAGAAGAGGTCAAGGATAGTTGATTTGCTACAATTTCAGAGGACCAGGATACTTTGCCCATGATTGTTGTAATCCAACACATCCATCGTGAAAGTATTTCACATTGTTTGATCATGAAACAGAAGATTGTCCTACACTGATAGCTAGGACACATGACAAAGGGGTTCTACCACCTCCCCAGACTCAGAGCTTGTAGATGATGAGGTCTGAGCCACACCGGGAAGATTTGAACGTAAATATAGTGCTCCGAAGTGGAACCGTGATGGGAGATGACAAAGGGAAACAAACAGAAGACAATAATGGGTTTGAAAGGCCTCAGTGAAAGGGGCTGAGTTTGATTTTGAGTGCGCTCATGAAACGTTCATAGAAGCTAAGAAGAGCTTTGCTGAGGCCTCCACCTCAGAAAGCAAGGACAAATAGGAGCCGGAGATGGACCCCTCTATGCTCACAAATTTTTTGGAAACTTGTTCTACGTGACAGTAAGGTTGTAAAAGGGCTACAATAACTCATCAATAGATGTGATGGAACCGCGCCAGGTGAACCACACATAGCACGAAAGATTGGAAACCATAAGACAAGGATGGGGCGTGAAACAAGACTCACCACACAGATCTGAGAATATGAAATGGATCAAGTCATTCTGGATTTCGGGTCAGATGTTAATGTTCTACCAAAGCAGACTTGGGAGCGAATGGAGAGACCTACGCTGCAATAGTCTCTAATTCAACTAAGGATGGTGAATCAGTAGAAAATCATACCCATGGGGTGGCTATAGGGGGTGACCGTGGATATTGAGGGAGTGAGAATGTTGGCATATTTTGAAGTAATAGAGATAGTAGATGATAGAAATCCCTACCCTGTGATCCTGGGAATTGACTGGGTTACTAATATGAATGGGGTAATCAATCTGAAGAAGTGAAAGATGATATTTGAGAAGAAATCGCTGCATGTAATAATACCCCCGGATCTTGTTGAATGATCGCGCTATACGAAACTAGTCTGCGATTATGAGAGTGATGATGATCTAGACTGCAACTATAAGGTAACAACGTGAGACCAAGACTAGGTGAATCCCACCATGGATGGACAAATTATGTAGGATCGCGAGAGTTCCTACACTTTGGACTTCGACAAAGAAATAGAACGCTAGAAGAATCGGTTACACGAAGTAACCACACTGAATTACAACATGATGACCCGGTCACTGCACTATGTGTCATCAAAGGAAAGAAATATGCTTATTTATGATGGTCTAAATGAGGTAGATACCTTATGGATGCATTTGAAAGGGAGGTGGCAGAAAAGTAGTGCTTCCAGCCCTTGGAATGGGCATTGCACACCACGCCCGCAAGATGGTGGGGTACACACAAGGGAAGCTTCGATGATTGGAGAGAATGTAGGAGGATGATGCGAGCATGATTTGGGAAGCCCAAAATGCAACTGATAGACAAGTATGATAGACAAAATGACCCACGCGCGTAGTTGGCCAAAGCAGAGAATAATTATTCCACCACTGAACGTGAGGGGCTAGCTATGGTGTATGTGCTCCAGAAGTGCCAACACTACTTTCTAGGAGGCAACTTTAAGATGTATACGGGTCACCCCATGCTGAAGTACCTGGTCAATAAGCCTGTGTTGGGGGGGGTGAATTTCCATATGGCTCTTATTGTTCCAAGAGTATGATTTTGAAGTTGTTGTGAAGCTTGGACGATTGAATGTGGGACCAGACCATCTATCGCGCATCGAAACAGGGGAGGAAACTCTAACTTGGAAAAAGGATTACTGACGTGAAGCTATTTGCAGTGCGTGTCATGGATGATCATTTCGAAGATATCATACACTTCCTAAAAACAAGAACTACACTAGAAGGATACTTTGTCCAGAAAAAGAAAGAATTACTGGTGCGTGCAGCAGATTTCTATGCTATTGTTGGGCATCTATACAAGATGGGATTGATGAGATATTGCGATGGTATGTACCTGAGTTTGAACAAAGAAGCATTCTCACAGACGCTCGTGGGTGTGCCATCGGAGGACATTATGCAAGGAGAGAAACTACACATAAGATTCTATGTGTTGGGTTGTGGTGGCTAACCCTTCATCAGGATTCAAAAGAATATTGCAAGGCATATGATGTATGTCAAAGAACAGGCAAGCCATTGTGGGGGGGTGAAATTCCTTTGAATCTACATATGACATTGTAACCATTAAAAAAGTGGGCAATAGATTTTGTAGGACCCATTGAACCACAAGGGCAGACAGGCACGAGGTACATTATCACTGCGACAGAGTACTTGACTCGTTGGGCAGAAGCGTAGCTGGTGATGGATTGCATGGGTGCGATGGCCACGAAGTTTCTATTTGAGCATGTACTGATGTAATTTGTATGTCCAAGGATTTTGATGAGTGATCTAGTATGCATTTCCTAAATGAGATGATTAGCTCCCTAACGGAGGAATTTCAGGTGTATCACCAAAAGAGCACACCATATCATCCACAGGCTAATGCGACAGTGGAGGCATTCAACAAAGTGCTTGAAAACATGATGACCAAGGTTTGAAATGTTCAACGAAGTGATTGGGACTACGCATACCTACAGTATTTTGGGCTTATTGGACAACATGAAAAAATGTGACAGGAAAAACCCCTTTTAGACTTGTCTATGGTGTTGAAGTCGTAATGCCTATGGAATACATCATGCCTAGTTTGTACATAGTAGTGCTAACAGGTATGACAGATCAAGGAGCCTTAGAAGAGAGGCTTGTGCAGTTGGATGAGCTTGAAGAAGAGATATTTTTGGCTGGATTTGATCAACAGGTCCAAAAGGAGTGTGAAAAAGCATGGCATGACCGACATGTTAAGCTGTGCACCTTTAAGGTGAATGACTTGGTGATGTTGTATGACAATAAGTTTGATAAAATTGTAGGGAAATTCAAAATGCATTGACTGGGGCCCTATGTTCTTAAGGAGATTACCAATGGTGGCGCGATCTAGTTGGTTAAGTTGAATGGAGATCCCTTCGCAGGAAAGGTGAATGGAAGTCACTTGAAGCCATACACCGGTGGTTCAGCCATGTGGCTAAATGAAAGTAGAATAGTCTTAGCACTCCACGCAGCTAAAAGGAGGCACAGGATTGTAAACTACACTACCTGAGTTGGGGAGCTGCGCGATTTCAAGACTACGCAAAGCACCAAAGTATCATAGGGTCCACGACAACACGAAGGCAGCTGCGCTACTCATGGAAATAATGCGCAGGTCCATTGAAAAGTGACGGTTAAAGTCTTTGTTCATGATTTTATTGTCAGATTATGGCCAAATGGAGCAGGCGGCAAGCATTTAAGATTAACTTTATGGATTAGATTCTTGAAAATATGCCGCCAATCTAGCATTAATGGGCCAAATGTGGGGGGGATGGTCAGATTTGAATTCAAAAAGCCCTATAAATCATAGGTGCTTATCCAACGAAAAAAGACTTGGCATCTTGAAAATTCAGTTGTTGTGTTATCAGGTGTGTATGGACCTTGTGAATTTTGAGGCTTTGAGAACAAGTTTAGTGGTTCAGATATTGTCAAAGGAGACGTAAGACCTCCTGACTAGAATGATGTCGACACCCAAGGAAGCCACACAGGAAATTGCGGTAGTGGAAGCCCCAGAGAGTGTCAGTGATAGTTGAAGTCCCTAAATCACCCAGAGCACTAAGACCAAAGAAGGACAAGCAGGCTATGATCCCAGTGCATGTCTCACCAAGAAACCCATAGAGGATTTGGCAAAAAAAGGTGGCATGGACCCACAGATGACGTCCACCAAACTCAAGCACCAGTGCCCACAAGAGAAGGCAGCGTCACGGAAGCAAGCCAAGGCTTCAAAGACATCCTTGGACCCAATCACCCTCACTGAGGGGGATTTGTATGATATCGGAGAAACGGTGAGGGATGTCACCACGGAGGCCCTCCAACAAATCAAAGAGTAGCAATAGTTGGTATTGGGGACTCTCCAGATAGAGTTGCATGAGTTGCAAGTTCACACTCCATAGGCTAGCACAGTGTCCACCATCCTCGCGATCAACACTTCAGCTACCGAGGAGATGTTGTACATAAGGGTGACCAACATGATACTGCTACCAGATGGGACTTACTATAGAAAATGAGGCAAAAAGGCCCATGGTTAGCTGCCTAAAAGGGGTGGGATTGAATATGGCCGCGCTCCCTTGGGATACACTCCACCTCTTGCAGGGTGGAGTCACCGTAGAACTTAGGGCCCGGGAGATTCGTGCTTGCAAGTGATGAGTGAGCAATGCATCAATATTGAGTAGTTGGGCCTGTAGTGCAATGAGGTAGTAGAATCGAATAGGAAAATCATGCAGGTAGTGGAGGAAGCCTGTTGAATGGTCCCAGAGTTAGACATTCAGGTAGGAGAACTGGTTGAGGCGCGCATCTGCAAGTTGGCCATAGGGGTGCATGACGCTTGGACAGAGATGGATAGGATTTAGATGGACCTGAACTTGTAGATCATAGAATTGCAGTTGAGGGCTCAGACTTCAACTCTGTTGGAAGTCAGGGAACAACATACCACCACTGTTACAACAACAATAGCGGCAGTTGACAGTGGAGTCACTGACTGCACTTGACTTTTTGAACAATCATTCGAGGTCCTGACCACCTTGAAGGAGGACCCAAATGTAGAGCGCCTGGAGACAGAGGTGCATGAGCTACAAAAAATATATGATGAGGTCAAAGGGACCACATAGACAGTCACCCTTACATAGAGGCTCGCACGAATGCAAGAGGTAAAGGTGCTTAAGGAATAGGTGGATGCCACTCGGTACAAAGAAGCGATATTAAAAGTGCACCTACAGCCATTGATAGCTGAGGAATATATGATCACAAATTCCATTGAAGGAAAGCTTGCGACATTGCAGGAAATTGAGCAGAGGATTCAGGGCAGTAGTTCAGTGGCACTCGCTGAGAAAATATTGGAAGAAGTCCAGTAGGTGGCTATTCAGTGCATTGTCGAGTTTGCGGTTATCCAAATAGAGTTGGGAGGTATTCGCGCTAAGATCTTTGCACCTAAAAAATGACTTGAGGGTGATTCATGATGTTTGTGTTGGGGGCCTATTGGGCGCGAGATCCCCCAAGGGAAATTTTGAGGCTAAAAGCCCATATTTTGGTCAAATTTTGTAATCCAAGTGTAAAAGACTTTGAATTTTGTGGTCGCAGAATGTATAGGTGTTAAAGAGTCATAGGGTTGTCCTCCCTTATTTTGGAAATGTAATGTCAACTCTAAAATATCTACCAATGGTCCGCGGACCATGGGATTGTACAAATAGAGCTAAGCTCTAAGTAGTTAGAATAATCAATCAAGCAAAAAATGAAGACATGATGTATGAGAGATAGCTCTGAGGTAGAATTCTAAGTTAGGAACGTAGCATAGGTAGATTCTTTGCAGCTGAGTGCACAGAGGCCTAGAATTCTGCGGCTGAGTGCACGGGCCCCTGAAGCTAAGTGCATAGGGCAGGTTGAGTCTGTAATTGTCTGGAATTATCAATAATGAGAAGTGTTATGCAATTTCTATGTCTTTCTTTCCTATTTATGCATCTTGTTATGTTGGGTATGAATTTCACTTATAATGCTTATATGTTGCATGAACATATGTAAATGTTTTGTTTAAGTGAATGCAAGTAAGAACATCTGCTTATGCAAAGCTAACTAAGATCAGTTAATAAGATAAGTAAAAAACTTAGCCTAGTTTGGGAGATATCGCAGTCCACTACCCTAGTAGTGCAAAAGTCCCTGAGCCGCAGGTTAGGGCTGTGCAAATGCCAATTTTACCCTTTCACGAAGGTACTGAAGGGTGGAATAGAGGGCTAAGAAACCTGCATGAAGGTAGGTGTAGCCGGAAAAATATGACATCACAACCATCTCAAAGGTGTGGAAACATCGTTCCAACATCCCCCCATACTCCTTTAGGTGACACTTCAGTCTGCGCTCCATGGGCTGATGCCAAAAGGGCTAGTAGTGTGTGGATTTGTTTGGCTAACTAGCATTGGACTTGGGTCAGGAACCTTCAAGCCAACAATCATCTAGGGCCAAAACCTCTCATCTTAAGAGGAAAATCCATAATAACTCTTCTCTTCTTATAGAACTTCAAATGACTAATTCCAAGACCTATGGTCCTTGACCAAGACAACTACAATACCTAGACAAAATTTAATCCAAGTCAATCCAGCTTCACAACTATTGCAACACTCTACTTTCACCTCAACTTTAGACTACAATAGGGATTGCAATTTTTGACTACTGCAAAAGCTCTAGTTTCTGCACATGTGGAAGAATAAGATGGTTTTCTCTCTTTTTTTTGTTTTCTAGGGATGGATTCTTCTTCTAGGAGACTCAACTTGTAATGGAGAATTATTTACAGACAAATCTTGACTTCCTTGTGTGGCTGTAATTTTGGTACTTTTGTAGTACAAGATAGCCCTAAATATCTCAAATGTGTGAGCTGAATATCTCGAAAATAATCCTTAAAAACTTATCTCTCCTCCTCCTTAAATTCTCCTTTACTTCACTAAGTATCTTTTTCTCTTCTTGATCTTCCATGAACTTGATTGATGTCCTTTGCAAATGAGGTTGACTCCTATATATCGAATTCTTGTTACATCTTGTACATTGATTTGCCATTGTCGTTAGGCCAACTTGTTTCTTTCACATTGACTATATCTTGGAGTGATCCAAGTGGACATTGGTGGCCACCTACCTATTCCACTTGGACCCCCAACACTCCCTTGTTCAACTTTTTCAGTTTCCTTAATTGTAGCACAATTTACTATTTTTCGCAGTTTTTTGATTTTTGGCAGTTTTTCGGGTCCTAAACTTCCAAAGCCATTTTGAGGCCCTAAATATTGTTTTTAGGGAAAATGGAGAGATTGGAAACGTCCCAAACTAGCTTGGTAGTTTCCTTTCGACCTTCTCCTCTACTTATTCGAAACAAGGTATTATGATAGCCAAACGGAGATCGTATGGCAAGGTTACAACCCTGGGAATTTGATGTACCAATTTATTCAAACGAGACCCACAGTTTTGGCACTTCATCTCCTAGGGTTAGATTTTTGGATGTTTATGGCTTTCCATTGTTTCTCAATAATAAATAGGCCTTTGAGCCTCATTGTAACATAGTTCAGAGGCATGTAGCCACCCCATCTCTTCTTAGAGATAAGCTACCATCACCCGAGCTAGTCTTATTTTCCATTCTGTTTGTAAGCATATTTCAGTATTTGATATTAATGAAATGAAGTGTTATTTGTACTACATCTTTGTGTTTATGGTTATATCTATAATTTGTTTCATTCCTGTTTAAATTGGATCATGGAGGGTCTTTGATTCTATTTTTTACTCAAATAATTTTTCTTTTACAATACGTAACATGCCCAAAAGGGTCTTCCATACATGAAAATGACTCAATTGACTTGCAGACTCAATGAAAATCCCTAGAAGCACTCAATGGGTTCTTCATCTACAAAACAAATGAAATTGAGCATGAAACCCATGCTTCAAGAATAAAAATAGTAATTTTATTTTTCTCTTTACATAAACTACATAAAATCGTGAGTACATATATCATTATGAAGAGTGAACCTAGTTACATATGTCAACATGCTCTACTTGATTGAGTTGACAGGTCAACACACCATTTAATACAAGGCTAAGTCATAATGGAAGATCCTAATAAATATATGGGCCTCGTAGTTCAACCAAGGGATTTCTGTCTAGAACAAATCACATTTTCCGTTTAGATTTCATTGACTTTAAAGATATGTAAACCCAAGATAGAGAAGAGGATGACAAAAAAGCCAAGCATTGTTCATCGTCACAATTTCCATTTTCAAGTTTCACCACATTTCCTTTTGAGCCAAAAATGAGCATCTTTCATGCAAAGTCTTATTAAGAAAAAAATGAAAAAGAAAAGAAAAAACAAAGAAAAAAGACCAAAAAGGCAAGCAAATGGAGGTTAAACATAAAACAACATGCAAACAAAATTAAGAAAACAAAATAAATGCAGAGACTAGAAGGAGAGGAAATGTGGGATGAGTGCGAAAAGGGAAACTAGAATACAACTAGACCTACTCCTAACCTAACCAGCTAGAAGGCCAGGGTCAAGTGTAATAAGATTTCCAATGTAACCACCATAACTTCTCCCATGTAGAAATTTGATATAAATTGCAACTGCTCAAGATTACAAACATAAAACAAGAGACAAAATTCTACTCTACTAATATGCAAAATAGAAAATCACAATTTAGAATAACATACATAGACATACAACAATCAAAGCCACAAGTACACAACGATTTCTAGGGGAACCCAACTGGGAAAAACCCATCAAGCCTCTTTGCATTAATCTGTTGAATAGAGCAGCTATTACAATTCCTTGATCTAGTTTTGAGCACAACCTACAAAAGAATAATTGTTCTCTTAACTAATTGAGAAACGTTGGCCAACACTTGGCCACTTTATGCCTCAATCAACCTCCTATTTCCTTTCACAATCCTGAGAAATTTAGAGCTCCTAAACAATAGGGAAGTCCTTATTTCCTTGCGCAATTCCCAAGCATTGATCAACTATCTGCATGCAAAATTATGTACACTCGACTAGTATACAAATACTTTTATATTAGACTTATTTACTCCACTCCAGCTATGGAATTTGAATTCCATGCATGCATGAGCTATTTTTGGCTGATTGATCAGTTAACTGAAATATATTTGAATGATACTACTTCCCCACTGCACAATTGACCTTCCACTAACTTTATTAATTGTTAGAAGTCAGTTAATTGAGTACAACTGAAAATAACTAAACTAGATTGCTAAAATTTAGCAATCACATGTGCATAAATGAACTCAACGCCCACTAACTCAAATTTACTGATCTAATTGAGTGACAAGAGCCATGTTACACTAGTTAAATTCCTTTAAGTTGTCCTACTCATGTGGAAATTCAATTTACTCAATTTGACTAAGGCTAAAGTCAAATTGAGCATTTCTTGCTACACTTTCTAACACTCCCTCTTAGCAAGAACAAGATTTTTCACCACCCCTATTCAACACCTGTGGAAATTATTTTACCAATACCTCTCACTTTTGTTGCTTTACTGCAACAATTGCAACTGAGAAGCATCCAAATAAAACATAAAATCAACTGTGTCTCTATAACTATCTATTGGGAAAACTGCAGTGATGTTTATTCTACCATTTACCTCATGCACTGTTATCAATTTTTTTTTTGTGCTCCTCAACATATGACTGCACCAATTGATGTTAATCCTTTTACTATTGAATATTTTGGGCCCCTATAGCAAGGTAATGATCCATGAGGAGGACACCACAATGGACCTTGGTGAAATCTCTACAACTCTGGGACTGAGGTTCTACATCGTGCCACCTCACTCCTAGAGGTATATTTGCAATTTCTCTCTCTACTCACTTGGATAAAACTCTCCTTCTATTGGAAGTCTTTGATAGGCCCTCTTCCTCATCATCCTACTGGTTAGCCCAATTTCCAACAAGTTGAGGCTCCATTTTGAGAACTCTATCCTGCTCCCTCTCAACCACCACACCTCTAATATCTGCCTTGCTCCTCAACGTTGCACATTAGTCTTCCTCTAATGTGTATAGGCTCTCAATCCTAACACCAATAAATTTGATCTGACCTAAAGCAAAATGCTTGAGGTAGGCCTTCCTATTGCTAAAGACTACCTCATACCCTTTGTCTTCAATCGTCAATTCGTTCATCAATCCAATTGTTTTGACATCATTGTTATTTTCAAATAGCTCAGTGAGGGTCTTCCACATAGAAAATGGAGTCCCCTTTCCATGTAATTTCATGACTATGTGGTCTCTCACACCCTCCACGATGATCCTCCTAGATCTAGAAACATCCTTCTTCCATTGGGCTAATTTATGTGCATCAGAATGCTGTGTTTTTACAATGTCAATTTTAACATATTTTAACACACCATTATCATCAAGAGTTGTTTCCACTCATTCCTTCTGAGCTATGAAATTTGCGCTACCCTCCAGGGACTACTCTAATCTCAATTCGTTGAAAGAAATTCTCACGATTTGAAAGAAAAGCTGCTACACTGAAGTTGAAAGTTCTGAATTCCTGAGAGACAAGTTTGAAATGCTAGTTTTAATGTGATTTTAAGGCTCTGATACCATGTAGAAATATGATAGAAATTGCAACTATTCAATATTTGGAATTGAAAAAAAAGAGACATAATGCTACTCTACTAATCCACGGAATATAAAATCACAATTTAGGACAACAGACATAGACATGCAACGAGAAAAACCACAGGTACATAGTGATTTCTAGGGGAACCTAGCTGGGAAAAACCCCTCAAGCCTTTTTTCATTAATTAGTTGAATAGAGAAACTATTACAATTTCTTGCTCCATCTCAAAGGATAACCTACAAAAAAATTTATTCCCTCTACTGATTCAAAAACTATGGCCGACACTTAGCCACTTTATGCCCCCATCAGCCTCCTATTTACTTGCGTAATTCTGAGCAAATTCAAGCTCCTAAACAATAGGGAGGTCCCTATTTCCTTGTGAAATTCCCAATGATTGATCAACTACCTGCATGTAAAATTTATACATTCCACTAGTATACAAATAATTTTACTTTGCCTTAATTACTCAACTTCATCTATGGAATTCGAATTCCATGCAGGCATGAGCTATTTTCGGTTGATTGATTAGTTAATTGATATATCTCTGAGTTAAACTGTTGTCTCGTTACACAATTGAATGTCCAATGACTCTATTAATTGCTAGAGGTTAGTTAACTAAGTATCACTAAAAATAAATGAACTAGATTGCTAAAATTTAGCAATCACACATGCATGATTGAACTCCAAGCCCACTGATTAGGTGCTCAGTATTTAGCTCAAAATTCAAAGTTTTGAGATTAGCTCAAAAATTGTATGGCTGCATCCATCTCATCAATATGATTGTAATCCAATTCATTTTGTCGAAAATAGAGTCCGGATGAAGGAGAAAAGCTCTACTATTTGTTTTCCTAAAAAAGTAAACAAATTGCATAATGGGATAGAATGATTACATGGTAGTCCAGTCAAAAGTCCAGTTAGCAAGGGGAATCTTCTTCAATTTTCACCAAATGGGGCTGTGACAAGTGTCACCTCCAGATTTTCCAGTGTGGCTGTGTGGAAGGGAAATTGCCTACTTGGCCTTTAAGGTAGAATTTGATTTTTTATTTAATTAAATATTATTATATATAAGTTTTATGTTATAATATAAATTTTTTAAATTATATATATGTTAGATTTCAAGTATTAATTAAATATTAATCAGCCCAAATTTCGAATGTATTGGCATATATGTTATATTTCGAATGGCATATTAAATATCAAATAGCGCAATAAACGTAAATGGTATGCAAGTCAAAGTTTTGGTGGCATATATTATATGGTAAAAATATGTGATGGGGGGATGGCGGGTTTGAATCCGTGACCTCCCCCTCCTAAATCCTGTACATTACGAACTGACCACTGGGCTCACAATTGAAAGGAGGGGAACACATAGTCTTTTATACTGTAGCTTGATGCCAATGACAGGGTGGTGGGAGCCAACCCTGCGGGCCAAACCCCACCCCATATGATCTTCAACCACGTGTCCAAAGGCCAACATCACCATTAAGCGTGATTATCGCCATAATCAAGATTAGAAGTTAATTAATCCATTGATTAAGTTGGCATATTTTATGGAGGAGACACCAAATTTGGAACCACCACCAAACTTAGCAGACTTAACTAGAGTCTCTCTAGATATAGCAGAGGTTTTCTAGGAAAAATTATTTGTGCCATAACTTACTCAATTTTAAACCAAATCATAAAGAAGTGTTTTTCACTAATTGGGATCTTCTAAACACATTGGTGCAAGTATCAAGAGCGATAGAGCTTTGTAAACAACATTTTTTCCACATTGAGCTAATATAGAGGACCAAGCCATGGAATTTGAACCAAGGAGATACAACCCAAGAGGGGTGAACTCCTTCATCAAAACAATGTGTTAATGTGTCTCTTTGATTGTTTGTTCCACTATGATGAGCTCTAGAAATGGGTTATTATATGGGCTCATTTTGCCTCTTAATTCGACTTAATCCACCATTCTCATTAGTTTATTGCATGTTTTTAATTATATCTATGCTAATAGAGTGAATTGGGCTAGTCATTATGCCAAAAAGTCTAATGTGTGCTTTATGCAGATTTTTGGTCAATTTTGAAACAAAATCAAAGGTTTAATCACCATTTTGCTGTCAAATTTGAGGAAGAACAAGGGAGAGGATTTGTAGGAGGGTGTCCCCTTTATTTATGAACCCTTTACCTTGAATTCTCCATCAGAAACTTGGAGCACAAGTAGCCACATGAGTCCATCCAAGGGGCAGCTGAGCAAGTAAAGAAGGATTGTTATTTATCTGCAGTTTTGGGAAGCTGAGCCCCTTGATTTGAGGAGAGTTGTTGAGGAGAGTTGATTTCAGTTTTTTTAGTTAGTTTTTAGCCATTTCTTAGTCTATTTTCACACTTTTGTGCAGCATTGTACTTAGCTCATTTTCGAGCTCTTTTTGAAGACAATTTTGTGATGTAACTGTTATTTTTTGGATAAATGAAGATGAACCAAGTTTCAAACCAGCACTGATTTTTTGTAGAGGACTGAAGCTCTTAGGTTAGGGCCTAACCCAAGTTTCCCAACATCTCCTTTATGTATTTATATGATTTTGCTTTCATTCACGAGATAATTTATGTTTTTAGGTTCATTTTGATTCATTAGATTAGGTTGCTTTTCATGGTTAACATATTTGTTTTTGTTTCACTTGCTCAAGTAGGTTGCTGTAGTGACAAAATCAGATTCAAAAAGGCCACAGCAGGCCCTGATATCCTTTCTCCCTTCTTGGGACTATGATTTGAGGTTAAGGCACTACTGTTGCCACCAAAAACACAATTTTTTCTCTTCCATGCAATTGCTAGTGTGATAACCTGATTTGGAAAAGTTGATATTAGTTCAAATTCACTTGCTTAGATAATTTTGTATTCTTTTACCATAGTTATCAACATTCTTTTCTGTTCATAAGTGATTGTTCAACATTTTCTGTTTGTAGGTCAGAAATTAGGTCAAGATAGAAAAAGATTTGTTTTCATGGTATAGTAGTTCTTTCTTTGATCAGTTTTTGTGCAGATCCATTGTAGGACCTTCCAGCTTATCATTCCTCCATAAAAAATCTAGCACCATCTCACTTCTCCCCAATTTCCCAACTCATTTGCAACATTTCACCAATCTGCCCTAATTTTTGTGTTTTTCCATAAAGCTGCTTTCTTACCCTTTGAACAAATCCAACCATATCCTTCATCCTTGATCTTCCTTGACAAGTTATAGATCCCCCCAACACCTTCATATAGCCTTAATTTCTCCTCTCCCATCATTTTTCCACCTTCAAACCTCCAAAAACCACTTTTGGCCTCCTCCTGTAGATCCTCCGGTAGAACTTCCTGTAGATCCCCTGCAGCCTCCTGTAGAAATTTCCATGAGTGATTTTTCGAAGTTTGATCACAATGGAAGTCTTTAGAAGGGTACTAGGGGCTTCTTAGTACCCCTCCACATCTTTCTCACCTTCTGCAAAAGCCAACTCCATCTCCCTTTTCCACCAAACCTCTGCACAACCACAACTAGTTAAAACGCAAGCATAATAATTCCACATAAAAATGTTCAAAAGTACAAAAAGATGATTTCTTCTCATTTCTCCTTAGAAGTAGCTTGAATAAATGCATTTTACCTTTTCAATATTCAATGGCACCCATTTCAGTAGTTTCCATCCCTTTTCTTGCAAAAGTAGGGTTAGTGGGTAAACTAGGGTTTGTTAGGGTTTGCGTTTAATTTAAGTTTTCCTTCTCTTTCTCCAAGTAGAATAACCTCTGTAGAGTTAGATTTCTTTCATCACAGTTAAAAGCTTCTTCTGAGAACTCATAGAAATTGGCTAAAGCTCTTAGCGAACTTGCGCTAGCTGATCAAGTAACAGCTTGCAGTAAGAGCTAGTACTTGTGCATACAACACCATCACTTCCAAGTTTCTTGCGAACTACCGGGTTGATAAAAGTAAAGTAGGGAGACCCAGGAGTTGCAGCATTATTGCTGCAATACTGGAGCTCACCATCTTTTTGGCGCCATTGCTAGTGAAGCGTCAGAGTACTTTGTGATTACTATTTTCTTCTATTTTTTTACTGTAACATTCTGCTAAGTAGTTTATTTCATTTCAAATTCTACAATTTTCATTTCAGCAAGTGTAGATTAGACATTTCCTGCTTTCATTTCAATTCTGCAATTTCCATTTCAGCAAATGTAGATTAGTCATTTCCTGCTTTCATTTCAATTCTGCAATTTCCATTTCAGAAAACATAGATTAGTCATTTCCTGCTTTCATTTCAATTCTGTAATTTCCATTCTAGCAAAGTAGATTAGTCATTTCCTTGCTTTCATTCAATTCTGCAATTTCATTTCATCAAGTTCATTTCAACTAGTTGTAATTTCTTGTTCAATCAATTTCAGTTTTGTACGTACAAGCAGAAAAAAACAAAAATCAACCAAAAAGATTTCCTTTCATGCCTCATAAGAATAGAGATAATTTAGGAAATTTTTTTCCCAACACCACCACTGCTTCACATAGCCAACCTTCTCTCTTCTTCGATGGATGTGATCAAGAAGAACCCTTAGGTGGACAACAAGACATATTTAAAGAACCTATAGGGGAGAAGAAGAAGAAAACATTCCTCTGGAGCCCATGGCTGAAAACAAAAATGTTGGGAGCAATACCTTTTCTTCCAACTCATCCCTTAGAGGTGAATTTGAAAATCTGTTGGAAGATTTCAAGAGCGAGATGAGGCAGATGCTTGCCATGCATATTAAAAGAAAACAAGAAGAAACAGAGAGGGCTTTGGCCATCTTTTGTACCAGGTGCACTAGAAAGCATCCTAGGAACGAATGTCCATTGCACTCTATAGAAGTTTGTTTAGTCTGTGAAGAAAACCATCCTACGAATCAGTGCCCTTCCTTGCTCAGAATTAAAGCTACATATCAAGGGGCTGAAGGTGCCATTGAACCACACTATTTCATGAACCAAAGGAGGCCCCATGGACCCAGACCATACCAACAATGGATGCAAGGGACATCTCAGGCATACTACAACCCCAACCAAGTCACATTCATACCTTCTTGGGTCCCCCTGCTCATCCTTCCTATCCACACCCCCTCCTTGGTCATATCCTCCTCAATATCATGCTCAACCAGATACTCATTCATTTCAATCCTATGTAGCAGCCACAACCTTAGTTGAATAAACCTCATCAGGGGTGGAGGCCCCAATATAACACTCCTCTTGCTCTTTTTCCTCCACCACCTGCTCAATCACAACCATTGCCTCCTACTCCACCAATGCAACCCCAAATGCCTGTTCAATCGAACTCAAACCCGAATAATAGAAAGGCTCAACAAGTATATAGTGGGGAACCACCATTTCCAAACCTGCAAATTGGAGTAGCTCAACCCAATTACAATGCTGAGGCACAACATTTCCAAACAACTCCTCTTAAGCTCAATGATATTCACCATAGCTCAGGAAGAGTATTGCAAAACAGAGATTATATTGATATCATTGAAGGACCACATCCACCAGAAGAAGATGCAAAAGAGAAGGTCAAAGAACCATTAGCTGCACTTGATGAAGAGAGGACATTAGAATTAGAGATCGAGAGAGCTCCCTCATGGTTACCATCAAATCCTCCATGTATTCAAGAGAAAAAGCAGCAAAAAGAGGAAGATGTGAAGGTCATGATAGAAGAAGACGCAAAGAATGATCCAGATCAACAAAATGACCAACATCACAAATATATTCAAATATGGTTCCAGATAGTCCTTAAGTTGCAAAAATATTCTCTTCCTCAGTTATGCTTCATCCCTTCAAAGTCAAATCATTTGGTCTCTGAAATATAGATACCTATCAAAGCATGCATTTCAAGCCCTCCACATCATTTTGTCTATCATATCGATGTGCACATGGCTCCATTGGAAGTATTATTATACTTGAAAATGATTTTATTTTTTTAAGTAGGGTAGGGTATAGAAAAAAAAAAGAAAAAATGAAAATAATAGGAAAAAAAAAATCTAAGGTGAAAACCTCCTCGGAGGCGCCTCAGATTGGCTCATTGATTGAAAACCTCCATGAGGCAACCAATGGGTTGGAAAGAAGAGAAAAGAAAAATAGAATAAGATCCCTAGGTGAAAACCTCCCTTGGAGGTGCCCAGGTCAGGCAATTAGGGTGAAAACCTCCTTGAGGCGCCCTAGTTGTTTCCAAAAAAAAAAAAGAGAGAAAAAGAAAAAGAAAAATGAATTTCCAGTTGTATTGCAGGTCTTCAAAATAACTTTAGGAAGTAGCAGCAGGTGCCAAGAAAGCTCTGAAACCAATAACAACACCTATCCTACCGTCCCTCACCCTTGTCCATCATTTTTGACATTCTTTCCACCTCACTGTGCTTCTTTTCTGAAAACTATGTTTTCTACAGGAAACTCCTGTATAAATTACAGAGAGCTAGAAATGGATTTTAAAAGAAGTTTGGGGAACATGGAAGCTTCATAGGGGGTTTATAAATCACCCTGCAATATTCAAACCTCTCTTCCATCATTTCCAAGTCTGCATTACAACCAAAGCTCATTTTTTCTTACTGTCCAAAAAACTGTAGAATGCTCTAATACAAAAATGCAGAGAGTAGAAATTTGTTTTTGCCCTAACTTGAAAACCATGCATCCATTTAAAAAACTATTTCATGGGGAGTTGTATAGGGATGATGGCAACATGCCCAAGCAATTTCAGCCAATTCCAATGCATGGTTTCCAAGAAATCAACCTCCATCACCTTCAACAATTTTTGCATTTTCTCCATATCCATGCATCCATTTAAAAACTTGTTTCATGGGGAGATGCATATGGGTGATATTAACATTCCTAAACAATTCCAGCAAATTCCAGTGCATGGTTTCCAAGAAATTGACCTTCATCACCTTCAGTGATTTTCAATTTTTCTCGAAATCCTTGCATCCATTGACTGCAATTTTTCTATGGGAGGTGCATAAAGGTGATGGAAACATGCTCAAAAACATTTAGGGCAATCCATTCTACGGTTTGGGAGCTATGGACAAAACAAGTCACTATCTTGCAAAATTCTAGCATCGGCAACATAAGGGTACAAATCTGAAGGTTGAAGCAAACTCTTGAAGATCGAATCCAATCAGAAAGGAACTTGCATAAAGCACAACCACATATCAGCAACTACACAAGCATGCTCCACAAAAACAAAGGCATGCAGCAGAAGGAAAGGCCACAACACCTCACAGCAAATGCATTCGATTTCCAGGTAAGTGTCTAAACCCATTCCTCTATTGCATCGTATGATTTGAAAACTGCATGGACAAATGAGATGGTTACGATTAAGCGAAATTGGCGGCTAGCTAACTGGCCACCTTCGACCAATTCAAACAGTAGTTCAAATACACAGTCAACACGTGTGGCCCATCAATTCAGGAAGAAAAACTCAGAACCGGTAGTGATGGCGGCGCATAACGGGAATAATGGAAGTGTTGGTGGTCAGGCGACATGAAATACCATTATGGAACTGGAGTAGGACCAATGGTTTGGATGGGGATAACATACCCATCCTACCACCTCACCTCATCACCGTAGGTCATGCCATCACCTTAGGTACAATGCGGTTGAAGCGTCCACCACCTTTTGTTTCATTTGAGTCAATGAGTTATCTATTGAAACACTCACCTATCACCTTCAGAACAGTGAACTAGTCATTCTCTACCAGTTTTCAAAACCCTCTTGCTTATCACATTCTACAAGAGAATTATCACATTCTACAGGAGTAGGAACATTGTCTACAGGAGCCTTTCTACAGGAAGGCCAGAGAGTAGCTCTACAGAGTAAAAACTCACAATTTTTGTGAAATTTGAGCTTGAAAAGAGGTAGGCTCAAAAGCCCACTTTGCATGTGATATATCTATACAAGGTGGTGGAATTAGAAGCAAAGTATTGGGTTGAAAAAGGCAAGGAACGTGAGCACAAAAGTCTACTTGTGTTTTTCTGATTTCTATACAGTCTCTCTGTTTTCTTCTCTACACTCAAAATCTTTCCTTTTTCTTCCTCGTATTCTTCTGTAAAAAAGAGATGCAACCATAGAAAATCAAGCCTGGAAAAACGAATTTGCAAGTTTGTTTACTCTTTGAGGAAAAAAACACCTTTTAATATATTCTCTGTTCTGTCAAAATATTGAGTTCCTCCAAAAGCCGAGAAGCAAATTTAGGTTGAAAATAGTTTGAAGGGAGGGAAAAATGCAAATTGATGTTGTGAAAAAAGAAGAACACGAGAAATTTCCTCTCTGGTTTCATAAAGACAAACATTAGTTATTCCTCTGTTTTCGGTTTTTGAAAGTTGTTGTCGTTTTCCTCACCTGAGAATTTCCCGCAGTCACTGAACATCATGACAGGGGGTTTTATGAGGAAGGAGTCTCTGAATTCAACTAAACTACATGAACACCTAGAAGTGGTAGCCCTCTTTACCAGGGCAAATTAGATGCCTTTGTTTGAAAAATTTCATGGGTATGATGAGAAAGTCATAGAGGAATTTTTATTGCCTTTAGGACCTCATTAAAAACCCATGCCACAGTCAGTTTCAGCGGCCTAACCATAGAACTTACCTCAGAGTTTATCAATAGGATTACAAGCCTCCCACTTGGACTCCCTTGCAGCAAAGAAGAAAAACCACTGGGTCAAGTTGCTAAGAACACCTTCATAGCCTGGGAGATTTTTAGAAATATAGCAGGGGAAGATGAGGAGGAAACAGAAAAAGAGGAAAATACCAAAATAGAGAAAGAAGAACTTGGAACAGAGGAGGAATTCAAAACAGAAGATGAGAAGGAAGAACCTGAAATAGAGAAGAAAAAGACCAGAGCAGAAAGGAAGAAACCCAGAACAGAAAAGAAAAAATACTAAATCAGAGAAGAAAAAGACTAAAGAAGAAAAGGCAGAAACTAAACAAGATGAGAAAAAAAACCAAAACAGAGCTTGAGGAAGCAAAGCTAACAAGGGCAGAGAAGACAAAAGAAGAGGAAAAAGAGGAAGAAGAATGACAATAGTAGGAGGAGGTGAATAGAAAGGTAGGATTCCATGGTAAAGAGGAGGATATCACATTAGAAGCATGGGATGTCAGAGAATCCATCAGAGCCATCAAGGATGAAGAGATAGATTAACTGCTTAGAGGATGAGCAACACCTAGGGGGTGATGATGAGTCCCAAAAATGGGTAATTATATGGGCTCATTTTGCCTCTTAATTCAACTTAATCCACCATTATCATTAGTTTATTGCATTTTTTTAGTTATATTTATGCTCATAGAGTGAATTGGGTTAGTCATTATGCCAAAAAGTCTAATGTGTGCTTTATGCAGATTTTTGGTCAAATTTGAGACAAAATCAAAGGTTTAATGAGCATTTGATAGCCAAATTCGAGGAAGAACAAGGGAGAGGATTTTTAGGAGGGTGTCCCCTTCATTTATGAATCCTTACCTTGAATTCTCCATCAGAAACTTGGAGCACAAGTAGCCACATGAGTGCATCCAAGGGGCAGTCGAGCAAGTAAAGAAGGACTGTTGTTTATCTGCAGTTTTGGGAAACTGAGCCCCTTGATTTGAGGAGAGCTGTTGGAGGCTTGAGCTATATAAATAGCAGGGCTGAGGTTCTCATCCTTTTTAGTTAGTTTTTAGCCATTTCTTAGTCTATTTTGGCACTTTTGTGCAGCATTGTACTTAGCTCATTTTCGAGCTCTTTTTGAAGACAATTTTGTGATGTAACTATTCTTTTTTGGATAAATGAAGATGAACCAAGTTTCGAACCAGCACTGATCTTTTCTAGAGGGTTGAAGCTCTTGGGTTAGGGCCCAACCCAAGTTTCTGAGCACCTCCTTTTTGTATATATATGCTTTTGCTTTCATTCATGAGATAATTTCTGTTGTTTAGGTTCATTTTGCTTCATTAGATTAGGTTGCTTTTGATGGTTAGCATAGTTGTTTTTGTTTCAGTTGCTCAAGTAGGTTGTTGCAGTGAAAAAATAAAATTCAAAAAGGCTACAACAAGCCCTGATCTCCTTTCTCCCTTCTTGGGACTATGATTTGAGGTCAGGGCACTACTACTGCCACCAAAAACACAGTTTTTGCTCTTCCATGCAACTACTAGTGTGATAACCTGATTTGGAAAAGTTGATATTAGTTCAGATTCAATTGCTTAGATCATTTTCTGTTATTTTACCATAGTTCTCCACATGCTTTTCTTTTCATAAGTAATTGTTCAACATTTTCTGTTTGAAGGTCAGAAATTAGGTCAAGATAGAAAAAACACAAGCATAATAATTCCACACAAAAATGCTCAAAAGTATAAAAAGATGATTTCTTCTCATTTCTCCTCAGAAGTAGCTTGAATAAATGTATTTTATCTTTTTAGTAGTCAATGGAACCCATTTTAGTAGTTTCCATTTCTTTTCTTGCAAAGGTAGGGTTAGTAGGTAAATTAGGGTTTGCTAGGGTTTGCGTTTCATTTAAGTTTTCCTTCTCTTTCTAGAAGTAGAATAGCCTTTATAGAGTTATCTTTCTTTCATCACAGTTAAAAGCTTCTTCTGGAAACTCATAGAAGTTGGCTAAAGCTCCTAGCGAACTTGCGCCAGCTGATCAAGTGACAGTCTACAGTAAGAGCTAGTACTTGTGCATACAACACCGTCGCTTCCAAGTTTGTTACGAACTACCGGGTTGATAAAAGTAAAGTAGGGAGCCCCAAGAGTTGCAGCATTATTGTTGCAATACTAGAGCTCACCACACTATACATGTTTGTTGTTCATTATTCATTTTGAAGCTATTTTTCTCATGAATGTCTTGTTTAACTTAATGAAATTTACATGTTTATAAGCACCAACAACTAAAGAAACCTGTTCACAAAAAGATAGAAGCAATAAGATGTTTATAAATATGTAATTTTTATTAGCTCAACAAAACTAATCATACCAAAGTATATCAAGTTGTTCTGGGAGCACATTGTTGAATTTCTTGATTGCTTGAGTTTGTAAATTATGGTTTCAATGGTTGCAAAATTGTGATGCTTACAAGGTTAAAGTTGCAGAGAGGAGAAGGGAAGCTATTGGTTGCAACTCTTGGGGTAATGCCTAGAAGAAGGAGAGCCACAAGGCCACAATATGCACCACCTAAAGTTCCAATTCCAGCTGCACTTGAAACTCCTCAAGTTTTTCCTTCAATTGAGATTGAAGAGGTACAATCAGTACAAATTTCTGAGCCTAAATCCATAGCCATTATGTTTGGAGAAAGAGATCCTGAAGGTCCCTATTTAGAAGAGGAAGAATTTAAGAAAGATTTCTATTCTTTGACTAGAATTGTTAAATTCCTCTATGAAGAGAGGAACACTAGAATGGTTGGAAAGAGTTATAAACCTCCTCATGGAGAAGGAAGCTCATAGGATAAAAAAGTTGAGAAGAAGGATTCCAAAGGGAATTGTGGAAAGCCACCTCCATATCCACCATCCTCATCATCTTCACCATCTCACACATTATCATCTTCCACTACCACCACTGCAATAGCCCATACTCATTCCAAAACCCCAAAAGGAAAAATTCCATTACTGAAATTGGACATAGTATTCGAACTTCCCATATAAAATGGAGAAGTGAATGCATAAAAGTTAGGCAATTGGATTTGATAGTTGGAGGTGTACTGCAGAATTCAGAACCTTCAAGGAAACAACATAAAGATCCAGTTGGCTTCACTAAGGCTAGAAGGAGCTGCACTAGTTTGGCGGGAAGAAAATACCCAAGAGGAAATGAGAATCCATGGTACGATATCCATCACTTGGGTTGAACTTTTTTCTACAATTAAAAGACATTTTTATCCTTTTATCCCTTATGAAAAAATCGATTATGAGTTGGCAGAATTTTAGGCAGCTTAAAGTTCAAACAGTCCAAGATTATACATAGGAGTTTAGGAAAAGGGCTTGGTTATTAGAAGTGAATTTGAATTCCCAAGATACACTACTAAAATATATTGGGGGTTTACATTCCTAGCTTAAACGCACTATTCTTATGTTAAATACAACTAAATTAGATGAAATATGTGTGCAAGCCACACATCTTGAATCTACAGGAAATAACACTTATGAAGAGGGTAGTAATAAAAAGCCACCTAAGGGTAAAAGGAAAGAGAAAGGAAGAAAATGGAAGGGAAAGAAGAATGCAAGTGTGAATAAAGAAGGAAAGAAAATCACATGCAAACACTATTCCAAAGAGGGGCATGATGAAGCCCACTGTTGGAAATTGCATCCAGAAATGAGACCAAATAAGTTAAACAATAAATGGAAACAAAAAACCACTACTATCGCTCAAGAAGATTTAGGTTCTGAATTAGGTGACGAAAACAAAAGCAATATCATGGGAATAAAAGGAAAATAAGATATTGAAAGCACTAGTTCACAAAACTGTAACACTACTACTACTCTAGATCAAAAGAGACGAATTGAGTTATTTGATGTTAGGGTCATATCTAAACACACCAAGATTGACACACTTTGCTAGTGGGTCACAAGAGAATCGAATATCTAAAGACTTAGTCAACACATTGAATCTTGAAACTATACCTCATCATAAAACGTACCCTTTGGGATGGATATAGCAAGAGACACAAGTTTACAGGTTACAAGAAAATGTTTCTTTAAGTTTGCAATCACTGAACTTTTTTTTGACAAAATAGAGTTAGATGTGGTACTGCTTGATATTTTAGGTGTGGTGTTGGGTTGTCCATATTTGTATGACTGGAAATAAGTCTCTTACAACCATGAAAAAAATTATCACTTGTTGAAGGATGGTGTGGAGTACATAATGAGAGCCCATTTCAAAAAGTTGAATATTTCTTTGGTTAATGAAGGGGAGGCAAAAATACTAGTGAATTCAAGTAAAAGTTTAGTACTTCTCATGTTCAAGCCAAATGATGATATTGTTTATGAAAATTTTGTTACATGTAATGCAAGTTTCAATTATAATTTGTTTGGCTAAGTTCATCAGAGTGATGAAGTATTTCAGGTTGTGAAAGAATTGTCCTTCAAGGAGAAAGAAACGTCACATGAAATATCTTTGCAGCAACAGGTTTCTCTTTGTAATGTTAACATACAATGGTTGAAAAAATTGAAAAGTGTAGAGACACCAATGCAATGCAAAAGTTTATTTAACAATGGGCTCATTAAATCATCCCTTAGGCCATGTTGTGCACTGATGGTTATGGTGTCAAAGAGGAATGGTAAGTATTTCAAGAAAGAGGACAAAAGGAGTAGTTTTCGCCAAAGCAAAGTTGTAAAAAGAGGTCAGTGCAAGAATATACATAACACAAAACAAGAATGGTTTGTATGGATTTTAATGTTGTATGTTTTTTGTAGCACTTCTATTACACACATGTATTTTAATTATGGCAAAAAGGCGTCATTTCTTGAAGAAATTATCCACTTGGGTGACATGAACATGTGGAGAAAGTTTTCTTATGCACATGTCATATATGAAGGCAAATTGTTTGATGTTTTGAAGATATTAAAGTAAAAGTTTGGTTTCACTTATTTGATGCATTTGGGCCATGATATTGGAGGAGGTAAGTTGAAGTCAAGACTCTCCAAGTTGGATGCCATTGTTGATTAGTCAATGCCCAAGATCATCATTTTGATAAGTGGTTCGTTGGGACAAGCCCAATGTTGGAAGAGAGTTATTGTTGACATTTATTCTTTTGAATATCATTGGCATGCATTGTCATGTGTGTGAAAAGTATTCTAGTGGGGATGCAAACAACAAGAAGCATGTGTTTCTTGAAACCGAAAGATCAGTTCAATTATTTTTTATTCTCTTGAAAACTTATAAGGTTCATTTGAGTTTTAGGTTTTTGCAAGCGAATTCACCATCTTATTTCATTCAGAATGTTTCCATGGTGTAAATATTAAGTTGCAACGATCCATGTACTTCCATTGGATGGATACTTGTCAAAATTTTCACTTGGTTCGAACGTACAAAAGAGGTATAAGAATCAAGTTCATTGTTATGCATTTTAGGCCTATTGGTTATGTAACTGTTGTATTCAAGCGTCATTATATTTTACATGAAAGTTATGTTCAGTGAAGATGTATAATCGGGCTTGAGTCATGTAAACCAAGTAGTGAAATTTGTCATCCATTTGCATTATATTTTGTTATATCATTTTGGTATGAAGGATGTTTCTTTTGATGATGACATGGAAAAAACCATGAGTTTCTATGAATGACTAAAAGTGGTGCAACAAACAATGCAAGATCATATTGAAAGGGGCAAAGACAAGTACAGGTATAGAACAGGGTCCTCAAGGCAAGTGAATGTTGATTTCCTTAGGGAGGAGCTCAAGGAAACAAATTTGTTAGAAGCTAATTGGATCAAGATTGGAAAGTTGAGGGGGTTGTACCCTCATCTACTTGTCAGATAATAGTATATTTTGGGGTCCAAAAGGCTTCTAGTGGGAGGAATGATTAGGTGCTCAGTATTTAGCTAAAAATCCAAACTTCTTAGATTGGCTCGAAAACTATATGGCTACATTTGTCTCATCAAGATGATCACAACACATTTTGTTTTGTCAAAAATAGAGTTCAGATGAAGGAGAAAAGGCTTGTTGTTCATTTTCCTAAACAACTAAAAAAATTACAGGATGGAATAGAATGATGAGATGGCAGTCCAGTCAGAAAGGGGAATCTTATTCAATTTTCACCCAATGGGGTTGTGACAAGTGTCACCTCTGGATTCGCTAGTGTGGTTGTGTGCAAGGGAAGTTGCCTAATTGGCCTCTAAGGTGGAATTTGATATTTTTATTTAATTAAATATTATTAGTATATATATTATATATCATTTTTATGTTATATTCTATAATTTTAAAATTATATATTATAATATAATATATATATATATATAGATATATATATTAAATATTAATAAACGCAAAGTTTGAATGTATTGGCATATATGTTATATTTCAAATGGCATATTAAATACCAAGTGGTGCATTAAATGTAAATTGTATACAAAGTCCAAGTTTTGGTGGGGTATATTATATGGTAAAAATATATGATTGGGGAGGGGGTGGAGTGGGGCGGCGGGCGGGTTTGAACCCATGACCTCCCCCTCCTAAATCCTGTACATTACCAATCGACCACCGAGCACACAATTGAAAGGAGGGGCAGCACACAATATTTTATATCGTAGCTTGATGCCAACGATAGGGTAGTGGGAGCCATCCCTGTGGGCCAACCCCAACCCCATATGCCATTCAACCACACCTCCAAGGGCCAGCGCCACCATTAAGCACAATTAGCTCCATAATAGGATTAGAAGTTAATTAATGCATTGATTAAGTTGGCAGAATTTATGGTGGGGCCACCAAATCCAGAACCACCACCAAACTTGGCGGACTTAACTAGAGTCTCTCTAGATTTAGTGGAGGTTTTCTAGGAAAAACTATTTGAGTCATAACTTACTCAATTTTCGACCAAATGGAGATCGGAAAGAAGTGTTCTTATCTAATTTGGACCTTTTGAACACATTGGTGTAGGTATCAAGGGACATAGAGCTTTGTAAACAAATTCGTTTTCACATTGAGCTAATAATGAGGCCCAAGCCATCAAAGCCGGACTAAGGAGATGTAGCCCAGAAGCGGTGAAATACTTCATCAAAATACTATGTTAATGTGTTTCCTTGATGGTTTTCTGCACTATACATGTTTTCTATTAATTATTCATTTTTGAAGCTATTTTTCTCATGAATGTCTTGTTTAACTTAAGGAAATTTACCTGTTTGTAAGCACCAACAACTAAGGAAACCAATTCACAAAAAGCAAGAAGTAAGCACATGTTTATAAATATGTAATTATTATTAGCTCAAAAAAACTAATCATACAAAAATAGATCACCCACTAACTCAAATTTCATGAGCTATCTGAGTGATAAGAGCCATGTCACACTAGTTAACAACCCCCAAGTTTTCTTACTGATGTGGAAATCTGATTCACTCAATTTGACTAAGACTAAAGTTAAATTGAGGCTTTCTTGTTACAATTTCTAACATCCTGACCTGTAAACAAAAAGATACCAACAATTAAAACCGATATATAATGATGTGCAAAAGATAATATAAGGACATGAATAACTAGTGCAAAATATTGAAGGTCTCACTGCAAAACAAAATAATGTGCCATAGAAACTACCTCTAACCAACTTGCAATCTTTTTGACGAAAACCGTAATGAAACAAACCTTGAAATCTTTCTACGATTACACCTTGATCTATGTTTTCCTCCTTAGAAAAAATCCAAGAATATTAGAACTTATTGTTAGTATAAGGGCTTGCTAAGTAAGATGTTTCCAGCCATTCATAAATTCTGTCATGAAATCCAAAATGATCCTTTTGAAAAATCTAAGATTCTCAAGAGAATGAAATTTGAATTAAAACATATAAATCATGGGAAAAATATTGCAGGGGAAGGATAACCTGATATAGTTCAGAGGCTTTTTAACAATAGTGAGAACCTAATATAACCATCAACAAACACTGAAGTTCCTCAACTATTTGACAAATATATGAACAATGAAATGATAAATCATAAAGGGCACTAGATTCAACTAGATCAAATGATTTAAAACAACCATTATGAGGTATAATAGTGGGAAAATGGTTATTTAAATGACAATTGTTAGATCCAGTGTTATGATTAGATCAATATCTTAACATACAAGACTCTTGATTGTTGGCTAGTTCCCTTGGTGTCCAATTCCACACTAGACGAGTAATATGATAGCTTTTGGAATCAAAAGAAATTTCTAGCCTTGTAAATATGGGAAACCAATTAAAAAAACATGCTAAAAAAGGGTTCAAAAAATATGTCAAATCAAATTTAGAATCCATATCAGCATGAGGGTTTTGATCCACTAAATGATTCAAGACTTGAATTCTACTCAAAAGGATTAATCGGGCCAGAGTAAAATTGATTAGTTCAAAAACATTCACAATGACGAGTAGGAGTTTATTTTTCACCAAAACACACAACATATATGAATTCTTTGGCCAAAGATAATATTTAACTTGAAAATCAAAATGATAGGCTTCATAACTCTATGCATCCATGAAAGATATACATTCCAAAATCTATTTTATACAAGATATTTTCATGGGGATGAATCAACTAAAGCATAATATTTTATTCGATCAGAAACTAAATCTTGAAAGTTAGAAAAATTATATGCAAAATACTACAAATATTTCAAGGAATAGTTTGCATCCAGTGAAACAATACAAAGAAAAGAGTTCTATGAGAAAATCTAATTTTGAATTAGTTTGGGGATATTACCAGGACTACAAGAACCTAACATAAGCATCAATGAAAATTAAAGTCCCTTGACTTCCTGACAAGTTTCGAAACTTTGAAAATATAGGCAACTATATTTTGAGAATTGAGTTAGATCATAGATTGCCTGTGGTCAACTATTATTAGTTGGATTAACAAGATCACTATTATTTGGATGGAAACCATTTGCATCACTGGTTTGATCAGATTTTTCAACTTTAACAAACAGATTACTCAAGTCGTAATATTATTATGATCACAAACCTAGAGATGCATGAATTCGAGAATATCATGAGAAAATTGATTCAAAGAGTTATCTTTATGCAAAACAGGGGATATCAAAGAATGGAATTTATGCTCAGTGATTTGATATCTTTCTTCTTCATCATGAATGATCTCACTATCTTTCGTTGATTAAAAATTCCACAATTTAGGTTGTAGATTTAAATAGCATGACATATTTTCATTACAAGTAACCAAAGACAAGTAATAATGAGATAAAGAGGAAGAAGTGTTCATAAGAAAATCTTCCTTGAACAAATAAAATTTAAAATCTAAATATTTTGAAACAAAATATTCTTGAGAAACCAAAAGATCAGTTGGTGCACTTGGGCTTCCATCATCATATACATCAATGAAGTCATCCTTATTGGAATCATGGCTTCCCAAGACTTCCTATTGATTAGGAAAATTGATTTGATTTGATTGACTAATGAGGTTTGTAGATTCAAGTTCAACCAAGAATGGAGAAACAACATCTTCACATAGGGGTTTTTCCTTTGTGGGGCCTGACCCAGGTTCAACGTTAGTTAGCCAAACAAATCCTTACACTACTGGCCCTTTCGGCATCAGCCCATGGAGCGCGAATTGAAGTCTCACCTGAAGCAGTGTGGGGGGATGCTGGAACCAAGTTTTTCGTACCTTGAGATGGTCGTGATGTCTGTTTTTACCCTCAGCCCCTACTTTCACGCAAGTCACTAAACCTTATGGCTCTGTCAGTCTACCCCTTTATTCCACCCTTCAATTCCTCCACGATGGTGTACAATTGACCTTCGTGTAGCCTTAACCTATGATCTATTTACTTTTTCACAACTACGAAAACATATTGTATAGGTTCCCAAGTTATCTTAAGTGTTCTACTTATCTTACTAATCAATCATAGTTAGCGTCACGTAAATTGATATTCTTACTTGCATTCAATTAACCAATATAATCACATATATTCGTGCATCACATAAACATTGTAAATTAAACCCAAAATTCAAAATAAGTAGATGCATTAACAAGAACTAAATAACATCAATTGCATAATACTCAGCTGTGGACTTCCACCTTAGGCCTCTACACACTTAATTGTAGAGCCTCTACCTATGTTAAGACCTGAGAACACTTAGACTCTAATGCTTAACTCCTCACTTCATTGTTCGCTATCGCTCTAAAGATTACTTACTTAGCTTCTTTTTATACAATCCCATGGTCCACGGACCATGGGTCAATCATTACAGCTGATTTTACACTTTAAAAAATAAGGGTAGACAACCCTTTATGACTCTTGAAATCTTCACTCTACACGATGACAAAATGAGGAGACTTTACAACTTTATTACAAAATTGTTCCAAAACATGGGATTTTAGCCCCAAAACTATCCTTGGGGGAACCCGTTCCCAATAGGTCCCCAACACAAACATGCTGACTTGCCCTCGAGTCACTGTACGGGTGTGGATATCTTGGTGTGAAGACCTCCCAACTCGACCTATATGACAACAACCTCAGTAGTGCATTGTGCGGCCACCTACTTCACTTCTTCCACCAACTTCTATGTTATTGGTCTTGAACTAGCAACCTGAACCTTTTGCTGAGTTGCTTGCAGATTACCAAGCTTTCCTCCAATAGAGGCCATGACCGAATAAGCCTCCTCCAACCAAGGCTTCAAGCATGCCTTCAGCACCACCTCTTTATGTTGCGTTGCATCTACTTGTTCTTTCAGTACTTTGACCTCCTGCAACTTCTCAGTCTCTGTGTGAGAGAAATGGTGCACATTGTACCTTTTACTTCATCATAGTGCTACTGCAGTTCTCACGCCTTTGTCTCCAGCCAGTGTACATTTGGTTCCTCCTGTAGCCTCGTCAGGACCTCAGATTGTTCAACTGTGTGTAGTATACTATTGCATTATCTACCACCACTATCGCCTCTATGATAGCAGTTGCACGCTACTCGTTTACTTATAGAAAAGTTGAAGGCTATGCCTTCAACTGTAAATTTTCAATCTGTAGGTTCAGCTTCAGCTGAAACTTAGCCAACTCTGTGCGAGCATCACGCACCCCTTTAGTAAGCTTTTAGACCTATTCATCTGCATCTGACTCCTTAGGAATGGCCAATTTGGGGACCATTCGGAAAGCTTCCCTCATGACCTTAATCATGCGCATATTTGTGTTAGTAAGTACCACCATGGAAGTGAGGGTGATGTCACGTTGTAGGTCCATTTGTTCATTATTAATCTTCTACTCACTGATCACCTACAAAGTGCAGTGTTTGTGGGCCCTCAGCTTCATGATCACTCCATCCTGCAGTAGGTGGAGTGCCTCACCAAGGAGCGCTACCAACTTCAACCCCACTCCATTGACAACGCTGATAGTGGGCCTGTCGGCTTCATTTTCTATTGTCAATGCTCCATCAGACAACACTATCGCTAGGGAGACGTTTGCATGCAACATCTTAGCAACTTCTGAAGTACTGATAGCAAAGCTAGTGGACACCGTGCTAGCCTATGATACGCAGGTCTGTAGCTCCTATAGACCCATCTAGATGGTCTCCAATAGTAGCTGTTGCCACTACTACTCGAACTGTTGTAGTGCCTTCGCGGTGACATCTCGCACCATGTCTCCAATGTCATCCAAATCTCCCTCTGTGAGGGTAATTGGGTCCAGTGACACCTTACTGGCCTTGGATTTCCTCCTCAACCCCACTTTTTCTTGTTCCCTTGGACGTTTGATGCGGTCAGAACTCATTTGTGGGTTTGAAACATGCTGGCCTATTTTCTCATCTGTTTCTTCCTCTGTTTTGGGTCAAGGTGACCTCGTGCCTTTGTCAGAGCCACGCTCTGTTTTTCCTGTCTTCTTTTCCATCTGTTGGGTGGCATCACACTCCACCTGGGCCTTATCAGTGGCCTCCTTCATCCTTTTCTTAGCCAATTGTGCCATATTTAGCTTGGCCTCCTTCTTTTTGCATTGTGCAACGAACTTGCTCGACCCCACTGCCAAGTCTAAGGTAGTGCACCACTCTGTCGGCCAGCAATCAAGAACTGCATTAATTGTGTTGTCTGTTGCCAAGTAATGCAAGTCATAGCATGTCTACTTAGGGTCCTCTCATGCCTTGATTGATACATTGTGAAATTTTTCCTTGAACTCTGTGTACTCCTGCAGTTTGGTAAACACAGTAGGCGACCATCAAGTTTGCAATTGATAGCCATGTGAATGGTCATTTCCATCAATATCCAGAAGATATTACTATCCTTGATGCATTGAGCATCCTTGGTCACCGACAGCAAAGCATACTTCACTTCTTCTGGCAAGTCCTGTGCGACCGAGGGGAATTGACTGTCTTCCAGTAGATCCCAAGCTACCAGCACAATATATAGCAATATCCATGTATAGTGGAAGCTCTTGCTGACCTCCTGTGCCTCATGACAGTTTGCAAGGAACTTGCCGCAAGGATAACATGCCTAATTAAATTGGATTCCTTCGGTGCATTGGGATGCAAGAGCAATGACTAGTGCCAACACTTCATCTGCATGACACTTCCTCATAACTTTTCCTGCCAAACTCTGCGTGGCCACCTTGACTGCAGGGTCATAGATACTCGAGATGGCATAGCCTCATGACTTCTTTATGATCTTGAATTTCTCCTTCATGGCCTCCGTGAGGGCTCGCTTACCACATTTTCTGCCAAATATCATGGCCAGATTTTCCTCTGTGTAGAGAATCCATGTGATCATATGGATCAATCTATCGGTGATGGGTATTGGCTCCTCTAGCCATAGACATCCATCATGCACCAAGCATAGCAGTTGCTTGATGACCAATACTGTAATGGGGGTACGATTGTAGTGCGGCACCCATAGCAGGTTGAGAAGACCTACCTTGTCTACTCCCCTGAGCCACTTCCGTGGTTCCAATGTAGTCATCCCGGTGGTTGTGTAAACAACGTGGCACATTAGATGCTCTGTCACCAAGTGTTGGAACTTCTCATGGTCAGCTAAGTCCCAATCTTCCATTTTCAGTGGAGGAATCCTCCCCAATCACGGTCCTTCAAAGACAATTTCATTTGGTAGCAGAGGTGTGTGCAAGGCGACCTTGCTTTCATCAATGTCCTTCAGCACTTTGGTCTTGCCCTTCCATGGAGGGACATATTCAGGTAACTTAGTGATAGGGTCAGAACCATTCACTTCAAATTCCTCCACTTCCAAGCCCAACTCCTTATCATTCATTGGAATGTCCTCAATTTCTTCCTCCTTCAGCCCCAAGTTAATGGCTATTCCATTTTCCTATGTGGTGGGCTTATCATTTGGTGGGAATCTTCTCGGTGACATGTGCATTAGTATCACAACCTGCTTTCCCTTCTTATCCCTCTCACTCTCCTTAGTTGGGGTTGGATTTTTTCTAGGTGTTCATGGTTATTTAGAAACTTCAGTTAATACCTACACAACCTCTGGAGCAGCTCCCTTTGCTTCCCTAACAACTTCCGGCATAGCCCCCTCGGCTGTCACTACTTCAGTGTCCATAGATTTGGGTCTGGGGATAAAATCATGGATGAATTTGCGGTTGGATTCTAGGAATTGATCAAACACTAGGTAGTCAAGCAATGCTTCGAGGAATGCAAGGGTCATGCATGTCTGAGAGCTGACCAATGCAATGTTCAAAATGCCAAGTGTTTTTCATTTGGCCTCCACCTATAATTTATAGGGCATTTTGAATTCAAATCTGACTGTCCCCCCACATTTGATTCATTAATGTTAGATTGGCGGAAGATTTCTAGGGATCTTACCCATAAATCTTGTCTTAAATGTCGACCTCCCACTCCATTTGGCTGCATTCCTACCATCACTTTAATGGTCACTTTCCTGCTGATCTTCACGATTTCCCCCTGGGTAGTGCAGCTCTCTTCGCGTTGTCACGAACCCTGTGACATTTCCTCATACAACTCAATCCTCCAATCGTGCAGTCCCCAACCTAGGCAGTGTAGTTTATAGTCTTGTGCCTCCTTTAAGCTGCTTGGAGCACTATGACTATGTTACCCTCATATAGTCACCTGGTCGGATCACCGGTGTATCTCTTCAATCGGCTACCATTCACCTTTCCTGGGAAGGGATCTCCATTCAATTTAACCAACTAAATTGCTCCACCATCAGTAATATCCTTAATGGCATAGGGCCCTAGCCAATACATTTTAGACTTCCCTGGAAATTTATCAAATTTACTGTCATATAAAAAAACTAGATCATTTACCTTAAAGGTGCACAACTTAATGTGTTGATCATGCCATTCTTTTTCACGCTTCTTTTGGACCTGTTAGTGAAATCCAGCTAGAAAACTCTCTTCCTCAAGCTCAACAAGTTGTGCGAGCCTCTCTTCTAGGGGTTCCCGATCCATCATACCCATGAGTGCCACTATGCACAGACTAGGCACAATTTATTCTATGAGCATCACTGCTTCAACACCATATAAAAGCCTAAAGGGTGTCTGTCCAGTCAACTTTTTGCATGTCATCCGACAGGCGCATAGTATTGTGGGTATGTATAGGTCCCAATCACTTTGCTAAGCATTGCAAACCTTGGTCAGTGCATTCTCCAACACCATATTGAATGCTTCTGTTGTCCCATTATCATGTGGGTGATAAGGCGTGCTTTTCTGGTGATATACCTAAAATGCCTCCATCAGTGATCTTTTCATTCAGAAAGTGCATACCATGATCAGTCATCAAAATATTTGGACACGAAAATCACTTCAGTACATATTAAAAGAGGAACTTTGTAGCAGTTGTGTCTATGTGATCCTTCATAGGTTTTTCCTCTGCCCATCGAGTCAAATATTTAGTCGCGGTGATAATCTACTACGCTCCCATATTCTTTCCTTGGGGCTAAATGGGTCCCACAAAACCTATCACCCATTTCTCAAAAGGTTTCAACATCATCTATGGGTTCAGAGGTAACTCATCTCTCTGTAATGGAATACCAATCCTTTGACACATATCACACGCCTTGCAGTAAGAATTTGAATCCTAATGGAGGGTTGGCCACCACAACCTTACACATAGAATATTCTACGCAATCTTCCTTCCTGCATAATGCCCTTCCGCGGTGCCCCCATGAGCATCCACGAGGATACTGCTCCTTTCAAACTCTTGTACATATTGTAGTAATACTTCATTAGATCCCATTTTTGTATAGATGTCCGGCAATGAAAGAAAAGTCTTTCGTATGCACCACTAAATCCTTCTTCTACTAGACATTATCGCCTTCCAGGGCAGTTCCTATCATTAGGAAGTGTATGATGTCTTCAAAGTGACCATCTGCGACGCACGTTGCAAATAGTTGCATGTCAGGAAATCCCTCCTCCAAATTAGTGGTCTCTTCCACCATTTCGATGTGCGACAGGTGGTCTAGTCCCACATTCAGTCGTCCAAGCTTCACAATAACCTCAAAATCATACTCCTGGAACAATAACAACCACCTACAGATTCTCCCCCCCAACACAGGCTTATTGACCAGGTATTTCAACGCAGAATGATCTGTATACATCTTAAAATGTCCACCCAACAAATAGTGTCTAAACTTCTGGAGCACGTATACCATGGCTAACCCTTCACGCTCGGTGGTGGAATAGTTCTTCTCAACCTTGGATAACCTCTTGCTTGCGAATGCTATAGGATGGTCCAATTCTCCTCCACCAGCCTATGTCAGTACTGCTCCCAGTGCTATACATGATGCATCTACATGTACATGAAACTCCTTCCAATCCAGGAAGACTAAAATTGGTGTGATGACCATTTTTTCTTTCACTAAATCCAAGATTTTCTGACAGTCCTCATTCCAACAGAACGTGACATCCTTTTTCAACAACTTCTCCATAGGTGCGGTGATCTGAGCATAGCCCTTGATAAACTTCCTATATTACCCAGTATGTCCTAAGGTTGTGTGCAACTGTTTCACACTCCTTGGCGCCTCCAAGTTAAGTATCACTGCGATCTTCGTGGGATCTACCATCAGCCCCTGTCTACAAACAACATGACCCAATAGAGTCCCAAAAGAACACAAAACAGGCATGTGTTTAGATTGAGCGCAATATGGTACCTTCGACAAGTATCTAGCATCAGACACAAACTTGCCACATGGAATTTTACCAACCCAAACATAGTTCAGTCATCAAATTACACCTCCAAAAACTTATGAATGAATTCTTTGAATGCAGCAATGACTGCGCATGAACAAATCATAGGCGCATTATCCAATTTGAAAGGAAATACAATGTACTGAAAACATCCCCACTCAGTGGCAAAGGTCGTCTTGCTTCTATCCTCAAGAACGATTTTGATCTGATGGTACCAAGAGAACCCATCAGTGAAGAAGTATGCTTCCTGGCCACCTACATTATCTAACACCTCATCAGTGAATGGAGTCAGGAAGGGATCATGTACGCAAGTGCCATTCAACTTCCTGATATATACGCATATCCTTATTTCATCCTTCTACTTCTTTTTTTGTACCACCATTGGGCTTACCTAATCAGATTCTTCTACGGGCTCAATGATGCCTACCATGAGCATCTTGTTTAGCTCTCAGCAGACCTTCTCCTTATACTTCAGATTGAGACAGTAAGGTCTTTGATTAACCGGCTTTGTATCGGGTTTTAATGTGATATTCATAATGCCTAGGTCTCCTATTATCCCATTTAACTTCGTGAACTTGGTAGGGAGCACATCTTGGTATTCACGGAGCAATTCGATGACCTTATTTACCTTCGCATCATCCCAGTAATCTCCAATCTTCATGAATTTTGGCTTCACCTCCATACCAATATTTACCTATTTCATTTTCAGTGGCATGGTTATATCAAGATTCGCAATTTGTGGTCCCTCGACCTTGCGGTGACCCTCGGTTTCAGGGATATTAATCTTTCATGGATCCTTGTTGTCTTCTTCAGCAATCATGTTATAACATTCCAGCGCATGGCTTAGTGAAGTAGTCTAATCGAGTTGAATCAGATCTAAAGGATCCTGCGGTATCCTAAAGATTACTGCTTCAACTTCTTGTAGCGCTTCTTCAATACAGTCAAACCCATCTTTGAAGTTGAACTTCATTATGAATCCCTCGCATAGAATATCTCATTCACCTATACCATGGCAAAGCTCTGTTTCTAAGTACTAGTTCATTAGGATGACATCCAAGGTGTGACAGAACATGTGCACCCATTCAAGTTGGGGCTTCACTCCATAAGCCTTAGCCATTTTGGCCAAGTGTGCACACAGAACATCCTTCCCATCATATTTGTCTATCACTCATACCTTCAGCTTCCCAAAGCATGTTCGCACCATCCTCCTACACTCCCGCTAGTCGTCAAAGCTACCACTGTGCGTACCCCACCATCTCACAGGCATAGTGTGCAGTGCCCAGTCCAAAGCCTGGAAACGCTACTTCTCTGGTACTTTGTGGTGAAGTAAAATTATGAGTGCAGACACAAACAATTCCTCTAGCCCAATAATGGATCTAGCCACAACTGATACATTCTATGGAAGATTTCCTTAGGTTAGAACCAATTAATAGGGCCTACCTCTTAGTATTCTTATCCCATATGATGATGTACTTGCTTGCTCGGTTGAGCTATCTCTCATTTCCTCCTTCAAACACCTGAAACAAGTAAACAACAACATGATAATAGACAAATTTTAATTCAACCTACTTACCAATTCAAGAAACATTAAGCCATGAAGATGTAATATGACACATCATGTAGGAAATCAATTGATAGTTGCATATATATTGAATCAAGAAGAGATTACAACCATTGTCTTGACATTGTCATTCTACTCCGACAAAACCAGGTCCCCACACACTTTTGCTATCATTCCATAATGGCCTCAACAATAATAGTTTTAATTCTCTTCCCTTTAGGCTTCACATTCAACAAAATTCACACTTCTCCCTCACACAACTAGAAAGCTACAACTATGAATAGCTGGTTGTTTACTCCAAACTTAATTAGGACTAGCACACGAACATTAACATTAGCTTGTGCTTGGGAAAAAGAGAGGCTTATATAGCATGAATGGATGGGAGGTGGATCCTATTCTCATGGGAGAAGGTCTTATCTCTTGAGGTAGTTCCATCATTATAGGGGAAAGGAGCCCAAACTGACATCCTCGACCCCATCTGGCCAAACCATTTACCAAACTTCCATTACGAAGCTTCTAATATGGAAGCTTCAGCTCTTTATTTAAAAAACTTTCCATAAGAGGACTGGTGCAACTAGAAAAAAGCTCAATCGCTCTATTCAGCACTAGGGACAATGTTAATCCTTGCATATCAGCATGAGGAGGACAAGGGCCATTAGCATCGGTCTTTTCAACAGGGAAAAATAGAAGATTTGGGGAAAATGGTGCAAAAGGGAATTGTTCTTCTCATGAAGAGGGACACAATGGGAGTTTCTTCATGCATCAAAAGCATGTAGGGTTTACTGTAGAGGTCCTCCATGATCAAGGAATGGGGAGTACAAGGATAGTGAAAAAAAATTGTGTACGAAATTCCCCCTAAAGCGTGAAGATCGAACTAGAGTGAGGGATGAAATGATTTATGAATCAGTGTGGGGAGTCATAGTCTGTCATTAGAAAACCTGCAAGCAAGTACAGATACATATACATAACTGAAAACTTTGTAAAATGATACATGAATCATGGTATGGATGCAACCATCCAGAGAATGATCATGTGAATGGATCCAAGCATGGGTGCAACCATCCGTTAAAGAAGATCGTAATGAAACTAAGGTATGGTCACAGCCATCAAATAATGAGAAGGATCACATATGATAAATAATGGTATGGTCAACATAATCATGTCACATCGCTTCGCAACCTAGACTTCAGTAATCTAAGCCCAGGGTTTTGCACTCCAACACGACCCGATCAAAGTAAAAATCCTAACATGTGAATAGATGTGTTGACATCGAACATGCTAGAAAGTCACTTTATTACAAGTCAATGATGTAAATTGTTAAAAAGTGTGAGAGAAACCACCAATAATGACAATGATCCTAAAGGTACTATCAACACAATCCATGGAATATGAATAGAGGAATTGAATTCAAACACACGTGAAATCACTTGATCGAAAGCCATTGATGTGAACTTGTCATCGAGTGCGAAGAACTTGCCATTAGGGCATGCAAGCTCTAAGGTACTGGAAGGGAGTCTCTCGGTCAACTTCATGGATAATCAGTTGAAGTTGAAAGGAAGAGACCATGTCGAAGGAGGACCATAATGTATCCCATATCATCTATACAAGACGAAAGGATGCAAAATGATTTTTGATGATACAGAGAATCATAGGTAAATGTAACTGCAGAAGGACAACTCTTGAACATATCAGCGACACGAATAGAAGTTTGGCAGCTTTTGGATCCATAGAATCGATGGTCATGATGACATGGCAGAGATCATATGGAAGGCAAAAATGAATGGCCCAACCCAGGAAGGTCAACGATATAAAAGAGAATATCCCAACCCAACATGAAGCAGAAAGTTTCATGTTCAAGAGTGAGCTGTAGACATAACAGATTAGATTTCCAAATTTTCACCCACCATTTTTGGCAGGTGCCCCAATTATTTTTAATTGTGAGCTTGAAGGGGATAGCATATGCTTGCACTATAAGTTCATCCTACAGATGAATCTGACCTAGTAAGTCTAACAAGCCCTAGGAAGGAGAAGCTCATGTTTGTCATGGTGACGAATCCAATGTCGTTTAAAATTTTAACGAGTCCAATAAAGGTGTAACTCTGTATCTTTTTCATGTTTAGAGAGTTTGAAAAAGACATGGAAAAGAAAAATCCACATGGTCCCTTTTCGTACATTTGTGTCTCTCGAGCATGAAAAGGTAGAAAACAATACTTGAGATAACCACTTGACCATTTGAGTTAAGGAGTACCCTTTTCGGAAATAGTGCACGCCAACCTGAAAAAGGGGTAAACTTATATTGGATGCACGACATTTTTCATCCATTAACAAGTTCGAAACGACAAGGGCTCCACTATATTTTCGCTTTTAAAGGGTTGGAAAAGAGCTTGAAAGCAGAACCCCCATTTTATTCTCTTTTACGAGTCAAAAGGGAAAAATAATTGGCAACCTTTTCATATGAGTTTTACAAGTCGAGAAAAGGGCTAAAACACGACTTGGCATCATCGTCAAACATCCATCACTTGTCGCTGTGCAAAAAAGGTAAAGTACATTATCCAATTCTTGAGGAAAAATAGGTCAAAATATTCACAAAAACCTAATATTTTCAGGAAAAACTGAATAAAAAGGAGGAAGCGTAAATATTTTTTACCATTTACCATTTTACCTAGCTCTGAAAGAATTTTTACTCAGTTTCTCCCTAATTGTTCCTGAGCAAGTTGTAGGAGTTCCGAGAGGTCATTCATCGAGCCACTAGTTATAGGTAAGATACAAGTCCCTGAGCTTCATTTTCATGCCATTTATTCCTGTTTTTAACCATTTTTAGGACTTTTTAGGGAGAATTTATCAAAAAAATTTCGTCCTCCCTGGAAGTTGTGCTACCTGAGGGTAATTAACATGGCCTATCGCGTTGTCAGCACAACTATTTTTAAAACAGGCATGTCGGCACCATGAATAGGGAAAAACCCTATTTCCTCTTAAAACATCTGTTGAAACTTGAAATTTATGGGCCAAAAATGATTGTCGACTCAAATATATGGATTTTACAGGAAAGAATCGTTAAAAATGGTACACTGGAAAGAACGACAACATGAGGATGTGAACACCTAGGCCCTAAATGATCCAAATTTCCTTGAATCTTTGAGGGCCTGTGGGATCCTGAAATTGTTTCTCACACTAGGGATGCAGGCCCAACTTGAGTTTCTTCGTCACTTGGTTAGTATCTGGTACATAAATCAGGGGATATTCATCATTGCTGACTAGGAGCTAGAGTTAGAAACTTCAGATCTATATTTCATCATAAGACTGTCCCAAAGAGGGGAACCAGTCAACTTATACGGGTCACAACCAATTAGGGTAAGCATATCCATGCTTCTTGCCGAACATTACCTTGAAGCCCTCAAATCCAAGAGTGGAAAGATTGATATTTCCATTGTTCAGGATCTGACACTGAAAGTGCTACTATTTACTATCAACAGAGTGGCAAGGTCCCAGGCAGTGCACGAGACTAACAAGTTGGAGTTCCTATATGCTATCGATTGCACAACGCCGATGATCTTAAACTTGGTGGAGGCTATGAAGATCAACATAAAATTCTAGCTGACCAAAGCTAAGGTGGGGACTCTGAAGCAATTTTTCTTCGGATCCGTACTAGTGACCTTTTTCTTGGAACGGGTACCACTATTTCAGTACCATTTCACTAAGGTAGATCCTCCCATCCCACGTGACCCACGGATGGCCTACTGGAGTCATTGATTCCCAGGATGACTTGGGGCCAGGACATGTCGAACATACCTACATTATTTTCATGGCTACAATGACAAAATATTGTCATGGAGGACTAGCCATACAGTGGCATCGACTTCCATGGAGATATAGACATGCCCCTACCAGATGGAGAGGATTTTGATGATGAAGGTAGAAAATCAATTTTTTTATTTTTTTTATTTTGTGATTTTTTAATTGTTTTTGATGTATATGTGTTTATAAAATTTCACTTTGTTAATGCAGATTTTGGACCAAAGTGTCCTACTTGGATGTCCCCAATATCCAGGCGCGTCACTCACCCGATTGATGTTGTCACTTATTATTAATAAGGGAGTGACAACAAGAAGGAGATCGCGAGGAACCTTGAGGGGTTTACTCATGGTATCCCAGAGTATTCTCTGGTGGGAGACATTCCTTGATGACTCATGTTGCACAAGCCATGTCATACTACCATGATCACCATGATGATTAGTTCCTAGGTGTATCATTTACATTTTTTGAGGCCTACATGCCACAGATATATGAGGCCTGCGAGCCACTGATTTTATTTTGGACACATGTATTATTTTTTGGGGTTTTTATGTATCAAACATTATCACCATATATATATGTTTTATTTCTTGCTTACTATGGTACAAATTATTTGTTTTATCTTTTCACATGTTTTGTAAATTTATATCCAACACATAATTAGCTAATGCATCTATCAATGTATTCATGCATCTAGGAATATGATGATATGTAATGTAATCAAAATGCCTTTCCAGTAGATGAATACAGAGATATATTCTCAATGTTTGAGGGTTTCTGCCATAATAGTTCCGGTTGAGTTGAAGGATGACAAGCTCTAAATCCAAGTTGACAACCAACTCTCAAATGTCAAGAGCAATGGCTTCTGACAACAGTTCGATGACCGCACTATATTTAGAAATGTTGTTAGTTGTGCCACCTAAACAGATACCTTGAAGGTCAATCAACTCACCATTAGGGTCATAAATAGCCCACGCCATGAATGATAGATTCTGGGTACTATGGCAAGAACCATCAACAAAACCGATGTGGGGAGTCACAAACATCTGCAAAGCAAGGAAAACATAGTAAACAAGAAATTTGTTTGAAAACTAACAAACCAAACCATACTGAACAAAAATGAATGACACACTAATGTACACAAGTAACCATGCAAGATGACCTAAGCATAGTACTTATTGAGGTAAGTCTCGTTTCAGGGTTTTTCTAGAGGATTGCCTTCATAATCAATAAACTCATAGGGCCCTTTTTGCAAAACACGTTTCACAATGTAGGGCCCATGCTGCATGGGTTCGAACTTGCCTACCTCCATCTTATCATTAGCTTGGCCATACAGTAAGACCACATCACCCTCAGATAACGCGCGAGGGGAGACCGACTAATCGAAATGGCACTTGACCTGTTTCTTTTATGCTTCAATAACCAAAGCAGCGAGACAACAAGTCTCATCCAGTCATTCTAAATATAAAAGGCGCTCTTCCTGAGGTGATGTTTAGGGGAGAACTTCGACAGCTAGCCTGAGTGAAGGAATCTCGCATTTGATTGGCAATGTTGCTTTCAGACCATAGACTAGATGGAATGGTGTGAAACCAGTTGCATCTTTGGTTGAGGTTCGGTAAGCACACAGAGCTAAAAAGAGCATGATATGCCAATTTAAATTATGCATCCTAATAATATGCTGAAGCATTGTAACCAAAACCTTGTTCACGGCTTCAACTTGGCCATTGACCTGAGGATAATACAGGGTTGAGCCATTGTGGTGAAAAGCCAACGTGGATGTCTGCTCAGCCATCATGTAATCTCTGTAATGGGATCCATGGTCTGTGACAATGGCTTGAGGTACATCGAACTTGGAAATAACATGATTGAAAAGGAATTGAGCCATTGTTTTACCATCTGCAAATTATATAGGCATCACTTTCAACCATTTGGTGAAATAATCCATAGCAACGATAATATAACCATGCCCCCCAACTAAACGAGGATTATATGTCATATAATAGATGGCCCATTTGGCAAAAGGACCAACAATAATGATGGGGTGTAGGTGAGCGAGTGGGGTGCACATCTTGCGTTGGTAAATTTGGCATTCATGGCACTTGTGAATAGCAAGGATGTAGTCCTTGAAAATGGACGACCAAAAATAACCAACGCAAAGGATTTTTTGAGTGGTAGCATAGCCAGACATATGACCACCACATACCCCCGAGTGTCAGTCATTCAGAACTCTTTCAGCCTCCTAGAGAGTAAGGCATCGACGACGATAGGAATCGACACCGACATGGTATAAAGTATCGCCAATAATATGGTAGGTTTGGGAGTGATGTCAAATCCTTCAATGATCATCCTTAGTCAATGTGGACCGAAACGTGGATGTCTAGAGATACACGATGATATCACCATACCATGGATCGAGGGTGCTGATTAGGAAAAGAGTCTCGTTTGGAAGTTGTTCATCAGTACAAGTAGGGAGAGACTTAGAAGGAAGGGAACAAATCAACTCAGCGACAACTAGTGACTTCATAGATTTAGCATTAGTAAATACCAAATTGAATTCGTGCAGGATGACAATCCATTTAGAGTACTTTCCCACCAGCAACTGACGAGTCAGGATGTAGGTCATGGGGTTGAATTAATAAATCATAGTAGCCGTGCGTAAGAGGATGTAGTGCTAAAAGCGTTGAATATCCTGGATAGTAGCCAAAGCCAACTTCTTGACATGGGCATAATGCATTTCAATGTCAAGGAGATTACGACTAAGGTGGTAGATAACATGTTTGTTGCCTTTGTCATCATCTTGGACCAAGACAATAGAAATGGTGCTAGGGGTTGTAGCTAGGTAAAGGAAGTAATCTCAATAATAATCTGGGGGATGCAACAAAGGATCACTTATGAGGACAACCTTGAGAGCATTGAAGGATTTTTGGGCAACCTCATCCCATGCAAAGGGTGTTCCTTGTTTGAGCAACTGGGTAAATCTTGTAGCTAGCCTAGCATAATTGGTTATAAAATGATAGAGAAAATTTTCCTTTCCTTGTAGGCTCTAGAGTTGGTGCAATGAAGATGGAGGAGGTAAATTTACAATGGCCTCAACTTTAATCAGATCAAAGTGAATACTGTCCTTGGAAATGAAAATTCAAGGAGTCTTCTAGATGCTACACAAAAAACACATTTATGCGTGTTGAGCTAAATGTTGTAGTGTCTACAATGAAGAAAAAGTTGTCGAATATGGTTAGGGTGATCTTGGCGCTTACGATAATGAGTGGGAAGGTCATCCAACTAAGGCTGGAAAATGTTGTGAATATCGTGAAATGCATAGGAAATTTCCCGCTGAAAAGTAGCCCCAACATTTTTGAGGCTGAAAAGGAAATTTTTGTACATGAACGTGCACCATGGAAAGATAAAAGTTGTCTTTTCTTGATCAGTTAGTGCAATGTTAATCTGGTTGTAACCAGAAAAACCATCCATAAAGGAAAGCATTTCACTCCCAGCACATTCATCAATGATCTAATCAATGAAGGGAGTAGGGTAGTTATCGTTAAGATAGGCACAATTGAGATCACAATAGACAACGCAAACGTAGATCGTGCCTTGTTTTTTTTTTTAACCGGGACAATATTTGACACCCAATCTGTAAGAGGGATGGGATATATGAACCTAGTTTTGAGAAGTTTTTCAACTTCACCCTTGATAGAGGTGGCCTTCCTAGGGTTCACTGGGTAGAGCCATTGGTGAACAGGCTTTGCGTGAGGATAAGTTGGTATTTCATGCGCACCAATGCTAGGATCAGTGCGAGGCATTTCTGCGTAGGACCATGCAAACACATTATGAAATTCTTGAAACAAATGTGTATAGGTGTTGATCTCATCTGGAGAACAAGATACCCCGATATGGACATGTTAAATGATACCAGGCTTGATAGAAATATCAATCAGCATCGTTTGGGTAATATTATCCAAATTTCCTTTCGACCATACTTCATGAGTCATGATCGGTGGCGGAAGTAGGAGGGAAAGAAAAAGAGAAGAGAACTCTTTGAAATTGGTAGACATGACCGTCGGGCAAGGCAGGAACAAGGAACGATGATGAGTGTCGGTCCAAGGTGATTCCTCGAGAGACATGACTTCCATGATACCTCTATCAGCAAGGAAGGTCTCGGCTAAGGGATCAAGCGATTCCAAAGCGCCAATCCATGGGGATTGAGAATACATATCGACAGAGGTCCTCGAAATAGAATAATCAAAGGATGTGGGATTCGAAGCCAAATAATTTCCACATAATTGATTTCAGCAGGACTAAGCAACATAACCTCGCCCCAGGTATCAACAAGATCTGGTGAAGGGATGACCCAATGGTTAGATTTGACAAAGATCATGATAAAAGAGGCAACATGAGGAGGTGGGAGTGGGAAAATTCCCATTAAGGAAGAATCTTTGAAAATACCTGCCTGCATAGTCTCATAGGGAGCACTGTGTGCTTGACATATAGAACATTGACATCCAAGGAGGAAGAGGAAAAAAGGGACAACTGGTCAATAGTGATAATGTTCCTTTGATGGAGAAAACGAATCATGCAGAATAGGTTGGAGGCTGCAACATGCATAGCATGGGTTCAACTCCGACCAAGTACAAGATTTTAATTAAGATTAGCATCAACAATCTCTACCTCAACTTGTACAGTCTCTCCCTCCAAAGTAATGACAATGTTAGGTAAGACAGTGAAGGGTCACGAATTGTGCCCATTGAAAGCTTCCAAAGTGTTTAGGGATTGGTTCAAAGTAGGAGAACTAATGGCCTTCCAGCATGCAGTTGACATGATGTAGGTGGAAGCATCTTCATCGATGACAATCTTGTGGATGGTATTCTCATTGATGATTACCTGAATAAGAAAGGAAATCTGATGAGGGAGCCGCGGAACATGTTTCTCTAGGTCAAAACATATCAAATTGGAATCGATGGGATCAATACCCCCAATAAATGAAAACAAAGATTTCTAATGTGATGGGAAGCTTTGGAGCACCTCGAGAGCTGACATAGCTGATTACACCTGAGCCAAATCCTCAACAATATTATAGTGCTCAGTGGCTCGGGCATTAGGATCGTACGAGGATTTTCGTAACACATCTCTAGAGGGTCACTGTATAGCGGAATCAAGGTTAGGGTGCTCTATATGAAGAGGGATAGAACTCGGGGCAGAAGAAGAAGGGGTGGCTTCTTTCTCTTTCCCAACTGTTAGAGCAGGAGTTTGGTAATCTTTCGATCTAATAGCCACATTAATAGGCGTACTCATCATGAAAACTTTAGATCTTGAGGAAGTAGATGATTGAGGTTGGGCTACCATTTGGGTCTACTGAGACGGAAATGGCTCTTTGAGGATGGCTGGTGTCCCTTTGAACAAACAACTAACTTCGAATCATTAGGAACAATCCTTGGTGTACTGATCCTCCTTGCAAATGAGGCAGGAATACTTAGGTTTCCGTTTTGAAGATTCACCAGTAGACTATTTGGGAGGAACTTGTTTTGGGGCATCAACTTTACCCTTGCCTTTGCCTTTCTTCTTACCTTTCGAGGATTTGTCCACTGCGGTAGACTGGACAGTGTGGAACTTTGATGTTTCACTAGGGCCAAATGGATTCTTGGAAGAACTATTGGGAACAACATTCAAGACCGACTTCTGTTTGGAAGAAGATTTAGCAGGTGTCTGGGATACTGAACCAATAACTCTATCGACAGGAGGTGCAACCTCCAACTTTGATGTCGTGGGATCGGATGATGGCCATAGAGCATCAGGTAATAACTCATACAAAGTGCTAGACTGCGAGTAAACTAGATCTAAGTACTAAGCATGAGCAATGGTTTGTTCTTTAGTAACACACCCACCAATAGCTATATCTCGTGAAATTGGGAATGATTTATTGAACCATTCGATGAGCAACTGATCAACAATCTTGATTTTCATCAGGCGATGTCTATGTCTCCATTCATAGATGTGATTGAAGATGTGTGTCGCAGTATCTTTCTTAAGTGATGTGAGAAAATAGGTGCCAGTTCCATAACGAACCGGAAGCTAGAAATGCGTGAGGAAAGCCATCGCTAAAGAGTTAAAGTCATGGTAAGCACTTTGAGGAAGCTCGACGTACCACTTGGCTGCAGCACCTGTGAGGGTCCGTTGGAAAAGATGAAGATGAATGGAGTCATAAACATAAGAGTTTGAAGAGCACCAAAGGTGATATTTCATCACGTCGGCTTGAGGATATTCTTTTTCTTTCCCATCAAATTTTGGACAATCGCTTGGTATTTTGGATGGAACCGGAGGCCTGTATGGTGAATGAAGAATTGGATCGTTCATAAGGTGAGACACATTTGGCAACTCTAGTGTGGCAAAGAATGGTAATTGAGTATTAAAAAGCATTGGAGGTTGGTAAGCGAGTCCAAGCGAAGGATCCCATCCCTGCTAGTAAGGATTTTGGCCCCACAGTGGAGTATTTTGGCCATATGGCATTTGATGTTGCCCCCATTGTGGGTTACCTTGGCCATAGGGAGGATTTTGACCTTGAATACCTTAGAACTGTCCAGTCATAGGTTGCTGATAAGAAACGTATGGATTAAGAGGTTTTTGAGCCTATTGACCTTGGACATATGGATATTATACATGTTGTCCCTGAACATACAGGTGGTGAACTTGTTGTCCTTGAACAAGAGGATTTTGGACCGGGTGTCCTTGAGCGTAAGGATAGTACACTTGTTGCCCTTGGAAAAAGGGATTCTATACCTTCTGCCCTTGACCAAAAGGATTCTATACCTGTCAACCTAGGACATTAGGGTTTTTTACCTGCTGCTCTTGGCCAAAAGGATTCTGTATCTGTTGACCCAAGACATTAGGGTTTTGGGCCTACTACTGCAGGACTTGACCCTGGCCTTACCCTTGCAAGGGTTGACCCTGATGATATGTATACAATGGTTGCTGCTGCCCGAGAGTGGGTTTTTCTACTACAAGGGTTGGCCTTAGAGCTGCAAAATTTGTCCCTGGGGCTACAGAGGTCGACCCTGCGAGGACATGGGTTTTGAGGTTTGCAGATCATACTGCATCTGCTACTACACAATTTTCTACATTTGTTACAAGGTTTTCCCTTGTGGTTGTTGCAGTTGACCTTGTTGCGGGATCATTTTCCCTTGTTATTGCACAGGTATCCCTTGCTACAACAAAAGTTTCCCTTGTGGTAACAATGGCTTCCCTTGTTGTTGTAGAGGTTTTCCTTATTGTTGCAAGAGTACTTGGACAGTGCTCGGAAAATTCCTGAACTAAATCAAGCCATAGCCACCTTGGAAAGTGGATGAACCAAGCTGAAAGTACTACCTAGACTAAAGGGTGTAAGGCCGATTAAGCATTCCTTGAGAACCATATGGAACATAAGGAGTTTTGTATTTGACCTGAGCCTCATAAGGCTACTGATACTAGACATTGCTCAACCCAGACAAATGAATGATATTTTGAACCTATTAGTACTGGACATTACTTGATCCAGGAGGATCAGCAGGGTTTTGAATAACACCAAAAGAAGGCTGGTTCATACCAAGTATGTGAGCCTGTGAACCACTCACATTGGTGGCAGTTGACACCATAGAAAAATTTAGGTTCTACCCCCCAGGCGGTGGCATAACTTTTCCATTGACCAGAGGGATGGAGGAACTGACAGAGACATTCCTTGAGACTGTTGGTTGAACCAGACATGTTACTGGGATTGACGATACAAGAGGGTTCAGAATGGTGGGTTGCACCAGGAATGAGGTAATAGCTTGTTGGGAGGTCGAGTTCACAATGAATGAACCTATAGCAGGCATGGCCCCTGATGCCCAAACTGGGTTATGGTAAATTGATGAGGCACTAGGAGTACCTGAAACCAACTGTGCCAAAGACACATAATTAGGCAACACATTGTTGGGAATGCTTCCCATATAGGGGAAAACTTAAGGAGGAAAAGGATGTTCTTCCTACTCAACAGTGTGTGGAGCGGAAACTTCTGACTCCTCCGGAGAGGTGACTGGATCATTGCCTTTGGGTTCTGTTAGCACTTGAAATTTCACCTCAGGCTGAAAAGGCAAATCTCAAAGCTACATCAAACCATTCAGCCTCGTAGCTAGCCCTACGGGGCAGGAGAAGGCTCTCTCCGATCAACCTCGGTAGATTTTCAATAGGATGAGATGACCAACAATGTATCACTAATATTAGGCTAGTAAACTGGTTATAAAGGTTGATTTTGGGGGTTTTTGGGGTTTTTAATTAAATAACGGGGTTTTTCTGGGCTACATGGGCAAAATCACAGCTTGAAACAGAGAAATATAATGAACAACACAGGGTATTCGACTAAGGCAAGGTAGGCAAGACATTTAGCATCAAATCTAGTTTTAAACGGGATGGCAAGACTGGTGAGGAGCTAAGGAGGGCAAACAATAACTTTGAATCCTCCTTAAACAGTAGAAAACATTTAAACATGAACAAACTTATAGGCAGAGCATGGCAGGCATGAATTCTTACCTAAACAATTCATTTGTTCAGTTAGAAATGATCATGTAGTGAAATGAAACATAACAGATTACATATGAAACAAGGGAAAAACTAATGCTAAATCATCATGCCACAGGGATCTCAGAAATCAGAGCTGTGAAATTTTCATTAAAAATCCCTGCCAAAAACTGTACATTGAAAGCTATGCTCTCCAGCACTCTCAGCACTCAGAAACTCCCCCCTCTCTCCCCCAAAATGAATTTTTAATACAATAAAAATGCTACCCAAAACAGGGGCGCTGTTTTAACTAACATTACAAAAATTAGGAAAGGGTGTTTCCTCTATGCTAAACATAGAACATCGTTTCCCTAAAATCCTCTAATGGCTGACACATGGAGCGCAAATCCCATTGAATCATTAACTGAGGACAAAGATAGGTAGATCTGTTCCTTTTTGTCTGCATTTTGTTTGATTTGTTCCAGCTCGGTCACAACTTCCGAGGTGTATGCAATACAGAACTGCGCAAGTCTCCATAGCTTTTCGCACTGCTATTTCCTCTCGAAGCTTTGCCAATTTTTCTCTCTTTGCAACCTGATCAGTAATATCCATCTCCATATAGTTCACTCCAATTGTCTCCCCCATTTTACTAAAAATAGGCTCTACGTAGATTAAGAATGTCTTCGTCCCAAATAACTCTGTTTCAAAAGTAATTTCCCGTTTTGCTGGTAATCCACGGAGTAAAACTTCTTCCTTAAAATCCTGAGATTCTTTCATTAAGAAGACGGAAAGCATTTGCCTGCCTAGCCTCCCACTGCTTCATAAAGCAACCCATCTGTGAAGACCCCTTTTCAGTCAAATCAGTCAATTCCTTAAGACGCTTGAAGTCCACAATAGATGTTTCCTGCAAAGTTGAAACCTCTTCGTATCTTCATTTTCAAGAGAAATTCCTTATTTCAGAGATCAAAATAGTACATTCCAGTATTTGTAACATCCCATGGCATCATCATACGACGTATGGAAGCTGAAATCACCCCTGCTTCCAGCAGTAATAGTACAAGAGTTGATGTTGTAACATACTCTAACTTTCCATCGTCCTCGGACTTGGTTTACCACACAATTCTCCTTTGATCATGGACTATATCATACCAGCTAAAAACCGCATTCCTTGAAGATGCAATTTTTTTCATGAAATCCTTCGGCCGTCAAAAGGCGATCTGAGTTATGGTGATGATGAGAAAAACTTTGACTTGGGCTTGAATACAGTATTCAAAGTGAACCCTCCCATCAAAACATTAAAATAAAGCAAATTGAACTTTCCATTTTTCAGGCGAATTTGTTTTTCGGAGAAAGAAAAGTCCACAATCATGGTAATTATTTTGCTGAGGTACCTCGAGAGAAATAAATGCCATATTGTAAAACTTTTCAGCTGTAACAAATGATGTGTCATCCGCCATATGTCTCTCTCGCCATTCCTCCCAGAGGTAACTTTGGATGAGCTTGCTAAGATTTCCATGGGTGCCATTAAAAGAATTCATGTGCAGTATGCACGATGTTTTTGATTGATTGTCGTCTGCTAAGATAGCTGCTCTAATTTCTTCCGAAAACCTTTCCAAGGAATGCTAGAGGGAATGATATAAATGCCCAGATTACAAGGACAACCACCATAATGCCCAAAGGAATGGCAGCCAGAGAACCATAGAATATGGCAATGATGTTCAGTATAAATCCAATGCCAAAGCACATAAATGGGAAGAGAGATGCCGTAAAAACCATTGGCTTTTTCCAATTTCATAAGATGCAGCCATGACATTACAAATGTTGATTTTCCTTCCTTTTATGCACACTCTTGTTTTTCTTGTTTTTGCAGAAAGAGGAGTGTGCATACTAAATCTACAATCTGAACCTTAATTTTAATATCTCTTGCCATCCATATACCTCTTTGATGCTCGCAGTTATGCCCAGTGGAACCTCAGCAACGTTTCTCAAAGGAACTTCAATCAAGCAAAGGGCTTTAAAAAAAAATAGCAGTAGCTAACTACATCTGAAACTAAGGGAAAGATCCCTTGTCAGATGCTGGTAATTTTTTTCTGGAATATCACAATTCACATATAACATACACAGACAAACAGAAAGCTTTCGTTGCTATATTTATCATTTACTTTCATGTTCTTGATGACTGAATTGCTGTTAATTCCATGCCATAACTGTCTGAATTGTCTCCAAGGATCTCAGCGTGTATCCTCATAAGCAACCTTCCAACGTGATTCATACCTTCTCCTTCTCGACCACCTCCCCAGAAGAGGTCATGAGGAGAAGCTTCAACTAGAACAGATCCCGCAGTTGAAACTAAAAACGAAGACAAATGGGAATAGGTGGAAAACTTGGACTTTAAAGCCCTGTACATAATATCAACCTTAACAGAGCCCCAATTGTGCCATACCTGCATCACTCTTCAACCCGTGTGACTGTGCATAGTCTCCATTTAATGCTTGTAATCTAAATCAACCGCGACAGTTGCCTTGTCAAGAAACCTTAGCTGATTTGTAGGCTAAAGCTCTCTACTCTTTTCACCCTTTAAAAGCTGTTCTTCTTGAATAACATATATTTTCTTTTCTCCCAAAGAAGGAACAGAGACATTCCATTTACGGATACTGGCTACAAAGACTTGGGCAATTCCAGTGAACGGACTATCACCAGGCAGTTTATGTTTGTACAATCTTGTCCCACACATGAAAACAGAGAGTGCTATTGCCATTGCCATGGTTGGGATACAAAACCCCAAACCCCATCCAACATTTTCTTGACTGTACATGAGGACAGATATAGACACAACCAAGCCACTGGACATTCCAAAGTACCACCAATTGAAGAATGAACTCTTGTGCTTCCTCTGGGTCTCGGTCATCAAACTGGTCTGCCCAAATGCTTGCAGACAAGGTTTGTGCTTTTGCAGAGATAGGAGCTGAGGAAGCTGCTCCCTTTTGAAGAGCTGGAGATAAATTACATAATCTAAAACAACATATTAATGATTTCTTCTTCAAAACAGGGTTTTGAATAAGAATCAATCTCTAACATGAGACGAAGTCTAACATCGGCTCCACTTGGGATGGCAGCTGCCGCTCTGTGGAGGTGTCAAGAACCGCGGAACTTTGGGAGAGCAGACAGTGCCTCCACCCACTGGGCAATGGAGTCATCATCAACACAACTCTTGACTTATTTTCAAACTTAAACTGAACTCCAACAATCTTCAAGCAAACTAAAACAAGATGCAGCCCTTATGGCTACTTATTTATTTACAAAACTACCCTACTCTATTGTACAAACACTAAATCAGGTAATACTAAAATGCCATATTAACCATTCAAGTGAACCTGAAAATGAAGCCGCTTGAGAATGTTGCCACGAAGTCACAGATGCAATTGCTGGCAGCCCTTCATGCACATACTGACCTTGATCATGGAAAAGACAGCCTGATCTATCAATCAAACTGAACAACATGTCCATATATGCCACAATAGGATCACGGAAGCTAGACTCTATTGGCTGTCCCAACTCTGTAATGCATACTTCCAGCTGCACATTGTCAATGTAAACATCTATGGGCAAGTCTGTTATTCCTTGTTGCGAATGAGGAAGGATTTCCAAGAACGTTTTAGGGTCTTGGAAATCATATGATTGAATTTGCTCATCGAGACACTGAATCTCATTTTCAACTCTTTCAACAATTAACTCACAAAATCTAGTTTTGCTTTCAAGATGAAGCTTCGGAGATTTCAAACATTGAAGGAAAATACTGAAAAATTCTTCATTAATTTCAATATCTACTAATCACTCTCTAACTCCGTTTAGAGCTTCATGAAGTGCAGGGTCTGCCACATACCCTACCATTGCATGAACAGATCAACATGCGTTAGAATGTCTGGATCGAGTTGGAGTCGCTAGGTGAATGGTTCAGCCTGCATAAGTGTCTAACTGCTGTCCACCATCAGCATCAGATCTACACCTTGATTGCATGTACTGGGACAAGACAACCAACAAGTTGAATGTTCTCCCCAGTATGGTCGCCAGTATGTTAGCACTTGAAATTTCACCTCAGGCTGAAAAGGCAAATCTCAAAGCTACATTAAACCATTCAGCCTCGTAGCTAGCCCTACGGGGCAGGAGAAGGCTCTCTCCGGTCAACCTCTGTAGATTTTCAATAGGATGAGATGACCAACAATGTATCACTGATATTAGGCTAGTAAACTGGTTATAAAGGTTGATTTTGGGGGTTTTGGGGGTTTTTAATTAAATAACGGGGTTTTTCTGGGCTGCATGGGCAAAATCACAGCTTGAAACAGAGAAATATAATGAACAACACAGGGTATTCGACTAAGGCAAGGTAGGCAAGACATTTAGCATCAAATCTAGTTTTAAATGAGATGGCAAGACTGGTGAGGAGCTAAGGAGGGCAAACAATAACTTTGAATCCTCCTTAAACAGTAGAAAACATTTAAACATGAACAAACTTATAGGCAGAGCATGGCAGGCATGAATTCTTACCTAAACACTTCATTTGTTCAGTTAGAAATGATCATGTAGTGAAATGAAACATAACAGATTACATATGAAACAAGGGAAAAACTAATGCTAAATCATCATGCCACAGGGATCTCAGAAATCAGAGCTGTGAAATTTTCATTAAAAATCCCTGCCAAAAACTGTACATTGAAAGCTATGGTCTCCAGCACTCTCAGCACTCAGAAACTCCCCCCTCTCTCCCCCAAAATGAATTTTTAATACAATAAAAATGTTGCCCAAAACAGGGGCGCTGTTTTAACTAACATTACAAAAATTAGGAAAGGGCGTTTCCTCTATGCTAAACATAGAACAGCGTTTCCCTAAAATCCTCTAATGGCTGACACATGGAGCGAAAATCCCGTTGAATCATTAACTGAGGACAAAGATAGGTAGATCTGTTCCTTTTTGTCTGCATTTTTTTTTATTTGTTCCAGCTCTGTCACAACTTCCGAGGTGTATGCAATACATAACTGCACAAGTCTCCATAGCTTTTCGCACTGCTATTGCCTCTCGAAGCTTTGCCAATTTTTCTCTCTTTGCAACCTGATCAGTAATATCCATCTCCATATAGTTCACTCCAATTGTCTCCCCCGTTTTACTAAAAACAGGCTCTACGTAGATTAAGAATGTCTTCGTCCCAAATAACTCTGTTTCAAAAGTAATTTCCCGTTTTGCTGGTAATCCACGCAGTAAAACTTCTTCCTTAAAATTCTGATATTCTTTCATTAAGAAGACGGAAAGCATTTGCCTGCCTAGCCTCCCACTGCTTCATAAGGCAACCCATCTGTGAAGACCCCTTTTCAGTCAAATCAGTCAATTCCTTAAGACGCTTGAAGTCCACAATAGATGTTTCTTGCAAAGTTGAAACCTCTTCGTATCTTCATTTTCAAGAGAAATTCCTTATTTCAGAGATCAAAATAGTACATTCCAGTATTTGTAACATCCCATGGCATCATCATACGACGTATGGAAGCTGAAATCACCCCTGCTTCCAGCAGTAATAGTACAAGAGTTGATGTTGTAACATACTCTAACTTTCGATCGTCCTCGGACTTGGTTTACCACACAATTCTCCTTTGATCATGGACTATATCATACCAGCTAAAAACCGCATTCCTTGAAGATGCAATTTTTTTTCATGAAATCCTTCGGCCGTCAAAAGGCGATATGAGTTATGGTGATGATGAGAAAAACTTTGAATTGGGCTTGAATACATTCTTCAAAGTGAACCCTCCCATCAAAACATTAAAATAAAGCAGATTGAACTTTCCATTTTTCAGGCGAATTTGTTTTTCGGAGCAAGAAAAGTCCACAATCATGGTAATTATTTTGCTGAGGTACCTCGAGAGAAATAAATGCCATATTGTAAAACTTTTCAGCTGTAACAAATGATGTGTCATCTGCCATATGTCTCTCTCGCCATTCCTCCCAGAGGTAACTTTGGATGAGCTTGCTAAGATTTCCATGGGTGCCATTAAAAGAATTCATGTGTAGTATGCACGGTGTTTTTGATTGATTGCCATCTGCTAAGATAGCTGCTCTAATTTCTTCCGACAACCTTTCCAAGGAGTGCTAGAGGGAATGATATAAATGCCCAGATTACAAGGACAACCACCATAATGCCCAAAGGAATGGCAGCCAGAGAACCATAGAATATGGCAATGATGTTCAGTATAAATCCAATGCCAAAGCACATAAATGGGAAGAGAGATGCCGTAAAAACCATTGGCTTTTTCCAATTTCATAAGATGCAGCCATGACATTACAAATGTTGATTTTCCTTCCTTTTATGCACACTCTTGTTTTTCTTGTTTTTGCAGAAAGAGGAGTGTGCATACTAAATCTACAATCTGAACCTTAATTTCAATTTCTCTTGCCATCCATATACCTCTTTGATGCTCGCAGTTATGCCCAGTGGAACCTCAGCAACGTTTCTCAAAGGAGCTTCAATCAAGCAAAGGGCTTTTAAGAAAAAAATAGCAGTAGCTAACTACATCTGAAACTAAGGGAAAGATCCCTTGTCAGATGCTGGTAATTTTTTTTTTCTAGAATATCACAATTCACATATAACATACACAGACAAACAGAAAGCTTTCGTTGCTATATTTATCATTTACTTTCATGTTCTTGATGATTGAATTGCTGGTAATTCCATGCCATAACTGTCTGAATTGTCTCCAAGGATCTCAGAGTGTATCCTCATAAGCAGCCTTCCAAGGTGATTCATACCTTCTCCTTCTCGACGACCTCCCCAGAAGAGGTCATGAGGAGAAGCTTCAACTAGAACAGATCCCACAGTTGAAACTAAAAACGAAGACAAATGGGAATAGGTGGAAAACTTGGACTTTAAAGCCCTGTACATAATATCAACCTTAACAGAGCCCCAATTGTGTCGTACCTGCATCACTCTTCAACCTGTGTAACTGTGCATAGTCTCCAGTTAATGTCTTTATGCTTGTAATCTAAATCAACCGCGATAGTTGCCTTGTCAAGAAACCTTAGCTGATTTGTAGGCTAAAGCTCTCTACTCTTTTCACCCTTTAAAAGTTGTTCTTCTTGAATAACATATATTTTATTTTCTCCCAAAGAAGGAACAGAGACATTCCATTTACGGATACTGGCTACAAAGACTTGGGCAATTCCAGTGAACGGACTATCACCAGGCAGTTTATGTTTGTACAATCTTGTCCCACACATGAAAACAGAGAACGTTATTGCCATTGCCATGGTTGGGATACAAAACCCCAAACCCCATCCAACATTTTCTTGACTGTACATGAGGACAGATATAGACACAACCAAGCCACTGGACATTCCAAAGTACCACCAATTGAAGAATGAACTCTTGTGCTTCCTCTGGGTCTCGGTCATCAAACTGGTCTGCCCAAATGCTTGCAGACAAGGTTTGTGCTTTTGCAGAGATATGAGCTGAGGAAGCTGCACCCTTTTGAAGAGCTGGAGATAAATTACATAATCTAGAACAACATATTAATGATTTCTTCTTCAAAACAGGGTTTTGAAGAAGAATCAATCTCTGACATGAGACGGATTCTAATAGGTTCCATATCTAGGAACAAATGACGATGAATGACCGAAGAAGTACGAGGGGATAATTCCAAAGGAATGCCCAGATGATCGTACAGACTATAGGGTTGCTGCAGTGATTTCACAACAGGGTCAAACAAAGGATTCAAAGGACAAATATTTGAACTCTTAGGAATTTGAACAATATTTTTCGAGGATTCCGGGCCAATATCAGCAGATGATCCAGTATCTAAAGTAGGTGGAGGATGATATGACAAAGGTTGAATGCTTATAACAATTCCAATTTCAACACCTTGGTCCTCAAGTGACTCTCGTAACTTAGGAAAGAACTCCTCGGGCAATCTTTCAAAGGAAGGGGAGGAAGAGGAACTAGGTGAACCAGATGGTTCAGCCACAATGATCTTGTCTTAGTTAACATGAAAAGAGAGAGATAAAATTCAAGGCTTTAAAACATTATTTAAGAGAAACTCAAGATTTGGTCTAGAAAAGACTAACAGGATGTTATCAGATCGTGGCCATAAATAGACTGGTGCTCTTTCATTTTTTAAGAGTCGAGAAAGAAACAAAGATGGCTCTATCGCTTTCGATTGGAAATGAGCTAGAAAGGACAAGTGCTCAAATGATCTTTTAAGCTTAATGATTCTGTTAGGCCCCTATACTAGTAGTGTAACCCCTTATTGTTATTAGTATAACCCACTTATTATATTAATGTACCCATGTAGTGCCCATATTGTTACTATTGTGCCCCATAGAAGCCCACTATTGTTATTATTGTGCCCTTACATTATTATTGTTATGTCGGCTCTGATTATGTTATAACCCCTTAGACTCCTATATATAGAAAGGAGGTATTTTCATTTGTATCATCCAAGAATTGTTAATTTATGTAATGTAAAGGAGGTTGCCCCCTCGAAGAGGCTGAATTCTAAGGCGTGGATCTCTCTTTTCTATCTTTTTGTGAGCTGGTTTCATAACATGTGGTATCAGAGCTTTGGATTCTAGGGTTTCGCTGCTCCAAACAGGTCATCGTGGCATTTTCGCTATAACCTCTTTTCTGTGATGTTTCAAAAGTCGCAAAAAAAACCCATTTGATAAGAAATCGCGCTGAACCTTGGGTCCAAATTTTAGATCTTTTCGCACGATATTTGCATAGATATGCTCTGAGGAAGTGAGCGAGTAAACTAGATCGAAACTCCTCCGATTCCGGACCAGGAAGATCCAGCTAGGAATGTTATAAATAAGGAGACAAGGGAGGTAGTCGCAGGGAATAAGAAAAAAGGGGAGAAGAGGAAAAACCAGAGGCCAATCGGTTCACGGGAATTGGAAGGGAACTTGGTATTGGGCATGGATGTGACAATTGAGGAATCCTTGGGAGTGGCAGAATGTACTTTGGTTGGCAGGGCGAGAGGGAAGAAATTTACCTCATGTTTTATCCAAGCTTGGGTAGAATAGAATTTTATGTCTGACCAAATCAAAGGTTTTGAAGCATCAAACCTTTCAAAGGGATGGTTCATGTTCCGCTTTGAAAATAAAGAGGTAGCAGACTAGGTTCTAAAAATGAATTGGGCCATAGGAAACTTTCCAGTGTTGCTGAAGAAATGGAATCCCCTGTTTGATGCTATCCACGAGAAAACGGATGTCTTTCCGGTTTGGGTAAGAGCTCCAGGGTTGCCCTCATTTCTATGGGTTGAATCAGTCTTCAAAGCAATAGGGAATAGGTTGGGCACCTTTCTGGAAGCTGATATGTCCTTCATTGAAACCAGGAACAAGGCTATGGCTCAGATTTTAGTGAGTCTAAACCCCAGCAGAGGCCTTGCAGAAAAGATAAACCTTCAATACAAAGATTATTTTTTCGAGCAGATACTGGATTATGAATTCTTGCCTTTTCGGTGCCATAGATGCCATGTATATGGTCATTTGGCCAAGGAATTTCCTTTGGGTAGGAGAAGAAGGCGTTTTCGGAGGACATCATCTCACTGGTAAAAGGACATCAGCCAATCACATTTCAATCAGGAGAAGGAGGGGTTCGTAGATCAGAATGCTAAAGGATTGGAGACAAAGGTTCTTTAGGAAGGGAAGCCTCAGGAAGCACCTCAGCACAGTGACTTGAACAAGGACCTGGAGCCGGACCTAGTTAAAGCTAAAGAGGAGATCTCTGGGGAGCCGACAGCTTCTCAAAAACCATCTGATAACGAAAAAGTAATGGATATGTGTTTAGACTCTCCCCCCTCTCCCATTTTTTTTTTTCAGAACCAAATGATGATAGACAGCCTTTAAATTCTCCTTTCTTTTCTTCCATTCATAAAAAGGCTTAATCGAAAATATTGCCGTATCACCGGTGGGAACTGGTATAGAATCTATATCAGCTGCCATGCCCTCCCTAGATCTGAATTATGAAGATGACTTGCCTCATCCTACCTCCTCTTTTCTCCAAACTCCATGTCCATACAATCTTAGATCCCATGATTGTAAGCCTGTTACATCAGATTCAGTAGGTGGTATAGGTCAGCTCCCCTCTCAAGGCCAAATCAAAAATAAAAGAGGAAGGAAGTCTAATCTAGCCAAGGCTAAAATTAAAGAAAAATTTGATGTAGCTGATGGGAAACAACAGTCCATCACTAGGGTTCTTAGAGCGGTGCAGACCGATGAAAATGTTATAAAATGATATTGACAACATGGAATTGCATGGGTCTGGCCAGTAAACCTAAAAGACTGGCTGTTGTGGGGAAAAGTGTCCGATGCGGATGACACTAACCCTTTCTAAAGGTGACAGTCTTTAGCAACAACTGAATGATAAAGTTTTCATGTTCCACTTTATGAAAGCACAGAGAGAATGGAAAGAGGATCAACCAACCTGGTGTCTTGCGCTTAGTCGATCCTTGTCCTTCTCGCTTTGTATCCTGTTCCCAGCTCTTTGCTCTCCAAGCCGATCCAGCTACACACAGAATCTGCACAACAAAAGAGAGCAAACTACGAGATACAAGCAATCATAATTGAAGCATGGATTAGGTTACATCAAATATACATGTAAACACAAAAGCATCTATGTAAAACAAGTATATAGGAGAACATGCAAACTTTATTGATAGAAAGAAACAGGGTTCCAGAGGAAGTTACAACCAATGATGTTGGCTCCAATCCAGCAGCACCTCCTCGGCAGCAAGAACTCTCTTCTTCACCTCTAGTAAAACAATCACCCAATAATCCTGGCAGTATACCAACAGCACCTCCTTGCTTATACAAAATTCCCGCCTCCCTAGACCTCATAGAAGAGCTCTATATATAGGAGGGAAGAGGAAAGGATGAGTCAGCTGGAGGCTGGCATATAGCTGACTAGTGTCCTCTCCATCTTCAGTTAATCTTCAGTTCCTGTGTCCACTTGGAGATCCTTGCTTACACATGGTGATCAAGTACCTCTTACTCATCACAGGGCGAATCTCATGACCCAAGTGTCAGTTTGGAAGCTTCCTGGGCAAATGACACCTTGCAGGATGACTGTGCCACTTGGCCAATCTCGCCCAGCGCAGGTAGCCTTCATTGTTTTTGACTTCCAGCGCAGGTACAGAGTGGGACAGTTGCAATACAGCGCAGAAGCTCAGTTAAGCAGCTGACATGATCCAAAATAAGCCTGTTCTGAAGTGTTTTCAGGTGGAGAACTGATTGGAAGTGTTGTTGATTGATGACCTTGTTCTTTTAGGGGTAAGAACAACATGTTTAGGGACTGAGGATCCCTGTAATTATCGACATTCCCTGCTCCTTGACGCGAGGCACAAAAATGTCTATAACACTGGCCCTTAGAGAGTTGATTCAAAATTCAAATTCAGAGATTCTTTTTCTGCGAGAGACATTAGGGAAAGGAGCCGAAGTAGAACTGACACTAAATGCCCTCCTTCCATGCTGGAATTTCACAGCAGTAGACTCAGTGGGTCATTCAGGGGGTTTGGCAATAGGCTATAAGGAAGGGAGAGTAAAGGTGACAAATCAGTGGGGGATGAAGCAAGTGATGGGTATGGAAATCCAATCCCCTAATTTCGCATTGCCTATTACTATTCTCAATGTATACAGGCCCTGTCAAGGAAGGGAGCTATTTTGGAACGATTTGATGTCCAAATCTCTGTTGAAGGCAAATCATTTGGTGTTGGGAGGAGACTTAAATTTTTCTGTTGGGAGAGCAGAGGCTTGGGGACCATCAGCCAGGGAAGACCCTTTGACGAAATTTTTCTTAAACCTCCTAACGGACAGCACATAGATGTCAATCCGATAAAACTAAAGCTGACTTGGAGGAATCGGAGAGCAGGGGAGGCTAGAGTGGCGAAAAGACTAGACCGGTTTCTCATCTCAGAAGAATTAGCTTCAAAGGTTCCTATTTTCAGGCAATGGGTTGAAGAAAAGGGGTCTTCTAATCATTACCCTATTTTTTTAGACCTCTCCATTCCCCCTCCAAAGCCTCGTGCACCTTTTAAGTTCAACTCTCCATGGTTGCAAGAACCTTCTTTTATCAATCTTTTCAAAGAAACTTGGATACATCCGGATAATAACTCAAGAGAGGATAAAAATTTCCTGTTTATGGAAAATCTCAAGAGACTGAAGAAAGCGACAATCCTCTAGGCAAAATATAGGAAGGCAAAGCAGAATGAGGAGCAGCTCAGGATAAGTGAAGAACTGAAAAAACTGGAAAGCATAGAGGAGGATGGATATGCTACCCAGGCTTCAAAGGAAAGGATCCTCCACCTGGAGAAACATCAGAACCAAATTCTATTGGTAAAGGAAGAGGAATGGAGGCTCAACAGCAGAGCGATTTGGTTAAAAGCTGGAGATGAGAACACCAGCTTCTTCCACAACTACGCAAAAGGGAGGAAATCTGGAAACACCATATGGAGCCTTAAAAACAAATAAGGGAGGGATTTTTGGTCCTTCAATTCATTATCAGGCCTCGGACAGAGACATTTTCAGAGTTTATTTCCAGATCCGGGCGAGGCTACCATTGCTGAGGTAATAAAGACAACTCAATGTTTCCCAAGTTTTGTTGAGGAGGAAGAAGCAGAGGAGATGTTAAGTCTGGTATCTACGGAGGAAGTAGAGTCAGTAATGAAATCTATGGCAAAGGAAAAAAGTCCTGGGCCAGACGGATGGACTATAGAACTTTTCCTTCATTTTTTTGATTTGATTGGTGCATAAATAACCGAAGTAGTATAAGAATCTAGAAAGAAAGGAGAAGTCTACAGTCCTTTCAATGCTACTTTCCTAGCCCTCATCCCGAAGAAGGAAGTTCCTGAGACTTTTGAGGATTTCAGGCCGATTTCCTTATGCAATTGCATATACAAGATCATCGCTAAGGTGATAGCAAACATAATCAAGCCTATTCTGGCGAGCCACATCTCAATGGAGCAGTTTGGGTTTTTAAATGGAAGACAAATTCATGAGGCCATCGGAGTAGCCCAAGAAGTCTTACACAGTGTCAGACAAAAGAATAAGAAGGGTGTAGTAATTAAAATTGATCTATCCAAAGCATACGACCGGATTAATTGGATTTATATTCGACTGCTTCTAACTCACTTGCACTTCAAACATGAATTTATCAGTTGGATCATGGGGTGCATCTCAAATGTCAGCTATGCAGTTCTAATTAACGGAGCAGCATCACCTTTCTTCAGAGGTCAGAGAGGTTTAAGTCAAGGATGTCCTTTGTCTCTGCTACTTTTTCTCTTAGTGGTAGAAGGCTTAAGCAGGCTGATCCAAAAGGCTAGAAGGGAGGGGAAGGTAAGAGGTATAGAGGCAGCAACCAATCTATTCATCTCTCATCTTCTTTTTGTTGATGATATATTGATTTTCACAAACGGAGCTCCTAACGAACTTAAGGAATTAAAATCCATTCTAGATTTGTTTTTGAAAGCAACTGGAATGCAGATAAATCCTAGGAAATCTCAAATGTCAGTGGCAGAAATGGACAGATAGGAGAGGATTCATCTGCAAGCTCTGTTTCCTTTTCAATATAGCTCTATGGCCTCCACTTTCAAATACTTGGGGTTTTGGCTAAAACCAGGCGCATATAAAATAGAGGACTGGAACTTGCTGATTGCCAAGATAGAATCCAAAATCTCTCACTGGAGTTTCAAATGGCTTTCCAGAGCTGGAAGATTGACCCTTATCAAATCTGTGCTTCTGGCCATCCCAGTCTACTGGGTAGCATTAACCTGGGTACCTAAAGGAGTTATGGAGAAAATCAGAAGAATATGTTGTAGATTCTTGTGGGATGGCTCAAAAGAGAACTCGGTGCTTCCTTGGGTGGCCTGGGACAAACTAGCAAGGCCAAAGGAATGGGGAGGATGGGGGTTAAAAAGGCTTCCTGATTTTAGTCTCTCTCTGGCAGCAAAATCAGGGTGGCGATTAATTTCGATGGAAAATTTATGGACTAAAGTGGTGAAAAGGAAGTATATAGAACCAGCCCCCTTGGAAGACTAGATAAGGAGCTCCATAAAGAATAAGAAGAATGTCTCAGTTATTTGGAAAGCAACGGTGGAGGCGTTCAAGGTGATTGAACAAGGACTGGCGTGGAAGATAGGGAATGGAAGGAACCTGAAGATAGGATTGGACCCCTGGGTAGGTTGCAATGAAAAATTTGCACTATCCCCAGGGCTTATCAGACATCTAGAAATTAAGGGCATCTCTACTCTAAACCAGGTGGAGAAGGAAGGCCAATCTACTATGTGGGGACAGGCTTGGAAATATGGGGAAGACCTAGGAATGAACATTAGATGGAGGAACGAATGGAACTCTTACATCCAATAACTCAATCGATCCAATGTCAGATTAAAAGATGGTCCGGATACACTGATATGGGATCATGGAGAAACTGGATAATACACTCCTAAGTGTGGATATAAATTTATTATGTCAAGGAAAGGATGGAGTGATCCAGAATGGTGGTCGAAGCACATCTGGAAGCTAAAGTGTCCGACCAAGGCTAGACTTTTCTTCTGGTGTCTGTTAAAATGGAAAATTCCAACCTGGGATACTCTTCAGTCAAGGTACATGTACGGTCCAGGGAGATGTCCTGTGTGCAAGTCTGATGAGGAAACAATTAACCATCTTTTTATCCACTGTAAGGAATCAAAAAAGATATGGGGGGAGGTAAGGAAATTGCTAAACATTCAGGCAGAATGGGGGAATGGATCCTTGGAAGATGTTTGGGGAAATTGGAGGCAAAAATACCCTGAAGGTAACATGAGAAATCTTCCCCTCATTTTCTGCTGGGGGGTCTGGATAGCTAGGAACAAGAGCCTCTTTCAAGAGAAGGAAACTCTGGTAAATGTCACTGCTATTCATTGTGCCTCCATCTACTCGTCCATCCCTGTTCCAGATCCTAAAAATCAACAAGCCCATCACAAGCCTGTAATCATTAAAGAAGGCATCCCCTGGGCTTTTTTTGATGGAGAATCTCAAAACAACAGGGCAGGAGCAGGAATGATCATTCACATAAATGCAAAACATTATTTAAAAGCCTCCGTAGGTCTAGGGACAGGATCCAATAATTTCGCTGAGCTGTCAGCACTGAGACTTCTCCTCTATTGGCTTCTACAAAGAAACATCTTCACAATTCAGATCTTTGGAGACTCCCTAAACGTTATAAATTGGGTCAATGGGAAAAGTTCTTGCAAAAATCAAATTTTGAAGCTTTTGTTGGAAGAATTGCAGGAATTAAAATCATCCTTTAATAGCCTCTCCATATGTCATATTTTCAAGGACAGTAACACCTCAGTGGACCAGCTTTCAAAGGAAGGTTTGTAGCAGACTATGGGAACCTGGAAAGTTGTAGAAGACCTGCAGGGACAGATCCATCCATCCGATCAACCACCTTTCGCACTTCAGCAATGACTGTTTTTTTTGTTTTTACTCTTTTTCGTTTTTTTCTGCCACAGTTTTACATTTGGACTCTATATCAGCGTCAAAGTCTTTCTCAAATAGAAACTGTTATCTCTTTCTCGTTTCTTCATGGACACTATGAACATATAGATTTTGTAATGGGTTGTTTTCCTCTTTCGAGGAGACCCTAAACGATTTTTTGGTTTTTATTTGGATGCTCTCTTAATGAGAGGATCCTCTTACAGTAAAAAATCTGAACAATATATCAGCTGCTTATGATACTAATTTTATAGCTGATTTTTTTTAGGACAGCCAGATAAAAATGGCAGAAAGTTTTGTATCTTATCTCATTGCAAAAGCAGTCAAACAGAAGCATCAGAAATGCCACAGCATATGCAATGTAACTTTTTATTTTCTTAATAAAAAGTTCACTTTTTCTTCGGAAAAAAAAAAACACACACACACACAATCAAATGAAAATAACCAAGCAACTAAATGAAAAATGATCTTTCACTACTTCGCTTTTTTAGAAAATAAACTAATGAAAAATTCATTCCAGTTCCTAATTTCCTGACAGGTACATTTATAACAGTCCTTTAGAAAGAAAGAAGAGTTCTTTTCCTTTTCAAATTCCAATGCAATCCTAGTCTTTCAATGATGCTGACTACCATAGCATACTAATGTAACAAACTAGAATTTCATATTTTTTCATGAAATGATGAAATGAATTTTTCGTATACAACACTTCAATGAAAAAGTTTTCGAAGTGATTATCTCTTCAAGAAAATGAAAACATGAAAGGAGAAACTCGTTTAAACTAATAAAACACCGAATTTACCAAAAACAAGACAAGAAATGTGATCCATTCCGTAAAATAAACATTTAGACAAGCAAACGAAAAAAATTTAAACTTGTGTAATGGAGGTCAAAGCCGTAACAGGACTACAAACGAAATGCAAGGAGTAAATACACCAACAACTCAACTAACTAAGTTCACAATCAGCTGAATGGATGAAAATCTAGATGCCCTAGTGTCACTAACCATCCAATGACCCAAGAATTCAAGCAAGAAGATTCCAAACCATCAAGCAGACAAAACCAAATGAAAAGCATCTTTCTAGTCGGGAGAAAATGGTCTAAAAGGCTTGCGAGGTCAAAATCATGAGAGAAAAACATAGTGGCCAAGATTGGGGAGAAACCCTAATATTCACTTAAAGGCATTATCACAACTACGTAACTAACAACAAGTGTCAGAGGGAGGCCGGCACCACTGTTTCTTAGAATATTGCGCTAATCTATGTGATTGTCAGCAAATTAAGTGCACTATGAGGGATCCAAGAAAAAAAATTAATAATAAAGTTGGGACAATATCTACTACGATGAATTTCAAACTCAAACTAGTAAGCAATGGAAAAGAAACAGAACCAAAGGGAAAAAGTGGAACTAGAAAATTTCATGCAAAATCACGAAATCTGAAGCAAGACAAACAGAAGGATTGGCTCCCCAGCAGAGTCACCAATTTGTGGTGAAGTAAAATTATGAGAGCGGACACAAACAATTCCTCTAGCCCAATAATGGTTCTAGCCACAACTGCTACATTCTATGGAACATTTCCTTAGGTTAGAAGCAATTAAGAGGGCCTACCTCTTAGTACGCTTACCCTGTTTGATGATGTCCTTGCTTGCTCGCTCTAGCTATCTCTCATTTCCTTCTTCAAACACCTGAAACAAGTAAAAAAAAACAAACAACAACCATGATAATAAACAAATTGTACTTCAACCTACTTAATAAAAATTCAAGAAACATTAAGCCATGAACATGTAAGATGACATATCATGTAGGAAATCAATCGATAGTTGCATATATATTGAATCAATAAGAGATTACAACCATTGTCTTGATGTTTCCATTCTCCTCCAACAAAACCAGGTTCTCACACACTTCTGCTAGCATTCCATGATGGCCTCAAAAATAATAGTTTTAAGGCTCTTCGCTTTAGGATTCACACTCAACCAAACTCACACTTCTCCCTCACACTACTGGAAAGCTACAACTATGAATAGCTTGTTGTTTACTCCAAACATAATTAGCACTAGTACAACAACATTAACACTAGCTTGTGCTTGGGAGAAAGGGAGGTTTATATAGCATGAATGGATGGGAGATGGATATTTTTCTCATGGGAGAAGGTATTATCTCTTGGGTAGTTCCATCATTATATGGGAAAGGAGCCCAAACTGACATCCTTGACCCCATCCAGCCAAACCATTTACAAGACTTCCGTTACGAAGCTTCTAGAGCTGGAAGCTTCAGCTCTTTATTTAAAAAACTTTTCATAAGAGGACTATCATGACTGGAAAAAATCTCAGTCGCTTCAATCGGCACTAGGGATAGTGTTAATCCCTGCATATCGGCACGAGGAGGACAAGGGCCATTAGCGCCGATCTTGTAAACTAGGAAAAATAGAAGATTTTGGGAAAATGGTGCAAAAGGGAATTGTTTTTCTCATGAAGAGGGACACAATGGGAGTTTCTTCATAAATGTAAAGCATGTAGGTTTCAATATAGAGATCCTCTACGATCAAGGAATGGGGAGTACATGGATAGTGACAAAATGATGTGTAATAGAGTGTAGACACAAACAATTTGTCTAGCCCAATAATGGGTCTAGCCACAATTCATACATTCGATGGAATATTTCCTTAGGTTAGAACCAATTAAGAGGGCCTACCTATTAGTATGCTTATCTCGTTTGATTATTTCCTTGCTTTCTTTCTCTAGCTATCTCTCGTTTGCTTCTTCAAACACCTGAACCAAGTAAACAACAACAAACAACAATCGTGATAATAGATAGATTGTAATTCAACCTACTTAACAAGTCAAGAAATATTAAGCTATGAACATGTAATATGAAACATCATGTAGGAAATAAATCTTTAGTTGCATATATATTGAATCAAGAAGAGATTACAACATTTGTCTTGACATTGCCGTTCTCCTCCGACAAAACCAGTTTCCCACACACTTATGCTAGCATTCCATGATGGCCTCAACAATAATAGCTTTAAGGCTCTTCCCTTTAGGATTCACACTCAACCAAATTCAAACTTCTCCCTCACACAACTGGAAAGCTACAACTATCAATAACTTGTTGTTTACTCCAAACTTAATTAGCACTAGCACACCAACATTAACACTTCAACACTAGCTTGTGCTTGGGAAAAAGGGAGGCTTATATAACATGAATGGATGGGAGATGGATCCTCCTCTCATGAGAGAAGGATTTATCTCTTGAGGTAGTTCCATCATTATAGGGGAAATGAGCCCAAACTAACATCATCGACTCCATATGGCCAAACCATTTACCAGACTTCTATTATGAAACTTCTAGAGTTGGAATCTTCGGCTCTTTATTTAAAAAACTTTCCATAAGAGGACTGACATGACTAGAAAAAAGATCAGTCACTCTGGTCAGTGCTAGGGATAGTTTTAATCCCTACATATCAGTGCGATGAGGAAAAGGGCCATTAGCATCGGTCTTGTAAACTGGGAAAAATAGAAGATTTTGGGAAAATGGTGCAAAAAGGAATTGTTATGCTCATGAAGAGGTACATAATGGGAGTTTATTCATGAAGGCAAAGCATGTAGGGTTCACTGTAGAGGTCCTTTGGGATCAAGGTATGGGGAGTATAGGGATAGTAACAAAATGCTATGTAATGGATGCCCCCTATAGTGTGAAGGTCGAACTAGAGTGAGAGATGAAATGCTCTATGAATCAGTGTGGGGAATCGTAGTTTGTCATCTAAAAACCTGCATGAAAGTACATATACATATACATAACTGAAAAACTATGTCAAATGATACATTAATCGTGGTATGGACGCATCCATCCAAAGAATGATCATGTGAATGGATCCAGGCATGGGCACAACCATTTGTTAAAGAGGATCATAGTGAAACCAAGGTATGGTCATAGCCATCCAATAATGAGAAGGATCACATATGATAACTCATGGTATGGTCGCAACCATCCAACTAAAAGAGACATATGTATCAACATAATCATGTCAAGTTTCTTCACAACCTGGACTTTATTAATTTGAGCCCAGGGTCTCGCGCTCCAAGATGACACAATCAAAGTACAAATTCCAACATGCAAATAGATGTGTTGACATCAAACATGCTAAAAAGTTGTTTAATTACTAGTCGATTATGTAAAATGTTAACAAGTGTGAGAGAAACCACCAATAATGAAAATGGTACTCAAGGTACTATCAACATAATCCATATAATGTGAATAGAGGAACTGAAGTCGAACACACGTGAAATCTCTCGATCAAAATCCAATGATGTGAACTTGTTGTCAAGTGTGAAGAACTTGCCATTAGGGCATTCAAGCTCTAAGGTATTGGAAGGGAGTTTCTTGTTCAACTTCCTAGATAATGAGTTGAAGTTGACAGGAAGTGACCGTTTCTAAGGAGGGCCATAATGAATCCCACATCATCGACATGAGACAAAAGGATGCAAAATTATTTTGGATGATAAAGAGAATCAGAGGTAAATGTAGCTGTAGAAGGAAAACTCTTGAACATATCAGTGACACGACTGAAAGTTTAGCAGCTTTTGGATCCATAGGATCGGTGGTCATGATGATGTGGCAGAGATCAAATGGAAGGAAAAAATGAATGGTCCAACCTAGGAAGGTCAATGATACAAAGGAGGATATCCCAATCCGAAACGAAATAGAAAGTGTCATGTTCAAGAGTGAGCTGCCGACATAACTGATTAGATTTCCAAATTTTCCCCCACCATTTCTGGCAGGTACCCCAATTATTTTTAATTACAAGCTTGAAGGGGATATCATATGCTTGCACTATAAGTTCATCCTTCGGATGAATCCGACCTAGTAATTTTAACGAGCCCTAGGAAGGAGAAGCTCATGTTTATCATGGTGATGAATCTGATGTCATTTAACATTTTAACGAGTCTAACAAAGGTGTAAATCAGTATCTTTTTCATGTTTAGAGAGCTTGAAAAATACACGGAAAATAAAACTCCACATGGTCCCTTTTCGTACATTTGTGTCTCTCGAGCACGAAAAGGTACAAAATGATACTTGAGAGAACCACTTGACCATTTCAGTCAAGGAGTAACCTTTTTGTAAATAGTTCATCCCAGCCTAAAAAAGGGGTAAACTTATATTGGACGCATGAAATTTCACAGTCATTAATGAGTTCAAAACAACAAGGGCTTGGGTATCTTTTCTCTTTTAAAGGGTCGGAAAATAGGTTGAAAGTGGACCCCCCATTTTATTCTCTTTTACAAGTCAAAAGGGAAAAATACTAGAAAACCCTTTCATATGCGTTTTACGAGTTGAGAAAAGGGCTGAAACATGACTTGGCATCATCATCAAACATCCATCACCTGTCACTACATAAAAAAGGTAAAGTGCATTATCCAATTCTTGAGGCAAAATTGGTCAAAATATTCACAAAAACCTAATATTTCATGAAAAACTGAATAAAAAGGAGGAAAAATAAATATTTTTTACCATTTACAATTTTACCTTGCTATGAAAGACTTTTTACTCACTTTTTCCCTAATTGTTCGGAGGATATTGTGGGAGATCCGGGATGTCATTCATCAAGCCGCCAGTTACAGGTAAGAGCCAAATCCCTAAGATTTATTTTCATGCCATTTATTCCTATTTTTAACCATTTTTAGCATTTTTGAGGGAGGATTTATCAAAAGTTTTTCGCGCTCAGTTGACGCGACTTTTGGGTAGGTACTTACCTCTCAAATGCATTCAAAAATACATCTACATCATTCCAGCCATCATAAGTAGGCATATTTGTTTATCTCTGACGATACACAATGAAGTGACTGGGTCATCATGTTACAGCTCAGCATGGTTACTTCGTGTAGCTGATTCTTCTAGTGCTTTAATTATTGATCAAAGTCTAAGGTGCAGGAACTCTCGCGATCCCATGTAATTTGTCCATCCACTGTGGGATTCACCCAATCTTGGTCTCGCGTTGTTATTTTATATATGCAGTCCAAATCATCATCACTTTTGTAATCGCATATTGATTCAATATAGCGAGATTCCTCATCAGGATCTAGGGGTACTATTAAACAAAGCGATTTCTTTTCAAATATCATCTTTCACTTCTTTAGGTTGATTACCCCATTCATGTCAGTAGCCCAATCAATGCCAAGGAGTGCAAGGTGAGGGTTGTTGTCATCCATAATTTCTATCACTTCAAAGTCAGCCAATGTGCTCTTGCCTTCAATATCTACAGTTACTCCTTGCAACCATCCCATGGGGATGATCTTCTGCTGATTTTCCATTCTTAACTAAATTGAAGACCACTGCAGCACGGGCCTTCCCATCCACTCCCAAGTCTGCTTTGGTAAAACGTTCATGTCTGGCCCCAGATCTAGAATAACCTGATCCATTTCATATTCTCCTATCTACACGACCAGTCTCATCTCTCATCCTATCCTTCATTTATGCTTACCAATATTCCGTAAAATGCATGGTTCACTCGAAGAGTTTCCAACAAATCTATTTATAAGCTCCTATAACCCCTTCACAGCCTTGCTAGTGCTCAGCAGTTTCATTCAGGTCTCTAGAAAGGTTATAAGCATAGAAGGGTCCATTTCTTGATCAAGCTTATCTCTGCTCCTTGAGGTAGAGGCCTCATCAAAGCTCTTATTTTCTTCCATGAATGTTCCGCATGCACAATCCAAATCAAATTCAGCCTCCTTCGCCGGAGCTTTGCAAACCCATGCACTGTCTTTGAGCTATTTCCCCTTATCATCACCCATTGAAATTCCACTTCGAAGCACTATATTCACATTCAGATCCTCCTAGCAAGGCTCATTCCTCGTCATCTACAGGTTTTGAGTCGACTGAGGTGGTAGCACCCATTTGTCGCGTATCCTCGCTATCAGCATAGGACAGTCCTCTATCTCATGATCAAACTGAGTACAATATTTGAACAACAAATGCATTGGGTTAGTGCATTCATGGGCATAGTGTCCTGGTCTTCCACAATTGTAATGGATCAGTTCTCCCCGACCTCTATTAGGTCCTCCCCCGCCTCGACCTCATCCGCGCCCCTGAAATCTTGTTCATGCCATCCCATCACTTTGGTCAAGAGGTCAGAATTCTGCCTGGATTCTATAGGTGGGTTTTTTTTCCATAATTAATTCATAACTTTGGCAGTTACACTCATCATGCCCTACGGACCTGTAGAAGTTGCAAAAAAGTTTTTGGGGTGTTTGTACAAACTTCTACAACAAATGATAGTTATTCATCATATGTTTTCCTACTACCTGACATATAGCGCACCATAAAGTAGGCTCTATGCTCGGTCCTACTTGGGCTTTCGTCCTCAAAGGCATCGATCCTCTTCCTGCAATATAGTTTTCAGAGAGTAGGCAATAGTCTTTGTTATGCCCCTGACCTTTATATTTTAGGCACCATATTTATTTGCGCACCTCTGGTCGAACTGTTCTATCCTGCTTCAAACTTTGCATTTCAAGGCAAAGATTTTGCAACTGCACATGGATCCATTGAACCCCCAGATTCAGATCTTGCATCGGCATTTCATGCAGTCTTATGGAAATCTCCAAGGCCTCTGCCGGAGTCATAATATTCTGTTGTGACAGTGCAACCCTTAGGTGAGGCAAGAGCGAAGCCACAAACCATTTGCGATATTTTCCATCTGTTAAGTTCATATTAGCTTCGTAGATTTTACACTTCAATCTCTGATCCAATTCCCAAGGTGTCTCACCTGGTTTCATCGTGATTTCCTTGAACCCCATAATTGTGCCTCAGATTTAGGCCTACTGAACTCTTTATTCAGCGCGGTCTGGATCTCTGCCAACCCAGCATTTGGGTTATCATTAGAGTACTTGATGTACTAAGTTAGCACACAATCCTGAAAAGCATTAACTAGTGTTGCCTTCTTCATGTGATCATCTGTGATGCCCTAAGCTTCCCATATAGCTTTCATAATTAACCAAAACTAGTCCGTGTCCTCATTTCCCAAGCCCTTCAACAAAGGCATCTTCACTAAATTTTCAATGTTGAACTACGGTGGAGGTGGTGGTGGTATGGGCGATGTCATAGGTGATGGTGGTGAAGTTGGAGGTGGTGTAGGTGGAGGTGGCAGTCATGGGAATCCTTTACTTATTAATTGAACCGCACTTTGCGGAGAAGCTTGCACTACTCCCCCTTCATAACCCAATGATGGTGAAATAATTGGGCTATATTCAGGACCCTTTATTCCTTAATTTCTGTAAGTCTTTCCACTTTGCATAGCTCCGAACATCAATGTAGGTGCATAACCCATTTTTCACACAATAATATCTTAATACAGGTATTTAAAGACTTCAAGTACTTACCTTGCAGATATTTGAAAACGCGCCACTCCGCCTTGCTGTAACTAATTGAGGTATCAACTGTGAATTCAATCACAAATCCTCCTATGATGCGATCGAGCCAATGATTGACAACACAGGCAATCTTATCCTCAGAGGCTTCCAGTCTCTGTACTAACTTCGGGGTCCAAACAATAGGACCGTCAAGTCTCCACCTTCCTTGTCTATCTGATAGTTTCGTGATCCACTCGTATAACTCCACTGGAAAGGAACCAAAAAAGATCTCATGGATTTATGTATATAGGTACTTGTCCAGCCACTGTTCCTTTTTCAGTCGTGGATTTCTGTTCTCCTACACCGCACATTCGTGATATTCCTATCCAACCAATCTTCGACCTCTTTCTTAGTCAGATTTGAGTGATACAACATCACACATTGTTGGCTTGAGGGGGCTTGACCCATGTTCAGTGTTAGTTTTCCAAACAAATCCCTACACTACTAGCCCTTTTGGCCTCAACCCAAAGAGCGTAGACTGAATCCTGACCTGAAGCAGTGTGGGGGAATGCTAGAACTAAGTTTTCGCACCTTTAAGATGGATATGATGTCAGTTTATTCCAGCTAGACCTGCCTTTGCACAGGTTCCTTAATCCTCTGTTCCACCCTTCAATACTTTCGCAAAAGGGTACAATCGACTTTTACGTAGCCCTAACTAGGGGCTGAAGTACTTTCGCGATGCTAGGGCAACGAACTGGGATATCTCCTAAACTAGGTTAAGTGTCTTACTTATCTTATTAACCAATCTTAGTTAGCTTCGTGTAAATAGATGTTGTTACTTGCGTTCACTTAACCAAGACATTTACATACATTCGTGCATCATAGAAGAATTATAAGTGAAATTCATACCCAACATGCCAAGATGCGTAAACTGGAAATAAAGACACAGAAATTGTAGAATACTTATCTTTATTAATAATTCTAGACAATTACAAACTCGACTAGCCCTGCACACTCAGCTGAAGAGCCTCTACCTATGCTACAACCCAAGACTTAGACTTCTACTTTAGAGCTATTTCTCATACATCATATCTTCATTACTTGATTCATTGATTCTTATTCTAAATTACTTAGAGCTTAGCTCTATTTATATAATCCCATGGTCTGCGGACCATGGGTATACCTTTTACACCCAACATTACATTTTCAAAGTAATGGTGGACAATCTTATGACTCTTTAACATCTACGCACTTTGTGACCACAAAATGTGGAGCCTTTACACTTGGATTACAAAATTTGACCAAAATATGGGCTTTTAGCCCCAAAATTGCCCTTGGGGGATCCCGCGCCCAACAGGACCCCAACACAATCATCATGACTCACCCTCGAGTCACTCTGCAAGTGGAAATATCTTAGTGCGAAGACCTGCAAGCTTCGTTTAGATCACCACAACTTCAGCAGTGCACTAAGCAACCACCTGCTAGACTTCTTCCACTCGTTGCTCAGTGAATATTGCTGAACTGCTACCCTAAATCTTCTGCTGAGTGGTCTGTAGTGTTGTGAACTTCCCTTTAATGGAATTTGTGATCATATATGATTCATCTATCCATGGCTGTAGGAAAATGTTTACGACCATATCCGTCTGAGCCTCTGCGTAAGAGCAACCATCTACACAATAGCTTTTACCTCATCATACCTTCCTTGTAGCTCATGTGCCCCTATCTCCAGGTGCTCTACATTAGGATCCTACTGCGGGGTGTTTAGGACCTTGAATGATTGTTCAAAAAGGTGCATGTAGTCTTCCACTACACTGTCAAACGTCGCTATTACTGTTGTAACAACGATTGTATGTTGTACCCTAACTTCCGGAAGAGTTGAAGGTTGAGCCTGCAACTGCAATTCTATATGATCTATAGGTTCAAATCCAACTGGGACCTGGCCATCTCTGCTCAAGCATCATGCACCCTTGTGGCTAACTTGCAGACACACGCTTCCACTGGTTCTTCTGCTTGAATGTCCAACTTTGGGACCATTTGACAGGCTTCCTCCACTACCTGCATAATTTTCTTATTCTTGTCTATTGCCTCGTTGTGCTGTAGGCATAACTGCTCAATGTTTATGTGATTCTCTCTCATCACCTATAGATGATGACTCTTCCAGGCTCGAAGTTCCGTGGTGAATCCATCCTGTAAGAGGTAGAGTGTCTCTCGAGGGAGTGTGACCATATTCAATCCTACCCCTTTCAAACTGATGATCATTGTTCGGTTGTGTTATATTCTTTCCACGACTAGCCCACATAGTTAACTGGGGGGTTAGAGGGGGGGTAGAGCCCCCCCATCATTGTGCTGATTGCGTAGCAGAGGGGTGACAGGGGTTTTGGGGGTGCAGGTAACCCCACTCTATGGGGTCCGGGGTAGCGTCCCAAATTTTTTTGTTTTTGGACCCTATATTAGGTTGGGCGAACCTACTTGTGGTTTTGTGCATGTTTTCCACACATGGTTTTGGATGCGATGGTTTTCGGTCCATGGTATTGTATGCTTCAACATGTATAAATATATTGTAACATTGAAAGGAACATAATGAAAAACCAAGCTAGTAGTCCCGATTTTGGGACCCAGGGGAAACTATCTGTGTATATGTGTTTTATGTATTATGCTCTCACATTGTTTATTTTATGTCTTTAAGAATCCTTATGCAGGTACTTTTTGTACGAGGTTAAAACCTACATTTGGTATCAGAGTTGTTTTGGTTTCAAGGGGACACCTTTGTTGCTGAGAGGTTTTGCTCGGGCCTGTGGTAGACCATGTTCAATGGGAGATCTGCAAGATCGATTCCGGTGGTGAAAGAAGATGGTGAGAAGTGGAAAGATAAAGATTGATAAATTTAATGGTCATAGTTTTGAGTTGTGGAAACTCAATATGGAGGATCTGTTGGTGGATAAAAATCAGTGGATCATGATAGATACAACTACTAAACCAACGGGAGTCTCCAATGAAGAATGGAAGAAGTTGGATTGGAAGGCAAACAGCACAACATGATTTTGTATCTCAGATTTAGTATTGTTGAATGTATCAGGGGAAGCTACGACAAAGGCTTTGTGGGACAAGTTAGGGACTTTATACCAATATAAGTCTTTGGTGAATAAACTGTTCCTGTGGAAAAAGCTGTATAACATGAGGATGAAAGATGGAGACTCGGTGATAGAGCATCTGAAAGAATTTAATACTGTGGTAAGTCAGTTATTATCTGTTGATATTAAAATTTCAGAAGAAGATTAGTGCATCAGTTTGTTGTGTTCTCTACCAAATTCGTGGGATAGTCTGGTTATTGCAATAGGTAGCAATACAACTTCCTTGCAGTTTGATGAAATAGTCTCATCCTTGCTGACGGAGGAGATGAGACAAAAAAATATGGAGAGCAAAAATGGTGATGCCTTGTCTGTATGAGAATGGTCCCAGAACAGGAAAAAAAAATAAGTCATCGAGTGGGAGATCTAAATATAGAGGGAGATTTAAATCTCCTAGAAAACATGTAAAGGTGGTGCGATGGAAATGTGGAAAGGAACGACACTACAAAAGGTATTGTAAATCTAAAGCCCCTGGTAAAGGAAAGGGATTTGATGATTCTCCTTCTGCAGAGGCAAAAACCACCTCAGATGAAGGTGGGAATGTGTACTTGGCTTCTTCAAGTACACATGTAGATAATGAGGCATGGTTGATTTACTCAGGTGCATCCTTTCACTTCACTCCCCATAGGGAGTGGTTTTAGAAGTATGAGAAATATGATGGTGGTGATGTCTTCTTAGGGATGATAGGAAGGCTAGAATCGTTGGTCACAGAAAAGTAAAGTTGAATTTACAAGGTGGAAGGGTTAGAACACTTTCAGGTGTTCTACATATTCCTACATTGGTCAGAAATCTAATTTCTGTAAGCAAGCTGGATGATGCAGGTGTAAAAACAATTTTCGAGAAGGATACCTGCAAGATGGTTCAGGGAGCACTGTTATTAATGCAGGGAGTTCGGATTGGAACTCTGTACAAGCTACAAGGTAGCACTATTGTTGATGGGTGCAACAACTCTGTGGTTCCTGAAAGTGGAGTATAAAATCTAGTGGTCCCTAGAGAGAAGACCATGCTGTGGCATCAAAGTCTTCGACATATTGGAGAGAAGGGCCTTCGAATACTTCATGGTAAAGGTGTGGTAGAAGGTATGATTAATAGCTCTTTGGATTTTCATTTCTGTGAAAATTGTGTATATGGGAAGCAAAATTGGGTGAGTTTCCCCTCTGGTGGTAAGAGGGTGAAATAGATATTAGAACTTGTGCACAGTGATGTGTTTGGAACTATGAAGGTTCCATCACTGGGTAAGTTTGTGTACTATGTATCATTTATAGATGACTTATCGAGGAATATATGGATATATTTCCTTAAGAACAAATTTGAAGTATTGGACAAGTTTAAAGAATTTAAGGCTTTGGTGGAAAACCAGACAGAGAAGAAGATAAAGGTGTTGAGGACATATAAAGTTGGAGAGTTTTGCAGTAAGGAATTTGAATAATTTTTTAAGAAGTGTGGTATAGCATAGCAGAAGACTACTCCATACACACTTGAGAAAAATGGATTTGCAAAAATAATGAACAAGATGTTGATGGAAAGGGCAAGAAGCATGCTCAGTGGTGTCAGGTTAGGACATGAATTCTGGGTAGAAGCAATGGAGATAATATGTTACCTGGTCAATAGATCACTTTCATCAGCATTGGAGGATAAGACTCCACAAGAGGTATGGACTGATAAGAAACCCTCTCTTTCACATCTGAAGGTATTTGGATGTGATGCATATGTACATGTTACAAAGGAGAAAAGAACCAAGTTAGATAGTAAATCTGAAAAGTGCATCTTTATTGGGTATAAGGATGGTTTAAAGGGTTATAAACTTTGGAACCCAGTAACAAGGAAGGTTGTGTACAACTGAGATGTGGTGTTCAGAGAGGTGAAAGATGTTATTAAACATGAAGTCTAACCAAAGGAACCTGAGAAGATAGAGTTTGAACTTAAGGAGGAAGAATTAGACTCTACAGCAGAGGAGGAATCAAAAGATGAAGAGCCACAAACTCCGAGTGTGAGAAGATCAGTTCGAGAAAGAACTATGAAGGAAGCAGTAGATTCAGAGGATGGAGAACTTTGGAAAAAGGCCATGGTTGATGAAATGGAATCTTTGCACAAAAATGAGGCTTGGGATCTGGTGGTGTTGCCAGATGGAAGGAAGCCTATTGGCAGGGTGTTCAAGAAGAAGACAAATGAAGAAGGAAAGGTGGAGAAATACAAAGCTCAGTTGGTAGCAAAAGGTTATTCCCAGGTGTTAGGAATTGATTTTGGTGATATTTTTTCTCCTGTTGCCAAGGTAGCTTCTATTAGATTACTTTTATCTGTTGTTGCTAATTTTGATTTTGAGGTAGAACAGATAGATGTGAAGACAACGTTTCTTCATGGGGACCTGGAAGAGGAGATATACATGAAGCAACCTGAATGTTTTGTGGTGAAGGGTAAGAAAGAAATGGTATGCAAGTTAAATAAGTCTCTGTATGGGTTAAAACAGTCACCAAGGATGTGATATTAGAAATTTTATACATTTATACGGGGACTTGGCTTCACCAGAAGCAATGTAGATCATTGTGTGTATTTTAAATTAATTTGTGACCATGTTATTTATCTGGTCTTGTATGTGGATGATATGTTGCTATTTGGAAATGAAAAAGAATTTATCTAGGATTTAAAGACCCAATTGTCCCCAAATTTGACATGAAATATCTTGGTGTTGCAAAATATATTTTGGGCATGGAAATTAAAAGAGACCATGTTATGAATCCAGCTCAAGAAAAGATAGAAAAGATAGATCAACACCTTAGAATTTAGCCTCTTCGAGGGGGCAACCTCCTTTACATTACATAAATGAACAATTCTTGGATGATACGAATGAACATATCTCCTTTCTATATATAGGAGTCTAAGGGGTCATAACATAATCAAAGCCGACATAACAATAATAATGTAAGGGCACAATAATAACAATAATGGGCTTCTATGGGGCACAATAGTAACAATATGGGCACTACATGGGTACATCAATATAATAAGTGGGTTGTACTAATAAAAAAAAGGGTTACACTAGTAGTATAAGGGCCTAGCATGCCCCTCTCCTTCAAAAAGCATTGTCCTCAACGCTTGAGTAGTTCTTGATGATTCTATATAAAATTCTTATCCTCCCATGTGGAATATTCAGCAGTTAAATTCTTCCACTTGATGAGATACTTTGAAATTGATCGATTTCGTAGCTGTCGGGTTCTTGTTTCTGTGATTTCTCCAGGTTCCAATATGATTTTTCCTTCCTCTTCAATTTTTGGCAATATTGATTGAATTGGGATCTTTTGCAACTTTTGAATAAGTGGCCATACTTCTTCATCCTTCTTCCATTCATCCCTTGCTTTTTTTATCCAATCTGGCTAGATAATAGAAATAATATGAAATAATGTTTCCACATCCTCATCCTTGAAGAGTTTTCCCATTCGGTAAGGTCGCCATTTTTTAAGTGCATGTAGTATTGCCAACATTCTCATAAATAGCTTGCTTGAGATGTAGCAGTAAAAATACCCAATCACCTACATCAAAACATTTTTCACTACGATGTTGATCTACCTGTTGTTTCATTTGATTTTGCACAGAGGTGGCATTATCCTTTAAAAGTTGGAGAACTTGTTGTTGGTGCTCAATGTGATCTTTCACTACTTGAACCTTTTTCTTCTTGATATGTCCTTCTATCTCTAGAGTTTGAGGAGTGGCAATTTCTTCCAATCCTTTACAAGATATGGTCAGATTCATTTCTTGATGCTCGATGTGATCCTTCACTTCTTGAACATTTTTCTTCTTGATATGTCCTTCTATCTTGATAGTTTAAGGAGTGGTAATTTCAACCAATGAATTACCAAATATGGTTGGATTTATTTCTTCTTTCTCAATGTGATCTTTCACTTCTTGCACCTTTTTCTTCTTGATATTTCCTTCTATCTTGAGAGCTTGAAGAGTGGTAATTCTTGCCAATGCTTTACAAGATATGGTTTGATTTATTTGTTCTTCATCTAGGCTTTGTTCCTGGAGTATATCCTCTTCTTTTGACCTTTCTTGCTCCTTTTCTTCTTCCTCTTCACAATCTATGTAGAATAATTTCTTCTCAGCACACTTATGACCTTTAGTGTATTTGCTATCACAACCGTAACAAAGCCTTTTTGCTCTTTTTTCTTCCAATTGTCGTGGTGTCAACCTTATAGGTTGTGGAAGACTAAGGGAAACAACACTTCCGTCTTTATAGTTGTGAGTGGTATGCTTCCTGGTTGCCATAATTTTGCTTTCCATTTTTCTTGCTAACCTGAATGACTTCTCTAATGAATCAGGTTCCTAAAGGCGAACATCATGTTGGATATTATCCTTTAAATACCCTATGAACACATCAATCCTATGATCCTCTGGAATATCTTTTACCCTTATGTTCAATTTTTGGAATTCCTCAATGTGCTCCATTATTGAACCCTTTTGTTTGAGACTTATCAATTGGCTAAAAAAAAGTGTTGCTTTTTGTATCCTCATAATGTGATATCAATTCTTCCGTAAAAATTTCCCAAGTGATAAATTGTTTACGAGAGCAAAGCCATTGATACCATACAAACTGATTTGGTTCCAAATATAAAGTTGCCATACGTAACTTTTGTGTGTTTTGCACATTATTGAGATCGAAGAATTTCTCCATCTGTAATATCCATGTGGCGGGATCCTTGCCATAAAACTTCCTCATATCAATTTTTGGAATATGGTGGGTCTTTGATCCAACATTAGAGTCTATGGAATCATGATTAACATTTATTTTGTTCACACCATGAGTTTTCTTTACAACCTTTTCACCATTAGTAAGTATTTCTTGTAGAAAATTTGTCAAATCTGTCTTCAAATCTGCCATGTCTGTCTTCAAATCTGTCTTCAAATCTGCCATGTCTCTCTTCAAATCTATCTTCGAATCCGCCATCTTAGCCTCCATGCCCTTTATCTTAGATTCCACGCCATTTATCTTAGCTTCTGTTAGCTTTTGTGAGCGTGACATTTGTTGCACTTGTTCTTGTAATTTTCATATATCATGTAGCATTTCTTCCTCTTCTTCATGAGTCATGCTAGAGCTTTCAGGTTCCTTACTAGGTGCTTGCATTTTCTTTCCTTGGGGCATCAGTTATCGACAATAATGCTTTACTATGCCCTTTGAATTCCTTCAAACCAAGCTTACACAAAAATTTAAAAAAAAACTACACACCTTTTTTCACTTTGTAGAAGCCTGATATTGAATCTGATGTATCTCTGTAAATTTAGATCCTCCAGTTTTGAAATTGCGATCTGTAGTAGCCTTCTATGTCCTCTTTTCAATGCCACAATTCTGACCCAAATTGGCTTCTCCAAGGAAGCATTATGAGAAATCTCCCACAGTGACTTGATTATAGACTAGTTCAGTTGAGGGAACTCGTACGACATGGCACGCGTCACTATTTCGACCTTTGGATCTGAAAAATGCATGCACGAAACTACAGTCCATCCTCTTTCTATACCTTCTTATGAAATTTCAATCCGATCCCTAGAGAGAAATTTATGACGATTTTCCCCAGGTCGTCTGTTTGGAATGTAATTCAGGATTTTGCAAAAATACCAACTTCCTCGGATCATATCGCCGCAAATATAGCACGAAAAGCTCTAAAATTTGGACCCAAGGTTCAGTGTGATTTCTTCTCAAACGGGTTTTTGTTTCAAATTCTGAAACATCACTGAAAAAAATTTATAGCAAAACTTCCACGATTACCTGTTTGGAGCAGCGAAACCCTAGAATCCAAAGATCTGATACCAAATGTTATGAAACCAGCTCAAGAAAAGATAGAAAAGATAGATCAACACCTTAGAATTCGGCCTCTTCGAGGGGGAAACCTCCTTTAAATTACATAAATGAACAATTCTTGGATGATATAAATGAAAATACCTCCTTCCTATATATAGGAGTCTAAGGGGTCATAACATAATCAGAGCTGGCATAACAATAATAATGTAAGGGCACAATAATAACAATAGTGGGCTTCTATGGGGCACAATAGTAATAATATGGGCACTACATGGGTACATCAATATAATAAGTGGGTTGTACTAATAACAATAAGGGGTTACACTAGTAGTATAGGGGCCTAACAGACCAAGAAAATAGGAAGCTTTGGTTAAGCCAGAGGAAGTATGTCAAGACAATACTACAAAGGTTCAATATGTAGGATAGTAAACCGGTGAAGGTTCCTATTGTTGTAGGTGTGAGGTTATATACTGAAACGTGTCCCAAGACACAAGAAGAGGCAGAGGACATGTCCCACGTTCCATATGCAAGTGCAGTCAGTAACTTGATGTATGTAATGGTTTGTACTAGACCAGACATTGCACATGCAGTGTGAGTATTGAGCAGGTTTATGTCAAAACCAGGGAAGGAGCACTGGAAAGTAGTGAAGCGGGTTTTCAGGTATATGTGTCGCACTAGTGATTATGGTTTGTGCTACCAAGGAAGACTAGGATTAGGCAAAGTGTTGGATATTTGTGGCTTTGTTGATGCAGACTGGGCTAGAGATCTGGATCAGAGAAGATCTACAAGTGGGTATGTGTTTAACCTATTTGGAGGTGCAGTCAGTCGGATGAGTAAGAAATAATCGGTAGTGGCACTATCAACTAGAGAGGCAGAATACATGGTAGCCACTCATGCAAGCAGGAAGTAGTTTTGTTGCAGAGATTGTGTTCAAGTATGGGGTTAGTACAGGGAGCTATAAGGATAGACTGTGCCGGCCAAAGTGAAATTTTCTTGGAAAAGAACCCTGCATATCATTCAAAGACAAAGCATGTTTATGTTTAGTATCACTTTGTGAGGGATATGATAGAAGGCAAAAAGGTGTTGCTGGTAAAGGTGGACACTTTGAAGAATATTGTAGATGCATTGCAAAAATATATGAGCTCTGAGAACTTCTCTTGGTGTAGAGAAAAAATGGGCATTGCAGGGCTGGATAAATGACTAATCTCTCTTTTGGCCCCCCGTGGAAAGAAAAAAAAAGTGGGAGAATGTTGGGTTGTGTTATATTCTTTCCATTACTAGCTCACATAGTTAACTTGGCAGTTAGAGGGGGGCAGAGCCCCCCCTTCGTTGCACCAAATGCATAGCAGGGGGGGTCACAGGGGGTTTGAGGGGTGTAGGTAACCCCACTATATGGCGTTCAGGGCAATGCCCCAGATTTTTTTTTTTTTGACCCTATATTAGGTTGGGCAGAACTACCTATGGTTTTGTGGATGTATTTGGCACATGGTTAGATGCGATGGTTTTTGGTCCACGGTATTGGATGCTTCTGCATTTATAAATATGTATTGTAACATTGAAAGGAGCATAATGAAAAATCAAGTTGGTAGTCCTGGTTTTATGATCTAGGGGAAAATCTCTGTGTATATGTGTTTTATGTGTTATGCTCTTGCATTGCTTATTTTATGTGTTTCAGAATTTGTATGCAGGTAATTTCTGTATGGGGTTAAAACCTACAACCGTGGGCTTGTCGACCTCATTCTCTGTAGTAAGTGCCCCATCTGGTAGCACTATCATGTTGGTCACACTTGTGTGCAACATATGCTCCGCAACTGAAGTGTTGATCGCGAGGCTGGTGGACAATGTGCCAGCTTGTGGAGTGCGAACTTGCAACTCCTGCAGCTCTATCCAGAGAGCCCCCAACACCAACTGCTACTGCTCTTCAAACTGTTGGAGGGCCTCCACAGTGAAATCCCTCACCGTTTATCCAATGTCATGCAAATACCGCTCAGTGAGGGTGATTGGGTCCAAGGACATATCTGAAGTCTTAGTTTTCTTCCGCGACTCTACCTTCTGTTGTGGGCGCGGATGCTTGAGTTGGGTGGACATCATCTGACAGTTTGTGCCACCTTTTTCTATGTTTTTTTCTGCCTTAACCCCAAGAGAAGGTGGCTTCCTTCCTTCACGCACTTCTCCTCTCGTTTTCTGTTGTTCTACCAGTTTTGCGACATCGCACACTGCCTCTGTCTTACCCTCTTCTTCATCCTTTCTATGCTTCTTAGCTAGTTGCTCCATTTAGAGCTTTGTTTCTTCCTTCTTACGTTGTGCGGTGGACTTTTCCATTTCCACCGGGGAGCCTGCTAGAGTGTGCCACTCTGGCGGCCAAGACTTGATGACTACAAAAATAACATCATCAGTCGCCAGATATGGTAGGTTATTCCATGTCTTCATGGGGTCCTTCCGCACGCAGATAAATACAATGTGGAAATATTCTTTGAACTTCACAAATCTCTACAAACTGGTGTATACTATGGGCGACAACCACGAATTGTGATTGATCCCCACCCAAATACTCATCTCAATCAAGATCCAAAATATCTTGCTTTCTTTTATGCGTTGCGTGTCCTTGGTTGCCCACAGCGAAGCATACTTAGCTGCCTCTGGAAGGTTTGGTGCCACCGAAGGGAATTAGCTGTCTTTGGGTAGCTCCCATGCCACCAATACAATTGATAATAGGAGCCACGCATAGTGAAAGGTCTTGCCCTACTCTTGTGCCTCATGATAGTTCACAAGGAACTTGCCGCATAGATAATTCACCAAGTTGAACTGGACTCCTTCCACGCATTGGGTTGCTAGTGCAATCACAACTGCGGGTAGCTCACCCAGGTGGAACTTCTGCATCAATTTCCCTACTAAAATTTGTGTTGTGACCTTGACTGCAGGGTTGTTAATTGTAGAGATGGCATATCCTAGCTTCTTCTTCTCCAACTTCAACTTCTTCTTCATCGCTTCCATGAGGGCTAACTCGTCACCTTTTGCTTTTGATATATTGTCTGGATCCTCCCCTAAGTAAGGCAGTCATGTGATCCGATGAATCAAGTGGTCTGTGACAGGAATGGGCTCCTCTAGCCATAAACACCCAACTTGCACCAAGTAGAGCAGTTTCCTGATGACGAAGACGGTCACTAGGGCGCGGTGGTAATGTGGCACCCAGAGTAGGTAGAGAAGCTTGGCTCTCTCTACACCCTTGAGTAAGGTTCGTGCCTCTAATTCAATTGTTCTAGCAGTCACGTTAATCTATTAGTGCATTAGTTGCTCAGTCGCTGAATGAGATAATTTCTTGTGATCTGTGAGGTCCCAATATTCGAATTTTAGTACAGTAACCCACCCTATGTGTGGCCCCTAAAAAAAATGTCATCTGGGAGAAACGGAGTTTGCAGGGAGCTCTTTCTCTTATATATGTTCTTTGGTGCCTTGGCTTTTCCCTTGTGTGGAGGAACATATTCTGGTAACCTAGTAATAAGGTCCGAACCCTGGGTTTCAACTTCCATTTCCACATCCTCCTCATGCACTAGGATTTCTTCAGATTCTTCCTCATCAGCCTCCTGATTAATGGCCTTCCCCATTTCTTGCAAGGTGAGCTTGGTCCACTATGGGTTTCTTGGTGAGACGTGCACTGGGATCATAGTCTGCTTATCTTTCTTTGGTCTTGGTGTTCTAGGGTATTTAGGGAATTCAACTATTAATTTGACACTCTCTGGGTTTCTACTTCCACAATTTCCTATGCGGCTTCCTTGGGTATCAACATCATTCTAGTCAAGAGGTCTTGCGTCTCCTTGGGCAATGTCTCAAACACTAAACTTGCTCTCAAAGCCTTACAATTCATAAGGTCCATACACACTTGATAGTGAAACAACTGAATTTTCAAAATGCCAAGTGTTTTTTGCTAGATAGCCACCTGTGATTTATAGGGCTTTTTGAATTCAAATTCAACCATTCCCCCTACATTCATCTCATTAATGCTAGATTTGCAGTAGATTTTCAAGAATCTAATCCATAAAGTTCACCTTAAATGCCTACCACCCGCTCCATTTTGCCACAATCTGACCATCAAATCGTGAATGGTGACTTTAACAGTCACTTTTTGGCAGACTTGCATACTATTTCTGTGAGTAGCACAGCTAACTTTGCGTTGTCGCGGATCTTGTGATACTCCACTAGTTCGCGCAGTCCTGAAATTGCGCAGCTCCCCTACTTAGGCAGTGCAGTTTATATTTTTGTGCCTCCTTTCAGCTGCTTGGAGCACTAAGACTATGCTTATGTCGCCTAGTCAGATGGCTGAACCACTTGTGTATGGCTTCAATTGACTGCCATTAACCTTTCCTGGGAAGGGATCTCCATTCAACTTAACCAACTAGATGCGTCACCATCGGTAATATCCTTAATAACATAGGGCCCCATCCAATGCATTCTGAATTTCCCTGGAAATTTGTCAAAATAATTGTCATACAATAGCACCAAGTCATTCACCTTAAAGATGCACAGCTTAATATGTCGGTCATGCCACGTTTTTCACGCTACTTTTTGACCTACTGGTGAAATCCAGCCAAAAATATCTCTTCTTCGAGCTCGTCCAACTGCGCGAGCCTCTCTTCCAGGGCTCTCTGATCTATCATACATGTGAGCATTGTTATGCGTAGACTAGGCACGATGTATTCCATAGGCATTGCTACTTCAACCATGTATAACAGCCTAAAGGGTGTCTATCACGTTAACTTCTTTCATGTCGTCCGAGAAGCCCATAGTACTACATGTATGCAAAGGTCCCAATCACTTCGCTGAGCATCGCATACCTTGGTCAGTGTGTTTTCAAGAACTTTGTTGAATGCCTCCACTGTCTCATTAGCCTGTGGCTGATAAGGTGTGCTCTTCTGGTGATACACCTGAAATTCCTTCATTAGTGTTCTAATCGTCTCATTCAGGAAGTGCGTACCATGATCTTTCATAAAGATCCTTGGATATACAAATCGCATCAATACATGCTAAAATAGAAAATTCATAGTCGTCGCGCCCGTGCAGTCCTTCATCTGCCATGCTTATGCTCAACGAGTCAAATACTCCATCGCAGTGGTAAGTACCTCGCGCCTATCTTTCCTTGGGGCTGAATAGGTCCTATCAAATCTATTTCCCACCTTTCGAAGGGTTGCAACATTATTTGTGGATTCAAAGGCCTTTCATCCCTCCACGATGGTCTACTTATTCTTTGACATACATCACAGACCTTGCAATATGCTTTTGAATCCTGATGAATGGTTGACCACCATAACCCAGTGCATAGAATCTTCTGCACAGTTGCTTTCCCTGCATAATGTCCTCTCATGGCACCCCCATGAGCGTCCACGAGGATGCTGCTTTGTTAAAACTTAGGTACATACCTTCGTAATCTCTCATCAATCCCAATTCCCCATCTTGTATAGATGCCCAACAATGATAGAAAAAATTGCCACATGCACCACGAATTCCTTCTTTTGATGGATAGAGTGTCCTTCTGATGCAGTTCCTGTTGCTCAAAAGTGTATTATATCCTCGAAATGACTATCTGTGACACGCATATCAAAGAGCTACGTGTTAGCTAATACTTCCTCCAAATTAGTGGGTTCCTCTCCTGTTTTGATGTGTGACAGGTGATCTGGTCCCGCGTTCATTGTCCAGGCTTCAAAACAACTTGAAAATCATACTCTTCGAAAAATAAGAGCCATCTGCAGATTCGCCCTTGTGGTGAAGTAAAATTTTAAGTGCGGACACGAACAAATTCCTCTAGCCCAATAATGGATCTAGCCACAACAGATACATTCTATGGAAGATTTCCTTATGTTAGAATCAATCAAGAGGGCCTACCTCCTGGTTTCTTATCCTGCTTGATGATGTCCTCGCTTGCTCGCTCCAATAATCTATCGCTTCCTTCTTCAAACTCCTGAAATAAGTTAACAAGAACAACACACAAACATAATAATAAACAAATTTCAATTTAACCTATGTAATGAGTCAAGAAACATTAAGACATGAATATGTAATATTACAAAACATGTAGGAAATCAATCGATAATTGCATATTTAATATCAAAGAGAGATTACAACCATTCATCTTGGCGTCGCAGTCTTCCTCTAACAAGACTGGGTTCCCACACACTTCTGCTAGCATTCCATGATGGCTTCAAACAACAATAGTTTAAAGGTTCTTCCCTTTAGACTTCACTCCAAACCAAACACACTTCTCCCTCACACAATTATATGGCTACAACTAGTAATAGCTTGCTTGTCTAATCAAAATAGTATACTCACACTCAGCCAAAACTATAAATAGCTTGTACTTTGGAAGAAGGGATGTTTATATAAGAAATATGGATGGGAGATGGATCCTCTTCTCATGGGAGAAGTACTTATCCCTTGAGATACTTCAATAATTATAGGGGAAAGGAGCCCAAACTGTCATCCTCGACCCCATCTAGCCAAACCATTTACCAGAATTTCATTATGGAGCTTCTAGAGCTGGAAGCATTAGCTCTAATTTAAAAAACTTTCCATAATAGGACCGACGCAACTGGAACACAACTCATTCGCACTGATAAGTGTGGGAAATAGTGCTAATATCTGCACATCGGTGCGGGGTAGACAAAGGTCATTAGTGTCAGCCTTGTAAACTGTGCAAAACAAAAGTTTCAGGGGAAATGGTGCAAAAGGGAATGATCTACTCATGAAGAGGGACATAATGTGAGTTTCTTCATGAAAGCATGCAGGGTTCACTGTAGAGGTCCTCTAGGATCAAGGAACAGGAGTACAGGGATAGTGAAAAAATGTTGTGTAACAGATGCCCCCTAAAGCATGAAGGTTGAGCCAAAGTGAGGGATGAAATGCTTTATAAATCAGTGTGGGGAACTGGTCTACCATTGGAAAACCTGCAAGAAAGTACAAATACATATACATAAACTAAGATCTCTATCAAACTATACATGAATCGTGGCATGGACAGAACCATCCAGAGAATGATCATGTAAATGGATCTAGGTATGGGCACAGCCATCTGTGAAAGAGGATCATAATGAAACCAAGGTATGGTCACAACCATCCAATAATGAGAAGGATCACATATGATAACTCATGGTTTGGTCATAGCCAGCCATCTGAAAGAGGCATGCATATTATCATAACCATGTCACACCACTTTGCAACTTAGAATTTTTGTGATCTAGGTCTAGGGTCTTGCGCTCCAACACAACCCAATCAAAGTATAGATCCTAGCATGCGAATAGATGTGTTGACGTCAAACATTCTATAAAGTTGCTTGATTACCAGTGAATGACGTAAACTATTAACAAGCGCGAGAGAAACCACCAATAATGACAATGGCCCTCGAGATACTATCAGTACAATCCACGGAATGTGAATACTGGAACTCAAGTCGAACACCTATGAAATCACTCGATCGAAAGCCAATGATGTGAACTTGTCATTGAGTGCGAAGAACTTGCAATTAAGGCATGCAAGCTCTAAGGTATTGGAAGGGAGTTTCTTGCTCAACTTCCTGGATAATGAGTTGATGTTGACAGAAAGTGACCCTGTCAAAGGAGGGCCATAATGAATCCCACATCATCGATGTGAGAAGAGAGGATGCAAAATGATTTTGGATGATACAGAGAATCAAAGGTAAGTGTAACTACAGAAGGAAAACTCTTGATCATATCGGTGACACAATTGAAATTTTGGCAGCTTTTGGATCCATAGGATTGGTGGTCATGGTGACATAGCAGAGATCAGACGGAAGACAAAAATCAACAGCCCAAACCCAGGAAGGTAAAATATATAAAGGAGGGTGTCCCAGCCTAACACGAAGAGAAGAGTGTCATTTTCAAGAGTGAGCTACTGACACGACTTGATAGATTTGCAAATTTTCCCCCATCATTTTTGGCAAGTACCCCAATTATTTTTTAATCACAATCTTGAAGGGGATAGCATATGCTTTCACTATAATTTCATCCTTCGGATGAATCCAACCTAGTAAGGATAATGAGCCTTAGGAAGGAGAAGCTCACGTTCGTCATGGTGATGAATCCGATGTCGTTTAATAGTTTAATGAGTCCGACAAAGGTGTAACTCGGTATCTTTTTCATGTTTAAAGAGTTTGAAAAATACACGTAAAAGAAAACTCCACACTGTCCATTTTCGTACATTTGTGTCTCTCAAGCCCGAAAAGGTAGAAAACAATACTTGAGAGAACCACTTGACCATTTCAGTCAAGGAGTATCTTTTTTGTAAATAGTGCCTCCCAGCCCAAAAAAGGGGTAAACTTATATTGGGCGCACAACGTTTCGCATCCATTAACAAGTTGAAAATGATAAGGGCTCTGCCATCTTTTCACCTTTAAAGGGTCGGAAAATATCTGAAAGTGGAGCCCCCATTTTTATTCTCTTTAATGAGTCAAAAAGGGAAAAAGTACTCGGAAATATTTTCATATAAGTTTACGAGTCGAGAAAATATCTAAAACGTGACTCATTTCCATCGTCAAACATCCATCACCTGTCACTGCACAAGTAAGGTAAAGAGTATTATCGAGTCCTTGAGGCAAAATAGGTCAAAATATTTACAAAACCTGATATTTTCATGAAAAAATGAATAAAAAGGGGAAAAGTAAATATATTTTTACCACTTACCATTTTACCTTTGTTATGAAGACTTTTTACCCACTTTTTCCCTAATTGTTCTGGAGTAGATTGTGGGAGATCTAGGAGGTCAATAGACGAGCCATCAGTTCTAGGTAATAGCTGAAACCATAAGCTTGATTTTCATGCTATTCATTTATTCTTTTAGCCATTTTTTAGGATTTTTAGGGAGGTTTTTGAGAAAAAAATTTCCCTCAGTCAACGCAATTTTTGGGCATGGGATCATGCCAGCCAAGGGTTATTTGCATAAGCATCCACGCCAACCGGTGTGACTATTTCTAAAACAAGTGTGTCAATGCCATGGATAGGGAAAAACCATTTTTTCTCAAGAACTGATTGTTAAAACTTGAATTTTATGTGTCAATATTTTTCATTGACTTAAGTAGATGGCTTTTGCAAGAGAGAAATTGTTGAAAATGGTCGATTGGAAGGCAAGAGAACATGAAGAGGTTGACACCCGAGCATATAACGATCCAAATTTCTTGGAGGATTTGAGGGCTTGTGGGCTCCTCAAATTTTTCCTTGCACTAGGGATGCAGGCCCATCTCGAACTGCTTCAATACTTGATAAGCCTTTGGGACATCAATTGCGAGATTTTTTTCATTGTGGACCAGGAGCTAGAGTTGACAACTTCAGATATCTACTTCATCACTAGACTGTCTTGCAAAGGTGAGCCAATGAAATTCTATGGGTCACGTCTGATCGAGGAAAGCATATATTCTCTGCTTGCCAAACACTCTCTTGAGGCCCTGAAATCCTTGAGTGGGAAGATAGATATTTCCAGTGTGCGGGATCTGACACTAAGGGTGCTTCTGTTGATTATCAATAGAGTGCCGGACTCCTAGGTGGAACATGAGACTAACTACTCAAAGTTCCTTTATGTTATTGACTGCACAACTCCTACGATCTTCAACTGGGCATAGGCCATGAAGATCAACATCAAGTGTGAGTTGTCCAAGGCCAAGGTGGGGAATATAAAGCAATTTGGCTTCAGATCAATACTTGTAACCCTTTTCTTGGAATGATTGCCACTATTCTAGTATCAGTTGACTAAGGTTGATCCTCCTGTGCCAAGCGATCTGTGGATGGCCCGCTAGAGTCGTCTAATGCCTAGGATCACTAGGGGTCAGCATATGTCATACCGACCGATACTCTTCTCATGGCTATGATGATAGAAAATCATCATGGAGGATTGGCCATACATCGACATTGACTTCTATGGAGACCCAGATATGCCCTTACTAGATGGAGAGGACTTCGATGATAAAGGTAAAAAATAAATTTTTTGATTTTGATGTTTTTTAATTGTTTTTGGTATATGCATGCTTGTAACATTTCTCTTGTTTATGCAGATGTTGGACCAGAGAAGCCAACTGGGATGTCCCCGATAGCCAGATGCATCCCCCATCCTATTGATGATGTCAACCCTTATTAGGAAGGGAGCGATAATCAGGAGGATACTACGAGGAACCTTGAGGGGTTAACTCATGGTATCGCGGAGTATGCTCGAATAGGAGACATTCCTCAGTGGTACCAAAGGCACACAGTGGGAGTCTCAGATTGGATCCGCCAACTCCTGAGTCATGTCGAATGAGTTGTCTCATGCTATCATGATGACCATGCTGAGTAGTTACTAGATCCATCACTTAGATAATTTTTTGAGGCTTGTGTTCCACAGATGTATGCGGCCTGTGAGCCAGAGCTGTTATTATAGACACACATATTATTTTTTGGGGTTCTTATGTATCAAAAATTCTCACACACACACACACACACACACACATATGTGTGTGTGTGTGTGTTTGTGTTGTATTTTTCTGTCTATTATGGTACAAATGGTTTGTCTTATCTTTTACATGTTTCATAAATGTCTACCCAACACATAATTAGCTAATGCATCTGTCAATGTATTCATGAATTTTGGAATATGATGATATGTAATACAATCAAAATGTCTTTCCAATAGATGAATATGGAGATACATTCATCATATTTTAGGGTTCTTGATGGAATATTGCTCGTTGAGTTGAAGGACGACAAGTTATCTAGGTTGACAACCAATTCCCTGATGCCGAGGGTGATGGCTTCTAACAAAAGTTCGATGACTACATTATATTCAACAATGTTGTTGGTTGTACAAGATAGGCAGATACCTTGAAGGTCAATCAACTCACTGTTAGGGTTGTATATATCCCATTCCATGGATGATAGGTTCCGGGTACTTCGGCAAGCACCATTGGCGAAACTAATGTGAGGAGTTGCAGACATCTACAAAGCAAGAAAATCATAGTAAACAAGAAATTTGTTTGAAAACTATCACACAAAACCACGCTGTACAAAAATGAACCACACACTAATGCACATAAGTAACCATGCAAGATGACCTAACCATAGTATTTTTTGAGGTAAGGCCCATTTCGGGGCTTATCGAGAGGATTTCCTTCATAATCAATAAGCTCATAGGCTCCTTTCTGGAAAACACATTTTACAATATGCAATGCATGCAACATAGGTTCAAACTTGCCTGCCCCTACCTTATCATTAGCCTGGTCATATAGTAGGACCAAATCACCCTTAGAGAAAGTGCGATGGGAGACCGACTAGTCAAAATGGGATTTGACTCATTTCTTTTGTGTTTCTATGACGAAGGTAGTGAGACGATGAATCTCGTCTAGTCATTGTAAATATAAGAGGTGTTCCTCTTGAGCTGATGTTGTGGGCAGGAGTTCCTCTTGGCTTGAGGGTAATATAGGGTCAAGCCATCATGGTGCAAGCCTAATGCAGATGTCAGTTCTTCCATCATGTAATATCTGAAATGGGAGCCATGGTCTATGACAATGGCTTGGGGTATGTCGAACCTTTAAATAACATGCTTAAAAAGAAATTTAGTTGTTGTCTTACCATCTATAGAATATGTAGGCATTACTTCGGCTCATTTGGTAAAATAATCCACATTGACGATAATATAGCCATGCCCCCCGGTAGAACGAAAGGTTACATGTCGCATAATAAATGCCCCATTTGGAAAAGGGACCAATGGTAATGGGGGGGTGTAGGTGCGCGGGTGGGGAGTGCATCTTTTGTTGGAAAATTTGGCATTTGTGACACTTGCAGACAATGAGAATGCAGTATTTGAAGATAGATGGCCATAAATAACTAGCGTGAAGGATTTTCTGAGCTGGAGCATAACCAGACATATGACCACCACATGCCCTGGAGTGGCAATCATTGAGAGCTCTTTCGGCTTCCTCAATTGTGAGGAATCGGAGAAGAACAGAATCAACACTGACATGGTATAAAGTATCACCAATAATAGGGTAGGGTTGGGAATGATGTCGAATCCTTCGACGATCATCCTTAGTCAACATGGACTGGAATGTGGAGGTTTGTAGATACACTATGATATCACTGTACCATGGATCAAGGGTGCTAATCAGGAAAAGAGTCTCATTTGGAAGCTATTCATCTGCACCATAAAGGAGAGATTTGGAGGGAAGGGAACAAATCAATTTAGTGAAAACAAGTGACTTCTTAGATTTGGCCATAGTGAAGACCAAATCAAATTCCTGCAGGATAACGATCAATTTAGAATACTTACCCCTTAGCAACTGACGAGTCAGGATATAGGTCATAGGGTTGCATTAAAAAATCACTGTAGTCATATGTAAAAGAATATAGTGCAAAAAATTTTGAACAACCTAAACGACAACCAAAGCCAACTTCTCGACATTTTCATAACATGTTTTGGTGTCGAGGATATTCCAACTAAGGTATTAGATCACATGTTCGCTACCTTCGTCATTGTCTTGAACTAACACCATAGCAATGGTGCTAGGGGCTGCAGCTAGGTAAAGAAAGTAATCTCAATATTATTCCAGTGGATGCAATAGAGGATCATTTATGAGGACGGCCTTAAGATCATCAAACAATTTTTGGGCCACCTCGTCCCATGCAAAGGGTGTTCCTTGTTTGAGTAACTGGGTAAATCCTGTAGCTAGCCTGACATAGTTGGGTATAAAATGATGGTCAAAGTTGGCCTCTTCTTGTAGGCTCTAGAGTTGGTGCAGCAAAGATGGAGGGGGTAAATTTACAATGGCCTCAACTTTTAGTGGATCCAGGAGAATATTTTCCTTTAAGGAAATGATGAAGCCGAGGAGTCGTCCCGATTCCATGTAGAAAACACATTTGTGTGGGTTTAACCAAATGTTATTGTGTCTGTAGTGTAGAAAAATTTGCTGCAGATGGTTTGGGTGATGTTGGTGCTTACGGGAATGGGCAGGAAGGTCATCCAAGTAATGCTGGATAATGTTGCAAATATCATGAAACATATAGGACATTTCGTGTTGAAATGTGGCTCCAACATTTTTAAGGCCGAATAGGAGCTTCTTGTATGCGAACGTACCCCATGGGTAGATAAAGGCTATCTTTTCTTGGTCGACTGGTGGAATATTAATCTAGTTATAACCAGAAAATCCATCTATAAAGGAAAAGATCTCGCTCCTAACACATTCATCAATGATTTGATCAATGAAGGGAGTAAGATAGTTTTCTTTAAGACATGCACAATTAAGATCTCGATAATCCATGCAAACATGGATCATGCCTTGTATTTTAGTCACCGAGACAATTTTGGACACCGAGTCTATAAGGGGGATGGGATAAATGAACCCAGCTTTGAGAAGTTTTTCGACTTCACCCTTAACAGCAGTGGCCTTCTTAGGGTGCACTGGGCAAATCCGTTGGCGAATTGGATTCAGGTGTGAAAACGTTAGTATTTCATGCACCACAATGCTAGGATCAATGTTAGGAATTTCTTCATAAGACCATGCCAACACATCACAAAATTCCTAAAATAAACAAGTATATGTCTTGATCTCATCCAGAGAACAAGATACCCCAATATGAACGTGTTCAAAAACACCGGGTTTGATAGAAATGTCAATCAGCATCATTTGGGTAATATTACCCAAATTTCCTTTCAACCATAGTTCATGAGTAACAGTCATTAGTGGAAATGGAGAAGAGGACTCTTCGAAAGTGGTAGACACGACTGTCGGGCAAGGCAGGAACGAGGAGTGATGATGGGTATCGATCCATGGTGGTTCCTCGAGAGACATGATTTCCATGATACCTTCGTCGGTGAGGAAGGTCTCGGCTAAGGGATCAGATGATTCAAAAGTGCCAAGCTAGGGGGATTGAGAGTACATATCGAGAGAGGTCTTCGAAATATGAGAATCGTAGGATGCATAGTTCGAAGCCAAAACAATTTCCATGTAATTGACTTCGGCGGGACTAAGTGGCATGACCTTGCCTCAAGCATCAACAATATTTGGGGCAGGTATGACCCAGGGATTAGATTTGACTGAGACCACAATGATAGAGGCAACATGAGGAGGTGGGAGTGGAAAAATTCCCATTAAGGCAGAGTCCTTGAAGAGACCTACCCCCACACTCTCATAGGGAGCACCAGAGTGCTTGACATATGAAACATTTCCATCTGAGGAGGACAAGGCAAAGAAAGATAGTTGATTGACAGTGACAATCTTCCCTTGATGGGGAAAATGGATCACGTGAAACAAATATGAGGCCACAACATGCATGGCATGAGTCCAACTTCAGCCAAGTAGAATATTATAATTGAGATTGGCGTCAATAATCTCTACTTCGAATTTCATTATCTTGCCTTCTAGGGTGGTGGAAAGGTTAGGTAAGGCAATGAAGGGTCACGAATCATGCCCATCAAAATATTCCCAAATTTTTTGAGACTGGTTCAGTGTAGGGGAACCAATAGCCTTCCAACATGAAGTTGAAATGATGCAGGTAGAAACACCTTCATCAATGATAGTGTAGTGGATGGTCTTCTTGTTAATGATTACCTAAATAAGGAAGGCAATCTGAGGAGGGAGTCGTGGAACATGGTTCTCCAGATCGAAACATATCAAATTAGAATCATTGGGATCGATGCCCCTAATAGCTGACAACAAAGATTTATGCTGTGATGGGTAGATTTGGAGTACCTCAAAAGACGACATGGCTGACGACGCCTGAGCCAAATCCTCCACAATATTGTAGTGCTGAGTGGATTGGGCATTGGGATTATATGAGGATTTCTGCAACACACCTTGAGAGGGTGGTCATGTAGCAGAGTCTAGGTTAGGGTGCTTGACTTGCAGAGGGCCAAAACTTGGGGTAGAAGAAGAAGGTGCAACTTCTTTTTCTTTCCCAGCTACTGGAGCTGGAGTTTGATAATATTTCAATCGGGTAGCCACATTAATGGGCATGCTCATCATGAACACTTTAGATCTAGAGGAATCAGATATGGGTTGGTCTACCATCTAAGTCTACTGAGATAGAAATGGCTCTTTAAGGAAAGCACGGGTCCCTTTTAGCAAGCGACTAACTTCGAATCATCGTGGACAATCCTTAGTATAGTGATCCTCCTTGCAAATGAGGCAGGGATACTTAGGTTTCCATTGCGAAGATTTGCTAGTAGATAATTTGGGGGGACCCTATTTTGGGGCATCAACTTTAGCTTTGCCTTTGCCTTTCTTTTTTCCTTTCGAGGATTTTTCCATTGTGGTAGACTAGATAGCGTGGACCTCTGAGGTTTTACCAGGGACTAGTGGATTTTGAGATGAACTATTAGGAGTAGCATTCAAGACTGACTTCTATTTGGAATAAGTCTTAGCAGGGGTCTAGGATACTGAACCAATAACTCCATCAATGGGAGGAACAACTGATGACTTTGATCCTGCAGGATCAGACGATGGCCGCGAAGCATTAGGTAACAAATAGTATAAGGTTCCAAACTGAGAGTAAACCAGATCCAAGTACTGGGCATGAGAAATGGCTTGCTCTTCAGTGATGCATCCACCCATGGCTATATCACGAGTAATTGGGGATATGAATGATTTGGTAAACCATTTAGTGAGCAACTGATCAACTATCTCGAACTTGATCAGCGATGTCTACGTCTCCATTCATGGATATGATGAGAGCTATGCGTCGCAATGTATTTCTTAAGCGATGTGAGCAAACAGGTGCCAGTTTCATAATGAACTAGTAGCTAAAAATGTGCGAGGAAAGCCATGGCAAATGAATTGAAGTCATGGAAAGTACTTCGAGGTAGCTCAATGTATCATGTCACTACAAGACTCATGAGGGTCCATTGGAAAAGACAAAGACTAATGGAATCATCCATGTATGAGTTTGACAAGCACCAAATGTGATATGTCATCACATGGGCCTGAGGATCTTCTTTAGATTTTCCATTTAACTTTGGGCAATCACTTGGTATCTTGGACGGCACTGGAGGCCAATACGACGAATGAAGGATCAGATAATTTTTAAGGAACGATACATATGGAAACTCAAGTGTCTCCAAGAAAGGAAATTGAGTGTTAAAAGGCATGGGAGGTTGATAAGCAGGCCCATAAGGAGGAGCCCATCCCTGTTGGTAAGGATTTTGACCCCACAGTGGGGGATTTTAGCCATATGGCATCTGAGGCTGCCCCCATTGTGGATTACCTTGACCAAAGGGAGGATTCAAACCTTGAACACCTTGAAATTATCCAGGCACAGGTTCCTGATAGGCAACCTATGGGTTAAAAGGCTGCAAGCCTATTGACCTTGGACATATGGATATGGGACTTGTTGTCCTAGAACATATGGTTGTTGGGCGTCCCTAAATAAGAGGGTTTTGGACCTGCAGACCTTGGGCATAAGGTTAATACACTTGTTTCCCCTGGATGTAGGGGTTTTGTACCTCGTGCCCTTGATCGTTAGGATTATGAACTCGTTGACCTAGGACAAGAGGATTTTGTGCCTATTGCTACAGGACTTGACCTTGACCCTGTCCTTGCACAGGTTGACCTTTTTGATATGTATACAAGGGTTTCTGCTGCCTAGGTTGGTTTTTTTGTTGCAAGGGCTAACCTTGAGATTGCAAGATTTGTCCCTGGGGCTACATAGTTTGTCCCTGCGAGGGTATGGGTTGAGAGGTATGTGGAGTGTATTGCATCTGCTACTGAGTAACCTGCTACAACTATTGAAAGGACTGACCTTGCAGTTGTTGCAAGTGACCTTGGTGTAGTATAATCTGGCCTTGCTGCTACACAGAAATCCCTTGCTGTAACAAAGGTTTCCCTTGCGGTAACAAAGGCTGCCCTAGTTGTTGCAAAGGTTGTCCTTGCTATTGCAAGGGTACTTGAACAATGCCTAGGAAATTACTGAACTGAATCTGTCCGTAGCCAGGCTGGATGTACTACCCAGATTGGAGGGTGTAAGGTTGATTAACCAAACCTTGAGAATCATATGGAACGTAAGGATTTTGGTATTGGACTTGAGCCCCATAGGGTTGGTGATACTAAACATTGCTTGATCTAGATGGACCCCCAGGATTCTAAACATGTTGGTACTGGAAATTGCTTGATCTAGTAGGGTCAACAGGGTTATAAATAATACCAAAAGAGGGTTGGTTTATACCAAGCATGTGAACTCATGAGTCGATCGAATTAGTGGCACCTGACACCATAGAGGCATTCAGGTTCTGCCCCCCAGGCAAGGGCACAATCAGGCCACTGACTAATGGGACATAAGAACTGATGGAAGAAATCTTTGAAACTTCTTGTTGTGACTGACATGTAACTAGGATTGATGATACAAGAGTATTCAGGATAGTGGGTTGCACTGGGACTAAAGTAACAACGGGTTGGGAAGTCATGTTCATGACAAACGGACTTGACATAAGCCTGACGCCTGACACCCAAACATGATTATGGTAGAGTGATGAGGCACTAGGTGTGCCCGAAACTAAGTGCCCAAAAGACACATAGCCAGGTGGCAAGCTTGCAGGAATACCTTCTAAATAAGGGAAACCCTCGAGAGGAAACTGCAACTACAGTTCTTCCCCCTCAACAGTGTATGGAGTAGAAACTTCAGACTCATCCTGAGAAGTAACTGGAGCATTGCCTTTGGGTTCCATGTCTAAAAACAAATGAGGATTAATGGACGAATGTGTAATGGGAGATATTTCCAAAGGAACACTCGGTTGGTCGTACGCACTATAAGGATGCTGCGGTGATATCTCAACAACACCAATAAAGGGTTTTAAGGATAGACAACCAGTCCAAGCTGACCGTCAGTGGTCAGCGAGTTCTCTAGAGTTCAAACATGATTATCTGAAGATTCTGGGCCAAGATCAATAGATCACCCTAAATAGAAAGTATGAGGAGGATGAGATGAAAATGGTTGAACACTCGAAATAATTGCGAGTTCAAAATTTTGGTCCTCAAGTGACTCCGATAACTCAGGAAATGACTCCTCAGACAATCTTTAGATGGAGGAGAGGAAGAGGAATTGGGTGAACCAAATGGTTCAGCCATGATGAAAATGTCTTAGTCGACAGAACAAATAGCTTGAAGGCTTTAAAATGTCCTTTTAAGGGAACTCACAATTTGTTCAAAAAGACTAACAAGATGTTTTGGATCATGGGAAATCAATTATTAATATGCATAAAAGACTGATGTTCTTTCATTTTTTAAGAGTCGAGAAAGAAACAAAGATGACTCTATCACTTTCGGTTGGAAACGAGCTTGAAAGGACAAGTGATCGAATGTTCTTTTAAGTTTAATTAGTCAAAAATATCAAATGACTACTCTGGATGATCTAGGTAAACAGGAATACTAGGCAACCATGATCTATAGAATACCTCTTGGCAAACCAAGAAATATGAGCAGGCAATCTCCCAAAATGTTGTGTTCGGTGTATCACGTTCATAAGGAAGCCGACTTAGCTTCCTAAGGATAAGAGGATTACAGCCTATTGGGGTCTCCCATTATATACTCGATGGTACGGGGACTAAAAATCCATGCTAGCACTATCTAATGCCGAAGCTAATGATAGCTGCTAGGTTTAAAGATGCCAAAACATGTCTCTAGCCTAGACCTTCTAGATATAATTGTTAATCTCAAATGTGCCTTAGGTTAATTGAATTCATTTTAGAGTTAATCTTGAGTTAAGTTTCAATTTTCAGGTCTTAGCAATGCTACTCGAAAAACCTAAAATGCAACTAAATGGGACAAGATCCTTTCAATTTGATGAAATTCCTACACTAGAGAGGGTGAAAATTACTCAATCAAATGAAAACAATCAAGTGACTGAAAACGAAATGATCTTTCAGTACTTCACTTTTTCAAAAAACAAACTAATTAAAAATGCATTCCGATTCCTAATTTCCTGACAAGTACTTATATATCAGTCCTTTCAAAATGAAAAAAGTTTCTCTTCCTTTTTGAAATGCTGATGCAATTCTAGTTTTTAAGAGATGGAAATCATAATGATGCAACAAGCTAGAATTCCAAACTTTCTCATGAAACAACGAAACAAAATTTTTGCATACAATATTTGAATGACAAAGTTTTTGAGACTATGAGCTATTCATGTATATGAAAACATGAAAAGAGAAGTTCATTCAGATCAATGAAATACCAACTTTACCAAACACAATGAGCTATTCATGCTGGAAAAAGGCATTCAAACTAATAAACAAAACTTTTTCAAACTTGTGCAAAAAGTGGTAAAAGTCATAAGAGGGACCAAAAACAAATTCAAGGAGAAAACACACCAACAAATGGACTTGATGATTCCACAAGCTGTTGAATGGGCGACTAGCTAGATGCTCTAGTGTCACTGGCCACTCAATGACTGGGTTCCCACACACTTCTGCTAGCATTCCATGATGGCTTCAAACAACAATTGTTTAAAGGCTCTTCCCTTAAGACTTCACTCCAAACCAAATTCACTTCTCCCTCACACAACTATATGGCTACAACTAGTAATAGCTTGCTCGTCTAATCAAAATAGTATACTCACACTCAGCCAAAACTCTAACTAGCTTGTTCTTGGGAAGAAGGGAGGTTTATATAGGAAATATGGACGGGAGATGGATCCTCTTCTCATGGGAGAAGTAATTATCCCCTTGAGGTAGTTCCATAATTATAGGGGAAAGGAGCCCAAACTATCATCCTCAACCCCATCTGGCCAAACCATTTACCGGAATTTCATTACGGAGCTTCTAGAGATAGAAGCTTTGGCTCTAATTTAAAAAACTTTCCATAATAGGACTGGCGCGACTGGAACATAGCTCGGTCGCACCAATCAGCACAGGGAATAGTGCTAATATTTTCACATTAGCGCAGGGGAGACAAAGGTCGTTAGCACCAGCCTTGTAAATTGGGAAAAACAGAAGTTTCGCGGGAAATGGTACAAAACAGAAATGATCTGCTCATGAAGAGGGACATAATGGAAGTTTCTTAATGAAGGAAAACCATGTGGGGTTCACTATAGAGGTCATCTAAGATCAAGGAATGGGGATTACAAGGACAGTGACAAAATGTTCTGTAACAGCCCCCCCAACACAGGCTTATTGACAAGGTACTTTAGCATGGAGTGATCTGTATACATCTTAAAGTGGCCTCCTAGCAAGTAGTGTCGGTACTTCTTGAGTGCATACTTCATATCTATCCCCTCGTGCTCAGTGGTGGAATAGTTCTTCTCTACTTTGGATAATCTGCAGCTTGCGAACGTGATAGGGTGGTCCAAGCCTTCTCCAACATCCTATGTTAGTACTGCCCCCAATGCTATACATGATGCGTCAACATGTACATGAGACTCTTTCTTCTAGTTCAAGAAGACTAGAGTCGGCATGGTAACGATCACTTCTTTCAATATATCCAAGATTTTCTTACAGTCATCGTTCTAGTAGAATGATACATCCTTCTTCAACAATTTTACCATCAGTATAGTGATCTGGACATAGCCTTTGATAAAATTTCTCTAATATCCCGTATGTCCCAAAGTAGCATGCAATTGTTTCACACTCCTCGAACGCTTCCAAGTTCAAAATCACTGCGATCTTCATGGGTGTTACAGACATATTTGGGCACTGCAACCCCAAACTCATATGTCCATAAACTAAGGGCTCCTTAAGTCCATAAAAGTTTTGTTTCACACCCTAAAGGATCATGGTCATTTGATTACATCATTTCCCAGAAGTTCCACCTGAAAAACTACTCAGAGCTAACCAAAACTAGACCATACAGACTACTCCATGGGCAAGGTGTGATGCATACTAACTACCTAACTAGCCAGGTGTGATGCATACTAACTACCTAACTAGCCAGGTGTGATGCATACTCAAATGGCCTTCTATGGGGTGCGATGAGTAAGAATAAACAAATGGCAGAGACAGTTTGCAAGGTGGATGATCATGGAATCTTCCAGAAACTTCTCCTGTGACACTTGCCTCTCTGAATTCGCCCAGGGATGAGTAAGAGATCATGAAATCTCTAAGTGTAACCAAGAACTATCAGTGGAATGACACTAATTAAAAATCTAGAGTTGACTCACACCCTTACAAGACATCTATAAATGGATCCCTCATCTGAGAGATCTAGATGTTGGAATTTTGTATTTTGTAAGGAGGTGTTGTTGGTTTGTTGGTGAGAAGAGACATTTGCATTGCTAGGTGATTTGCTTGTTCATGAGGTTAAGAGGGCTTCTACAACTAGGAGGATGATGCTGGATCAGACAGTTGCGTTGTAATCCTCTCTTACATTACTATTAATAAAGTTCTTTGAGTTTTCCTCCATATGATCTCGTATTTGTGAATCTTATTGTTTATAAATGCAATTGTATGGTCAATGTGTTTCTGATTCCGCATTGTTTATGATGTTTTAGATAGATATGCTTTGATATTTTTCTATTACTTTGACTCTAGAGGTACTCTTTGAAGTGGGACAAGTAAGAGAGGAGTGGAAAATTCTATCAAGGAAAGGAGAAATCAAGCTAGGATCAAAGTGGAAGATCTAGGTTGGTCCTCTTTTCTTCTCTTCCATCTATCACACTTAAAGGAACTCTTGAAAAGGTTTCATTGTTTCTTTCTAAGATAGCTACTCATCTTACTGGGACTAGTAGTTCGAATCGACACTAGTTTTCCCTGAAACAAAATGGAAACTCCACTCGGGAATGAATAGTTTGTTTTGTTTGTTTATTATTTGCTTTATAAACTACAGACGGAGCCTGAAGTTAGCCAGCTAGCCTTCGAAACACCTTTGCTATGCAATTTCGAAGTATATAAACGCTGCTTTAGTCAATATTTGGGTTGGTTTATGAACTAAACATTTGACTTACAAAGCATCCTAAGTGCCCTTGTGGTATCTCAGAACCTCATCAGATCCTACCCTTATGCTTTGTGTTTACTATCCATCATTACTCAGCCTAAATCACTAAACTTAGCTGCAAGTTTTGAGCAAAAACCAACCTCAATTTCGCTCCCTGGCCCATCGCACTATCTATAACTGTGCAACCTAGATGCATTGCACCTCTCGTGTGTTGCAGGTGAGATGCATCCCTGTTTCCCTGTGTTGTAGGTGCAATGATTGAGTGAATTGTTTTTCTTCTCTGAAATTTGGTTTTTCTCTCTGTTTTCAGCTTTATTCAGTAGTTTTGTTGTTCATGATCACTGTAACCATCTTCCTTCACATTATTTCAACCTCCATCAGTTAGGAATTGTAAATTTTTTTGTGTATTTGTCAATCATTTACAATCTTCCTTTGTCGAAAGTAGCCTAATCGAACTGTCATTTTTTATGCAAGTGTCGTAATTGTCATTCTGAATCAAAAGAAGGGTTTCGTAAAGTCTTCCTCTTCTAGATAGTTTATTGTACTCTTTTCATTGTGCATGATTTTGAAATTATTAGTATTTCAAGTGTTGAAAATAGTTTTCAATTCGAAATCGAAAAGTGTCGTCTTAGTCTTCCTTTCATTTTGAAAAGAAAAATTGTTAGTACTATCACTTTGAAAGAAAATAGTTCAAATCTGTACTTAGCTTTCTTTTGTCATTCACACATTAAGAAAGTAGAAAACAAATACATGTATATGCATCTACATTTTGACTGCTTGTGAAATTTGATTTAGGAAAGTGCATTTAGTGTGTGCTCTATGCTCTCTGTTGAAAGAAAATCATTATCTTCTTTCCTTTGTAGCTAGGATTTCATTGCTAAAAGAACATAAATGACTGTTTATCATTTTAGATTTCATATTTAGGAATTTCGCATCTACATCATGCGGTGAACCTTGAAAGACAAACTTCTAAGCAAGATCAACTCTAAAATAAACCTCAATGAACATAAAAACGCTTTGGAATCTAACGCAACACATCTAGAAGTATAGGCTAGAGACGTGTTCCAACGTTGTAAAACATGGTAACTATCGTTTTCATCGAAGGTTGGGTGATTTCTCCTCTTTGATATGACAAATGCCAGTATGAACTTGTGCTCCCCATACCGTCGAGTATATAATGGGAGACCACAATAGGCTGATATCCTTTATCCTTAGGAAGCTGTTTTTGTCGCCCTATCGATCGTAATGCACTGAAAACATCATTCGGGAAGATTGACTATGTACATAAGTCCTTGGTAATTCCTCTATCATTTATCACCAAGGTGTATTTTGCAGTTTTACAATCGATTTGGTAAACCCTCTGTCTAGACTTCCAGAGCAGTCACTTTCCTTCCTTTTCGACTCCTTAAAAGAAAAGGTCCATCTAAGCACTTATCACTTCAGGCTTATTAAAAATTGAAGGTGACTAGAATCACCTTTAGCTTTTTCTCGATTGTTAAAAATTGAAAAAGCAAGTTGCACCAAAGTGTCTTAAAATTCATTTAAATTGGAATAACATTTTTCCCCTTTAATTTTGAGCTGATCAAGTAATCCGCAATCGTGGAAGAAAGTCAATCAAAACCCCATCATTCATGGAGAATAGAGAGTCAACTATCTTTGACCCCCAAAAAAAAACCATCCTAGACAAAGAGTTCTTGTTTAATTGAGTCGAATTCACCTGATTTATTTGAAACTTGTGTGTCAACATCGTCAGAGACTACAGTTACTCCACTTATCTTTGGTACATCTGCCTTTATAGAAGAAGTTCCGCAGTTACAAGAGGACATTAGAGTTGATCCTAGTGTAACGGTAGACACCTCTATTCCTGAAACAACTCCACCTAGGACTAATCTAGAAACTGAAGTTCACTTGCCTAAACATCTGGAAGTTGAATTCCGGAATTTAGAAGGTGTCACCCCTCCAATATCTATTACTGCAGAAGCTACACTTTCTTCAGCTCCAGAAATATTTTATGGACCTGACGGTCTACCTCTTCCACCCAAATTGATTGCTATAGAAGAGATAGTAGAGTATCTTCCACCCAGTACTCTAGTGCATTTTGGAACTGGGATCCAATTACATCCTTCTATTACAGAAGTTAGTTCATTTTCATCACATGTTCCTATCGAATCACTAGGAAATATTTTGGATAGACTAAACATGTTTGAACAAACATCAACATCTAGGATTGTGTTAACTGACAAAGATATGATGGAGCTTCCTACTGTCGTTCCTATAATGATTGTTGGTATACCATCTGTCCTGGCTAGTTATCAACAACAAGCCGAAGTCCAATCAAGGACAGTTTTGATGACATGGTCAATTCCTATTTCTTCATCCAGATTCTCATCTGGTATTTATTATGTTGAAACTCAACAATTTGATCCAATGTGTCTTCAAAGGCCAATCTACCCTTTAAGTATTGGATTACCACCATATGGGGTGCAGTATGCCTTTTCATTGTTCCCTCTTAGAGAACAACCATATGAGAGTTTACAACAAAGTTCAGGTCAAACTGGAATTACATCCAGCGGTTGGGTACCAATACTACCTCAACAACCAAGGGTTGTATATTCAATGCAACCAGTCCATCCTGTGTCGGATATTCTCACTAAACCTACTATTGTGACTGTATCACAAGTACAAGCGCCACATGTTGTATGTCAACCTCAAGTTTCTCAGGTTGTAATACAACAACCTCTCGTCTCAGCGATTAAATCACAACCTCAAGTTAGTGCCTCCTTATTTGGAGCAACACAAGCTCAAATAGGTACTATCACTCCACATCTTGGTCAATCATCCAGTATTGGAAAACAACAAATGGTCCAACAACCATGGCTGGTGCAATATCAACAATCGCAATTCCAGCAGTCATACCAAGGACCTGAGCAAGAAGACTTTGTAAGTAACGGGCAACCACATTTTCAAAGCAGTTATTAACAACCATATTATAATGGCTATGCCCATCAACCTTATCAAAGTTACCAGCATCAAATACATTATGTTGGTATGCAAATACTTACTGCTTAGGTGATTCAATCTTATCTTGGGTATGCTTCACCTAACCTGAATCAATAGTTGCCCTTTGTAGCAACACTAGAATTACCAGATCTAAATCGTTTGATGAATGATCCAATTGCTTATGCCTCTTGGTGGCCTACTATTCCTCATAAACTTCCCTCTTATATTCCTAAATTCAATGGAAATCCAAGTGAAGATCAATTGAATCATGTAATGACATTCCATTTGTGGTGTTCATATAACACCCTGAATGATGATTTGATTAGGCTTCGCCTTTTTCAACGAACGTTAACTGGTTTGGCAGTTAAATGGTATATAGAATTACCTATAGCTTCATTTGATAACTTCAGCACCCTTGCCACTACCTTTTTAACCCATTTTCAATTACCCATAAGGTATGAAAAAGGGACAAAACTCCTTACCAACTTTAAACAGATGATAGCCACCCACATATCTGATCATATTCATGAGTGGCGACGGTGTTGACGAATGGTGAAGACGTACATTCCTGATCAGATTTTAGTTGAATGGTTTATAAAGTCATTATTACCCTCTATTACAGAGGATGTGACTAAGGGAGAAGTTGTTATAGAAGAGCAAGTCATTTTTCATGCGCAATATTTAGACTTGATCTATACTCAGTCTGGCATGCTCTATGAGAAAATTCCTGATGCTCCTAGACTAGAATTTTTTGTTCCTCCCCCACCTAAATCAAAAGAAGAATCTCATGCCAGTGATGGCGTGATAGGTACGATTAGTGTGAAAACCGTAAAGGCTAGATCTAAGAAATCCCATATGGTTTCTAGTCAAAAATCAGATGAGGAACCTCTCACCTCAGAGGTCAATGCTGTGTCAACCTACAAAGGAAAAAATGCTAAGCAACCAGGGGGCAAGAAGAAAGGGACAAACAAAAAGAAGAAACAGGAGGATTTGACTCCTAAGAAACCTTCTGGAAAACCTACTAGAAACAAGAAACCTAATCGGCCATGTTTCATATGCGATAAGGACCATTACACAAAAGATTGTCCAGATGAAGTTGAAGTTAAGAAGTGTTTCAAAAATACCTCAAATACCTCAGCAATATTGACTAATCCGTTTCCAAATCCAGAAACTAACCTGGTTGCTAGTGACCATGCTTCCCAATCCCAAGTCCTTATGCTATCCATCTCAAAACAACAAAATGACGCTTTGATATCTACAAGGAATAAGGATTATGGAAATACATAATCATTGAACGGTAAGGCTATAGATCAACCAAGCAGTTCGACAACAACTTCATCAGAGGTTTTTCCACCAATCATTCCTAAATTAACAATAAAACCACCTAAGGGAGTAGTACATAAATCAACATTTAATCCTCGTGCTCGAGCAGCACAGAATTATAACATAGTGGAGGATTTGGCCCAATCACCATCTACCATGTCAACACTTGAAGTACTACAGAATTGCCCATCCCAAAAAAAGGCTTTGTTATCAGCGATAGGTGGGATTGATCCAGTAGATTTCAATCTAGTGGCCTTTAATCATAAAGGACATGAACCTCAGTTACTAGCATAGCTCACTTTCCTCATACAGGTAAAATCCCTATACAAAATTATTCATCGAACAATAATTGATGAGGGAGTATCTACCTGTATTATGTCAATGAGTTGCTGGAAAACTTTAGGCTCTCCACCCTTGTCATGATCATCAACGACATTGAAAGCATTCGATGGAATAACATACACGCCATATGGGATATTAAGTAACTTTTTAATTGAACTGGGGGGCAAGACAGTAGAAATTGAAGTCAAGGTCATTGATGGAAACCTTGACTACAACATCCTACTTGGCAGGCCCTGGATTTATGCTATGGCTGCCGTTGTGTCAACATATTTTAGAAAGATTGCATTCCCCTTTCAAGGCGGAATCATAATCATTGACCAACTCACCTTCCTCCCCAACAGTTCTCAAGTTATCGGAAGCATTCCATTGATCCATAGAAGCTCTCAATCACTTCAAAATATTAGAGTAGGTCTCCTAAAAGACCCTTCTTTAATGGGTACTTTTTCCCTTCCGCCTTCGAGTAATCTAGCAGAAGTGGCCATAGTGGAAACCTGTCACCTGATATCTTCTACATCATCAAAGATTAAGAAGAATTCTGAACATTTTGTTAGCATGGATCATCGCCAGGTATTGTCCCCAAGCCCTATAGAATTGTTGTAGCAATCAATATTCTGGGCATGGGTGGCAAACCCAAATGAACGCTTAGCAAGAGTTTGGATAGATAGGTATCTAGAGTATGGTACCTCTTCTGATCCTTGGTTGCATGTACATTCTACAGACGAAGGAATCATTCAGTCAATGATGATAGGAGAGACACCATGGGAAGATCACCACCATCGTTCCCGACCTCAAGATAACAACGAGGATTACTCTAACGACCTTAATCAACCTTCAGTTTTTGATTTTCTATTGAATACTGTAAATACGGTGGATTCATAGAGAAATCTGTCCAATATTGAAGAAACTATTGCAATTAATATCTCAACCAAACCAGATGTCGTAGAGAATATACATGTTGGCAAATCTTGTTCTCCTTCAAAACTGGAAATATATTGTGCTCTCATTCGCGAATTCAAAGATGTCTTTGCTTGGTCATATGAAGAAATGCTAGGCATTGACTCGAGAATTGTTGAACATGAAATCAAGATGTATCCTGATGTCAAACCATTACGGTAACGGCTTCGACTGGTTCACTCGAAGAAAGCCGCTACCATTAAGGTAGAAGTTGAAAAACTTTTACATGCTATTTTAATTTACCCCGTTCCTCTCATTGATTGGGTATCGAATATTGTTCCTGTAATGAAAAAGCAAGGAATGATTAGAGTTTGCGTCGATTACAGGGACGTAAATCAAGCTTTTCCAAAGGACAAATACCCTACACCCTTCATCGACCAGATAATTGATGAATGTGCCAGATGCAAAGTCTTTTCATTTATGGATGGATTTTCCAGATACAATCAAATCAATATCCGCCCACAGGACTGGTTGAAGACTGCATTTATATGTCCATGGGGCATGTTCATGTACCGAAAACTACCTTTCAGTTTAAATAATGCAGAGGCAACATTTTAGAGGGCAATGAACTACGCCTTCCATGACATCAAACACATCATTCAACCATATCTTGATGATTTACCGGCTCATTCGTGAAAGCGGACTGATCATCCGCAGCATTTGAGAGCTATATTTCTATGTTGTCGACACTATAAGATACGACTCAATCCACAAAAGTGCATTTTTTGTGTTGGTTCTGGTCGGTTACCCGGTTCCGTAGTCTCTAAGGATGGAATTCGACTTGACCCATGTAAGGTTCAGGCAATCATCGACATGCTTCCACCTTAAAATTTGCTTCAGATTCAGAAAATCCAAGGGAAAGCAAACTTTCTAAGGAGGTTCATTCCAAATTACACCGAACTTGCTAAAGGTTATACACGTCTTTTGAAAAAATAAGTTCACTTCAACTGGGATCAGGTTGCGCAAGCTTCCTTTGATGCTTTGAAAAGTTCCCTAGTAAAAGCATCATTAATGTATGCTCCTGATTATCAAAAATACTTTAACCTGTATCTCGCTACCACAGATACAACCATCACGATGGTTTTAGTACAGGAAGACAGTGGAATAGAACATCTTGTCTATTATTTAAGCCAGAACTTAAATGATGCAAAAAGTAAGTACTCCTACGTTGAAAAGCTGGCTTTGGCAGCTATTCAAGCAGTACAGAGATTTTGACAGTATATACTCTTTCGCAAAACTACCATCTTGTTAGATTGCAACCCTATCACCTGCATCATATCACGTCAATTTCTACGGGTCAAGTATTCAAAATGGATAGCCATTTTGCAAGAGTTTGATCTGGAATTCGCCAAATCCAAATCAAAGTAATCTCTAGTTTTCGCAAATTTACTTTGCAACCTCCCATTGTTGTTCAACGATTTAACATCTAAAGCATTGATTGTGGATGAAACATTATTTCTGATATCATCAAGTGACCCGTCGTATGAAGATATACTAATCTATCTCCAAACCCAAACCTTTAGGCCTAACTCGCTCAGAACAACTACGTGCTTGATACCAAGCAAAAGACTACATGATCATCGGTGATACACTTTACCATCATGGTGTCGATACAGTTCTGCGAAGGTGCCTCACGCATGAGGAGGATGAAAAAGTCCTGAATGACTGTCATTCAAGCGCATGTGGGGGGAATCTATCTGGATACGCTACTACACAAAAAATCTTGTGAGCTGGCTACTTCTGGCCTACTATCTTCAAAGTTTGCATAATAGCAATAAGAAGTTGCCATGCCTGTCAAATTTTTGATCGCAAAACCAGATTACCACCAGCACCACTGCATCCAGTAGTTGCTGTTGGGCCATTCGCCAAATGGGGCATAGATTTCATGACATGTAACCCCACCTCGGCCGAGGGGCATGGGTATATCATAGTCACTATCGACTATTTTACAAAATGGGCCGAGGTGATTCCTACATTAAACAACAGCAACGAAATGGCTACTCTTTTCTTTCTCAATCATGTAGTCTCTAGGTTCAGTGTTCCACAAGCTATAGTCATAGATCATGGATCATATTTTCATAATCACATGATGGTTGAATTGATTGCCAAATTAGAACTATCCCATGATAGTTATACTCCATATTATCTGTAGGCTAACAAACAAGTTGAAGCGATCGAAAAAGTCGCCAAGCACATACTACAGAGAATGATTGGAGCCCACAAACGAGATTGGAATTGAATCCTGTACTCAACTCTATGGGCATATAGAACCTTGGTGAGAAATGCGACTGGATTTATGCCCTTTTAGTTGGTGTATGGCCTAGAAGTTGTCTTACCAATTCAGTGTGAGATTTCATCTCTTGGAACTAATCCGCTTGGATGAAACCCATCGTGATGCCGCACTAGCTAAAGAAGTGCATAAGAAATGTGTCAAAGTGCAATTTTACAAAAAATTCAAGCCTCGTGTCTTCTCCAAAGGTGACTTGGTCTTACTCTATGATCAGGACTCTAATAAATTGGGAGCAGGTAAGTTTAAATCATTATGGATGGGCCCCTACATTGTTAAACGGGTATTAGCAAAAGGAGCCTATGAACTGGTATATTACGATGGAATTCCACTATCATAACCTCAGAACAGGTTGTATCTTAAGCGATACTATGCTTGATCAAGTGTAGTAATCTCTTTAAATGCTTTTGTTTCATTTTTTTTTTCATCAAGAGTTGTCATTTTGGTTAAGTAATCCACTTTTCATTTATTTCAAATGTTAGACTTTTTGGAAACATTCGTTGGGTATGCTGATGGATCTAGTCGTAGAACGTGGAACCTATCTTCTGCAGCCTAGGCCATCTTTGATCCAAGCGGTGAGTTAGTGAGTTTCAGGGGGATATGTATTGGTCAATCAATGAACAACATCATTGAGTACAGGGCAATGATAGAGCTTCTCTCTGATACCATTTCACATGGCATACGCCAACTTATTGTCAGGCTAGAGTTGCAACTCATCATTCTACAGCTTACTGGCATCTATTCATTTTGGAACCCAACTATCTATCACATGTTCCTAAGAGTCAAGATTTTGGAAAGGTAGTTTGATTCCATTCAATATCCACACATTCCCAGAAACTTAAACACTTTAACTGATTCATTAGAAAATTATGTGTTAGACAGACATTTGTAGAATTTGTGAAGAAAATCATTTTACATCAACATTTGCATTTGGATCACATAACTTAACCAAAATAAACTCTGAAAAATCAAAAGTATATAACTATTTATAGTTTCACATAATTTTTTGTGTACAAGAAAAAATCGGTCATGCAACCAAGAAACTCAAAACTAAATGCAGAAAAGAATCCTATACTAATGATGCTGGTGATAACATGTAACAGCTTGTGCGATCATACGCAGGAGCCTAGTCCATCGACTTGGAACACCAGTAGTATGGCGCTACAGCCTCAGAGGTAACTCGTCGGTCCTCACATCTTGAATACCAAGGGTAAGACCCTCGATCTGATCCTGCAATACTGCCAAGGTCTTTACTACGTCCAAATCATGAAGGATAGCCGTCCCTATAGCTTCTCCTGTTGGAATGCGAGCTGCCTCCCTAGGGCACGTCGTTGGTATCACTGGCCCAACCTCTGCACAAATACATGAGTTTAATTAGTCTTGATAAATCACAAAAAACATTATAAAATCGATAAACAAATATATGGTCAAAATCTTTACCTATCACACCCCACTGCTCGCTTGTCGGCAACACCAAATCTAGGTCACCTCAGAAGTCCATCTCGACATACGGATACTCTGAGAAGACCATATCTTGATGGTCAAACCACTCAAATAAGGCATCAGAGAATGTAATCTGTGGCTGACCAGCATGTCTGGCCATGAGATCAACCCATCTCTACATCCTGGGTTCCCTCGGTGCTGGCAATCCTAGTTAAATATGTTGTGGCTGCATCAATGGGATCCTCTCTAAGGAAAAGGTAGTAAAAATGGAACCGTATCTGAAGTTCTTGGATCTTCCATTCTTTACCTTAGAGAGCTATTCTTTTACCACCAAAAGTGCTGCCTCATACCAGTTGAATACCTTTGGTTCCAGGCATTCTAAAGCATACTGCACATAATATCTGTTCGCCAAATAAAGAGTTGCACTACCAGCCAATCTAGAAAAGGTGAATAAAATGTTCCTTAGAGACCGATCAGTGATGTCCCAAATATTTATCTTGCCATCTCTACTACGCTGAGATCCATCTCTACAAAGCTGACAGATATAATCTCTCACCGATTCGCCCCCACGGGTAGATCCCAACAGTGAAAGAGATGCACCATGCCTCGATAACCCCATCAAAAAGTAGATGTCCTCAACTGTCAGTGGGATGGATTTACCTCTAATCTGGAACACCTGGTTGATCAGATCCCATACATCGAGGAAATACTGCAACAAGCTGATTTGTTGCCTGATGCTAGATATACGGAAGAATTTGAGCAAACCACAGTTTCACAATGCAATAAGAGTACCCTGATCATGTAAGGCAACCATGTCTTCTTCTTCATGCTCATGTTCATGCTACATGATGACCATCTTGATCCAACAAATATCTAAGTGACAGACAAAAGATGAATTAGGATCCAAATTTGAGCAAAAACAGGCAAAAATTTCATGCGAAATCACTGTGCAAAGTTTCCCTTCTGCGCCCATCGCACCCTACCTTTGGACTAGGTGAGATGCATACTGACTGGCCAATGTACAACTCAGTATGCATCACACCTTTCAATATAGGGTAGGTGCGATGATGGGAGAACGATTTATTAAAACCCCAGGGGCTCAGAAAAAGGGGAAAACTTGCTCAAAATCAGAAAAGGATGGAATAAAAATGAAGAGCTCAAGGTTAGCTCCTACCTAGTCCTAACGGCGTGGAGAATAGTCCACTGGATCTCCCAAAATCAGCAGATGATGTTTGAGGTAGAAAACTACTCCAAAGATCCAAATCCCAAATTCGAAATGAAATGGTAAAAATGAGAGGTAAAACTACTTTTTATGTTACCGTTCATGTACTTTAAGTAAAACGTTAGTTTTTAATTCATTTTTCAAGCATATATATATATGTGTGTGTATTTCTAATCAATTTGATGGAGAAATTGAGCAGTTGGATGACCGAGAAAAGAATCTAACGTGTTAAATGATAAATAAATATCATTGACCAATATCAAGAGAAATGTTCCCGCAAGGTTCAAGCTTGTTAAAAAATCAACCTGCACTAAGCACATGTTGGCACAAGGTTCAAGCTCATTAAAAAATAAGCCCACCTTTGGTAAATAACCTTTGTGATCGCTTTTCTATCTGCCCTTTGTGAATTTTGGTTGTGTTCCTTCAGTCACCTCCATTTCATTCAGCCGCCCATATGCTTCCACTTGATTATTTACCCTTTTTAGGAACATCTGCAACGAGTGATTCTAACTGCCACCCTCTTCACACTGCCATGCTTTGAGAAGTTCCAAACTTACCTGGAAGCAGCTGCTACCCAGAAATATCACTCGTTCCTAAAAAACGAGCCTCTTTTAAACTCTTTTTAGACTCGTTACATATAAAAAGATTGTCGAGTTGTTGGCCTTCCCATATCGTTAAAGTAAGGGAAACACTATCCCTGTCATATATTTTAATCTTTTTGGACTTGAGGGATTATTAAACAAAAAGATCAAGAGCTTGTCTTTGTTGGCTTGTTAGAACTATCGCAAAGTCATCCCTTTCATATTATTTTACACTTTTTCAGACTTAAGGGATTATGCCACGAAAAATGACTATTGGAGTCTCCTTTTCATCCATTTTCAAACTCTCTAAACATGAAAAGGACCAAGTTATCTTTGTCATTAAACTCGTTAAAACAATAGCAACAAGAACGAGTCTCACTAATGCTAGGCTTACTAAACACAAAGCGATAGGTTTGCCCGAAGGGAAAATTATAGACCAAGCATATGTTATCCTCCTCAAGCTTGTCAAAAATAAAGAGGTACTGGTCAACAATGACTGGGGAAAAATGGGAAGAAAACTTGAAGACTCTATTGGTAGCAAGTCGCTCTTAAACATGACACTTTCACTCCATCACCGTGATTTAGTTGGGTTGGGTTTTTCTGTTCACTGTCACCATTGGTTCGTCGTGCCATCCATGGGGTTAATGCCACCATTCCATATCATTGTCACCAATATTTTGAAGAGAAGTCATTCAGAGAATTCACCATCTAGAAAACACCTCATCCACTGCATTACATCCATGCTCCATTTTTCATGACTGCCATTCTTGAACCTCATATCATCAGATCATTTTCACCTCCACAAAAATCATTTTCTCTATTTCACGTCGTAGATGTGGGATACATCAAGGCCCTCCTATGATAGTTCACTTCTTGTTGACATCAACTCATTATCCAAGAAGTTGACTTAGAAACAACCCTTTCAGTACTTTGAAGCTTGCATGCCTCAATGGCAAGTTTCTCACTTCCGGTGACAGGTTTACATCTGTTATCTCAAAATCAGACCCTGATAGGCTGCTATGATCAGGTAGATTTCAAGTAACTCTTTCAAACCAATCTTTTAGCTAAGGCTTAGCCTCCTTAGCCTGAGAGGGCTCTCTCAAAGGGTTAATGATTTTACTTTGAAGATTAAGATGGCTAACTCTATGAAAAATTCGAACAATAGTATATGAATGGTTGAAATATCAATTAACAAAATTCCATTGGGCCATGGATTCAAGGCGTGTTTCAGTACAACAATGAGATTAAATTCACATGGAAGTCAGGGAATAGAGGGCTTTCACGTAGAAGTAGAACAGAGATATAGTGTAGGAACACAGTCCACAAATACATGAAGGAAATTAGAGCATCTTCAAATGAGTTCTAAGTAACATGTATCTGTACTACTGCAAGTAAGTATAGAAAAAAAACCATGAAGAAAATCAAACATTAAAAACCCTTGCTGAATCCTGAGTAGTGAAATCAACTCCTTATATTATCCTGAAAACATACAGTCACATAACACAAAGTCCTTCGTTTCTTTGAGAATTTCCAACCTTGAGTACATTTCTCTCTCTCCTATATATAGAATTCTTTACAAAGCTGAGATTCCTCCTCCTATGTGAGGGGAACTCAAATTATGCTTGCTATGACACCTACTCAAACTTTAACTAACTATTAAATACAACAACTGCTAATTAGGAGCTTTAGAAACCTAAGACAATTAGGAGTCTAATTCTACATCATAATAAACGTAGCATTTATTACAATCAAGATTCATTCTCTAACAAGTGGTTTCCTTCGGCTTTAGCCTTGATGGATGTTTAAAACTCTTTGCTCGCCCTTACTGTCTTATCTCTTCACTACTGCTGGAAAGTAGGAAAATGCCCCTATTTTTCTGCTTTCAGTTTCCTCAAGGATATTTGTAACTAGTTCACCATGTTGTTCTTCTCTGATTACATAAAATTTTATTGGGGTTCCACGTGCTTCATGTGCTATAGACCTTTCCCATATACTTGTCTGAAGACAAAACTTCTTTGAAGTTGTTTGAAATGTCATAGATAACACTAGCGGTGATTATTTGTATGAGGCAAAATTTTAGAGTTCACATTCACATATCTTTTCCTCTGTCTGTTTTACTCTTGCTGATTGTTTTCATATTGTAAATGATCCCTTTTTTAAAAAATTCCCTGGAAACTAGGAGACTGTTCCTTGCTCTGTTCTGACTGAAAATAGGTCTTGGGACAGAGCTCATATCTTCTCATAAAAAATATATTTAGAAAAACTGAAGGAGGATTTTGTGAAACAATCCATGCTGAACAAAAACCTCTCTTGGTTTTTTGAAACACCTCTCCTACTACCCAGAATGTGTCTTTGAAAAATAGGTGTAGAACCGGAGAAATAAGATTGTGAAAAACTGCACCTACAACAGTTTCGTAGCGCAAGTTTTGTCCTTCATTTCTCACAGATCATAATGGATTTGAAGAAAGTGGAAGATGTTTTTGTACTTTAGTATCTTAGGAATGAAAACCTCTTTCACTTTTCAGAGATGAGTTTTCAACTGCTCAGAAACACTACTAGAAGTTGACTGGTAAAAAAGAAGACAGTTTGACTGACAAGTTGACTGATAAAGTTTGGAGTTCAAAAATGTCTTTCTTCTACTTGTTTTGCCCTTGCTTGATGTTGAAATTTTGTAAATGATCCTTTGTAGAGATTCCCCTTCAAAAATATTTGCCTTTGTCTTTCAACATTGGTCCATGAAATCATAATGTGCAGCTACAACAGTTTCATAGTGCGCTATGAAACTGCTGTGTAATTTTAAAAACACAGTATAAGACCAAAATTTAATTCTCTTGAGTCTTTCTTCTTCCTGAAATGACTTTTTCACCTATCATGAAGCTGTTCACAAGTATCCAGGTGCTAGTTCTACAGATCCACCAACACCCTGTATAGTTTCTGCAATAAATCCAACAACACATCCAATGGTTCAGAAGTCGAGAATATCTTGAACATATTTAGCATACTGTGGCCCATCAATGCCAAACATCCCTCGATATGGGTTAGGGTTGACTACAGGATGCACTCCACTCTACACCACGTTAAATTTCCATTTGCTTTGACTAGTCAATCCCGTTGTGTTAGAACCATTTCCATGGTATCCATTTCTCACTGAAATCATATCATGGTTACCAGAGTACAACCGGGCCATCATCGTAGCTAATTCATTTGCCTTCGTGCCTGAATTTACAAAGAAAACTACCTTAAGATTTCCTGGCATCTTTGCAGCTAATGCCTCTGCAAGATCTGTGACCGCATAATGAAAATATTGTAGCCAGTTTCAGGTATCATGCAGCTGACTGAAAAAATATTGATCATCCACAAAACTGTAGTGCAATAAGATAAAACCGCCCAGAATAAACATACACTTCTTCCCAAATGAAATATGTGATCAGCTAGCAGAAGAAAAGCATCGGGTATTGAATGAGATGTAAACCAACTCAATTCAGTCCAGAAATCATAAATTAAGACCAAGAGATAGGCGAAGTGTATAAGCTGACAACTGTTGATGTAAACATAACGGATTTTGATGGATATGACAGCTGGGTGAGATTGGCTATGGATCCGAACAAATCCCCGATTTCGTAGCGCAGCCAGTGCAAAATGTGGGTTTTGCGCTATGAAAACACCTAAACAGAGTTTATGCGCTACGAAAACTCCTAAATAGTTTCGTAACACATAAGAACCTTCGAAAAAATTTGATACATGGAATCTTTGTGAGTTATGTAACCAGTGATGAATGAGAACAGAGTGTTTGACCTTTATTTAACCATACCACCAAGACTCCTAGGACTTATATACTAAGCAAATTTGAAAGAAAACTAAACCCGGACTAACACCAAACCTTTACAATCACAATGATGTGAACAATTTAGAAATTGTTTCTTAGGTGATAACAACATCAATGACCTTCGACTGAAAGACTTTGCATGGTGTTCGACATCGGCTCATGTATTCACACCATGTGAATTGTACTGTAGTACCTTGAGGGTCATCATCATTATTGGTGACTCCAGTTGCATCTGTTAGCAGCTTACATCATTGGCTAGTAATCAGGCGATGTATTTCCATGTTTGACTTCAGAACATATTTTCACATGGAGCGACTTGTACATCGGGCGAAGATTGCACGATTTTTGAAGACCCGGGATCTATTTTCATCCATCTGGGTTTTGATATATTCAGGAAAATAAAGACATCAATTGTACAAAGAAGTTGTATAGATGGTCATCTAAACTAGGGAAGATGACTCTTTATGCGAAGAATCACAAGTCTACAATAGCAGACAATTGTTTGTCCTATGTACATGGAAATGAATTTATAAAGCTGAGCATGGGAATGCGCGCCTCAGCTAGATCATGAAAATAATATGATGATGATGTATTGTATCTTATACAGGTCACCTTCTAGTTCGAATACCTCGGATCTTCATGAATAAAGCATTTCAACTAACATTAGAATATTTAAGACCTCATGCTTTAGGGGGCAATTGTTATAGACATATTTGGGCACTGCAACCCCAAACTCATATGTCCATAAAATAATGGCTCCTTAAGTCCCTAAAAGTGTTGTTTCACACCCTAAAGGATCATGGTCAATTGATTACATCATTTCACATAAGTTCCACCTGAAAAACTACTCAGAACTGGCCAAAACTGGACCATACACACTGCTCCATGGGCAAGGTGCGATGCATACTAATTTCCTAACTGGCCATGTGCGATGCATACTCAAATGGCCTTCTGTGGGGTGCGATGAGCGAGAATAGACAAATGGCAGAGACAATTTGCAAGGTGGATGATCATGGAATCTTCTAGAAACTTCTCTTATGACACTTGCCTCTCTGAATTAGCCCAGGGATGAGTAAGAGATCATGAAATCTCCAAGTGGAACCAATAACTATCAGTGGAATGACACTAATCAAAAACCTAGAGCTGACTCACACCCTTGCAAGACATCTATAAATGGATCCCTCATCTGAGAGATCTAGAGGATGGAATTTTCTATTTTGTAAGGAGGTGCTATTGGTTTGTTCGTGGGAAGAGACATTTCATTGTTGGGTGATTTGCTTGTTCATGAGGTGAAGAGGGCTTCTACAATTGGGAGGATGATGCTAGATTAGACAGCTGGGTTGTAATCCTCTCTTACATTACTATTAATAAAGTTCTTTGAGTTTTCCTCCATATGATCTCGTATTTGTGAATCTTATTGTTTATAAATGCAATTGTATGGTCAATGTGTTTCTGATTCCACATTGTTTATGATGTTTTAGATAGAGATGCTTTGATAGTTTGCTGTTACTTTGACTCTATAGGTACTCTTTAAAGCAGGACAAGTAGGAGAGGAGTGGAAAATTCTATCAAGGAAAGGAGAAATCAAGCTAGGATCAAAGTGGAAGATCCAGGTTGGTCCTCTTTTCTTCTCTTCCATCTATCACACTTAAAGGAACTCTTGAAAAGCTTTTATTGTTTGCTTCTAAGATAGCTACCCATCCTAGTTGGACTAGCAGTTCGAATCGACACTGGTTTTCCCTGAAATAATGGGGTCTACCATCAACCCTTGTCTACAAACAAAATGCCCTAATAGGTTACCAAAAGGAATGAAAAACAGACACTTCTTGAGGTTGAGTGTAATTTGGTATCTTCGATAGGTATCCAGCATCAAGAGCAAGCTCGCTACATGGCGCTTAACTAGCCCAAATATAGTCTAGTCATCAAAATATACCTCCAGGAACTTATGAATGAATTCCTTGAATGCCGCGATAACCATGCACGAAAAGATAGTAGGCGCATTCTTCAACCCAAACGACATTATAGTGTATTGAAAACAACCCCACTCAGTTGTGAGGGTTGTCTTGCTCCTATCCTACGACGTGATTTTGATTTGGTGGTATCCAAAGAACCCATCAGTGAAGGAGTATGCTTCCTAGCCACCTACATTGTCCAACACTTCATCCGTGAATGGAGTTGGCAAAGGAGCATGCACACAAGCATCATTTAGTTTCTTGAGATCTACACATATCCTTATCTCATCCTTCTGCTTCTTCTCTTGCACCACCATTGGGCTTACCCAATCAGACTCCTCCACAGGCTCAATGATGCTTGCTGCTGTTGAAGCCCTGAAAATCGGGTCGACAACAAGGGGGATACCCGCCCGGTCCAAACCTTGGTTGGCAACTCCTTATCCATTTGGTATAGTGGGTCCGATTGGGGATAATGGGACCAGTTTCCCAATCTATGAGAGTGTGTGTGTAGAATTTCATGTTGCTGATCTAACAATTCCTAATTAAGATTTTCTAATTCTAACTTTAATCTAATTCTATGCTATTGTATTCTAATAAACATCACATCTAAGTCTATACTAACCCGGGATATAATTCTTGTATTATGTGATCTAAAAGGATTTCAAATAACAACTGGTAATAAAGATCATTCAGCTATCATAAGAAATGAAATTAATAAGGATGAACCACTTCACATAAAAAGTTAGACGAAACAGTTGTGAAAAACATATCGCATAATGAGCTATTCATACATTAAGCATAAATAAATAGCTATCACCGTACAAAATTGCCAAATGATAACTCAGGAATTCATGCAATAATACATAAACAACTAAAAACTGTATATCACTTTAACACATAAGCAGCAATGGTCAAGAGATAAAAGTACCATTTATGACTAGTCCTACTCATGAGCTTCAAGCGACAATGATTTATCTCTCCTTGCTTTAACATCCACTAAGAGTATAGAAGTGCAACATCAGTAGCAGATATCAAATGCAAACATCAACAAATCTTGATCCATTCATTCACCAGAACCTCCTCTAAGGGTGCAAAAGTGCATGTTCTGAGGACAAGTTTTTGATAAATTTCTGGACCCCTCTCTAAATGCATGAGAAGGGTTTAAATACTACTAACTAAATAAATTAATTACACAGATTCAGGATACGGTTTAAATGACTGCCCCTTTTCTAAGAAAAAATAAAACAAAACTATTTCTAAAAATTAAATCTAATATCTAACTATTTCTGCATTTGGTCCTTAATGTTGCAAGCATTTAGTATTTGCTTGGGTAGAGTCGGCTAACTGTCTTCCACTTTTGGTTGAGCTAAGCAAACAGAATTTGTAGGAGTTGGCACCACCTTCTTAGCAAAGTCGATGATATACTCGAGAGTCATCCTCTAACTATGTGGATTTACTGTGTAGGCCCAGTAATAATCTCAGTTCACTTGGTTAACCCTTGAATCGCTTCTACCTTTTCTTTAGCTTTTTGTTTCCAGTTTGTTCTTTACCATTTCTTTCTTGCATTTTTCAGGCTTACAAGTGACTGAGAAGTTAGAGGCTTTGCTTTTTGAGCAATTTTATCAGTGATGCGCGATTAGCGCTAGGTGCTAATCGAGCATCGGAAACTGCCTTCATTCTTTGATCTAGGCTTCTCTGATGCGTCTTTCTCCTTTGGAGCCTCTTCATCTTTATCAGGTATAAAGCTTCAAAATTTGTAAAAATAATGTCCTTGTGAGCTCTTGACACTGAGCATTAAACTGCCTGTAGATATCAGCATCCTTCAGTACTCATTTAACCATGGCCGTATATGAAAGGTCTGTAATGGATGGCTCAGCAGCATTCTGTGAATCTGCGGCTCTGTTGCATGCGGTATCTGTTTATGAGGGCGTCTTTTCTCTGTCTTTAGACATTGGATCATTACCCTTTTTCCTCATAGCTTCCTGCACATTGCTTTGTGTAACTTTTGTTTTTCGTTCCTGCAGTTCACAAGTGAGGAGAGAGTAATGATAATAAAAATCGACAGGAAAGCTTTAAATGCTACAGATATGAAAAAACATGCCACCTGACGTGAATTGACTCTTCGAACAACCCAAAACCATATTTCATTAACAACTGGCATATAATTCATTAATTATCATTAAAGCGTGTATCTAGTTCTTGGTTTATGGAAAACTTTTTCTTGAATATTGAGCCAGGAAAATCTGCGATGGAATGTTTCTGCGATTTGCATCGTAGTATCGCATTTCGCAGGGTCACATTATTATAATTTCGTTGTGTTGTGCTATCGCAATATTGCTTGATCGCGCTATTGCAAGATCGCAGATTGCAGTATCGCAATATCACGGAACGCAATATCGCAGTATCACAAAATCGCAGATCGCTGTAATCGTTAAATCGTTATGTGTTTTCCATGTAATTTTGCGATATGCGATATCTCATATCGAAATTTTTTTAAGGTTTTCCGATGTGAGTTTTTATTAATGCATGCGATGCAATGGAGTTCGCGTCACAATCTCGCAGTTTATCATTTTTACTCATAAGGAAATGCCCTATCATTCTTTGCACGATGCGATGTTTCTTAAGGAGCAACATGTATGAGTACTAATTGATTTTTTGAATTTTTAAACTAAGTGTCCCCACTTACCTAGTGCCATTGTTAATACTAAATAAGGGGGGGGGGTTGTTGGTGGCCACAACAGTTGGCGATTCACTTAGAAGAACCAGTTATCTCTGTTTTTCTATTGAATTTTCTAAACTTCCAAAACATAAAAAATTTCAGAAAATTAAACTTTATTATGGAAAGATAAAGTACATTATGCTCTAACCTGTCAATGATATTTTGTTTCAACTATTTTCCACTTTGATTGTTTTCTTCCTCAGGCTAGTCCTTGTATTACATTAGTCATTACTTGGTCTTGTAAAGATAAAACAAAGTCTCCTCTGTAAACTAGTTATAAATATGCCCATTTGTTGTAGGTAGAGCCTCTGCTGCCAGTAGGCGTTTATAGCCTTGACAGGGTTACCTATTACCCAGCAATGATCTTGTATCCTACTTAAGGTAGCCTACAACTTTCAAAGAAAAATCCATATCCACACTTATTGCTTTTTTTTTTACTCTTAAAAAACAATGTCTTGGTTTGGTAGCCAAATTATGACACAGTCATTCACTTGATTTATAACTTTGTTGAACAAGCTGGCTCATGATGAGACCCCTTGTCTTTTGATTACAACAATCTTGAGTCATTGCCCTGTTGTGGTGTACAATATTGGCAAAGTCAGAAAGTTATAATATCTGTGATTATGATAAGCCGGCTCGTGATGAGACCTCTTATTCTTCAAGATAAAGTGTATCCTTGGGTTGTTCCTCTAAAAGTTGTGATCTCTTTATTAGGGAGGAAGTCATTGTTTCCTTAAGATTGCTCTGGAAGACAATAATAGAGTGTTGGCATTATGATGCATGTGTTGTACTTGATGGCAACCCTCTCATAGAAGAATATCTCACTTATGTATAACTGGATGAATCTTCAGACGAGATATCAGATGTGACTGATGGAGGACAGCTCAAAGGAATCAGATGCTAATTCTAAGTGTGACAAGTTAGCTTTGCCATCAAGTCCAAAGGGGGAGATTGTTGGCATTATGAGATAAGTGTTGTCCTTGATGGCAAACCTCACTGATGACAAATCATAGTACAGAAGGTCAGCAACAAGGAATTGATGATCAGACTATAAGAAGAAGAGAAAGTTCATACACGCAGGTTCGTTAAGCCCAAGTCGCGTGTACACGCAGGTTGGCTTCAGCAAAAGCGCGTGTATGTGGAAAAGTACCTTTGGTCCATGGCGGTTATTCCTTGGAAGTTGTGCCTATGGTTTTGGACCTTGGCGTCTCGGCGGACGTGTTGATCCCTAGTTTTGAAGTTGATGGTATTGGATTTCTATGGTTTTGGCTCTTGGTATTGAACAAGGCCTAAGGCTATATAAAGGGAAGGAAATCATTAGGCAAGTGCATCTGAAATGTCTTGAATATCTGATGAAGCATTAGATCTAGTATGCAGGGTTATGGGTTGATGATGCATTGCTTGATCTGAGCTAAGGAGAGATCTCACCGGTTGATGGAGAACTAGATCTAAGGAGAGATCGGGATCAAATGGTTTGAAATGAACTATCTTTATGATGCTTATTCTAGATCTACATACTGACGCATGTATTGTTCTATAAGTATTATGAGTATGATTGATGTCTGGTACAGCTGCAAGTTATGAGAAATTATTTTTAGATCTGTACGCGGGTTGTCTTTTGAAAAAGCACGTATACACGCGGGTTTGATTCATCGAAGTAGCGTATACATTGTAAAGCTTAATATTTGAAGTTGCAGATGGATCTGATGGTTATTACAGAGTTCTGTGTCTGCTCTGTGTTCTGGTGACTGTTGTTAACAGGGTTTCAGTGATTCAGAGTTTGATGATTGTTTTGAGCTTCAATGATAGTTATGGGTCCAGTATGAAAATTGGATGAAAAGTGGCCTTACAGATTGTGTGTTGTGCTTCAGTGTATCCAGTCTGAAAATTGATGAAACGTGGTACCTGGAGGTGAGAAGATTGTAGGCAAGCACCTACGTACTAGTATCTAAGCTAGTACAAAAGCTAAAGGAGATCTTTGGAGCATTGTAGCAGGTAGCAGCCTGCGTACTAGTAAATGGATCGGCTAGTACAAGAGCAAAGGGGGTTGTAGCTCCCGTACTGGTATAAGACTGCACCAGTACAAATATTGTAAAAGGATTTTCTTATTAAGAAGAAGATTGAGATGACTTGCAGCAGGTGGTTTTCACCCACATTGGGTTTCCACCTTATATCTTTGTGTTCATGTGTGTGGCTCTTGTGTGATGTTCTGTTCTGTTATTCTGCACCTGTTTACTGTTAATATGCTTAATAATGATCTGATGCATTTACTGAAGATTAAGCTAACTGAATTATAAGATCTCTGGATATACGCGAGTTTCATTAGACTCAGTAGCGTGTACACGCGGGTTCACTTAATTGAAGTAGCGTATATGGTTCTGAGTATGAAATTGAAAAGTTTGATTGATCTGATAATACTGATTCACCCCCCCCCCCCCCCCCCCCCCCCCCCCCCCCTCTCAGTATTATTTCCAACATAGAGTTTTTGGAAATAGTTGTTCTATAGAGAATCTTTATTTTGTTATTGATACCTTTCATTGTACTGAGATAAACAATTTCTTCACTAAAGGTTATTTTCATCAAACTTTTTGAAGTTGAAACTAGTATTATATCTAGGCTAGGCTTTTTTTTTGTATTTTTTATTTTTTGTATCTATCAATAATAAAGATTAATTTTCCAAAAGATTTGCTATTTATACAAGCGAAATTTTCAAAATCTGAAAGAGAATTGGTGTTTTTTTCGTGATTGCCTAATGTAACCACACACAACTGGTTTTATTATGAAAAGAAAAATAACTATTCTACAAAAAATGGAAGAATAATCTTCTATGGAAAATATTTCTTGAGAATTTGTCCATTAACAGGCAAAGAGTCTCTCTTACCTGCTAAATCCTGTAACATAAACGTTGATGGACCTATGACTTCTATAATTTGAAGAGGACCAAACCACATTCTTTGAAATTTTGTATGTTTTCCCTTTTCTTCATGAGCCTTGTCCCACTTTAAAACTAATTCTCCCATCTGAAAATCTTTTCTGGTCATTATGTTTGAATCAAAAGAGGATTTTACTAATGCTTGATGATGAGCATGTGTTTTCCTAGCCTGTTCTTGTTGTTCTTCTAATTTTATTATTTCCATTTGTCTTAGATGTAAGGAGGAAGTGGGTACTTCATCAATGTATTGAACTAAATACAAAGAGAGAATTGTTAAGTGAGTTGGAAAAACCACTTCTTTCCCATAAACTAAATTAAAGGGAGAAGTGCCGATAGAATCCTTTTGCGTTATTCGATCTGCCCATAAAGCATATATCAAAGCTTTGTGCCAATTCTTATGATTTTGGTCAACTGTTCTTTTAATAATCCTGATCAGGTTTTTATTTGTGGACTCATCTAACCCATTGCCTTGTGGGTAATAATTGACCGAATATTTAAGTTTGAATCCTCTTTTAAGTGCAAATTCAGTCATTGCATTTCCAGAAAAGTATGATGCATTATCAAACATTAAAGCAGAAGGAAATCCAAACCTGGTGATTATAAATTGATCTATGAAATCAATGATATTTTTAGCATTAGCCGTCTTGAGTGGAACTGCTTCTACCCACTTAGTAAAATAATCTATTGCTATGAGGATGTATCTATGCTGCTTAGAAGAGTGAGGAACGATCTCACCTATTATGTAAAATACCGACTGACTGAAAGGTTGCTCGATGTTTACCAGTTGTAGTGGCAAGGATGGCTTCTTTTGTCTTCCAGCAGTAGTTCGGCAGACTTGACATCTCCTCACGTAACTGTGCGAGTATTTAAATAACGTTGGCCAGTAATATCTTGTGCGTAAGATTTTATGTGCAGTAGTATCTCCAGTATAGTGTCCACCTGCTGGTCCATCATGGAGTTCCTGCAAAACTTTTTCAGCTTCAGATTTCTCAAGACACCTAAGAAGAACAAAATCATAATTTATTCTAAAAAGAATATCATTTATGAGCTGATATTGTTTGGCTTTCAACCTTAGAGCTCTTTTCTTAGTATGATCGAGGTGTGAAGGAACATACCCGTTCTTAAGATAATAAATGATATCAGCGTATAATGAATCTGCTTCGTTTAGGCTTACCTCACACATTTGTACCTCTGTAGATGGAATTTCATAAATTTGCGATGCTCCAGCCAGCTTTTTGCAGAAGCCTTGAACTCTTACAATGTTTGTTGGTTTAATCTCAATGTCATATTCCTGTAAGGCAGTAACCCAATTGGCCCTTTTCTCACCCACATCCTTCTGTACTAGAAGATTTCTTACCGCTGGAAACGGTACTATAATTTTAGTATGGGTCTTGAGTAAGAAAGGTCTAAAGTATTTAACTGCTTTGAAAATAGCATAACCCTGTTTCTCCACGTCTGAATAATTTAATTCAGCACCCTGTAAATTTGAGCTGAAAAAAGCAATTGGGGCTTCCACTTTTTCTTGATTTGCTTGAGTGAGTATCGCAGCATATGACCTATCTGAGGCAAATGTGTATAAAATAAAAGGCTCTGAAAAATTCAAAGTTGCTAAATATAGAGCATTAATAATAGCTTGTTTGATCAGGTTGAATGCTTCATGTTCATCTTGGCCCCATTTAAAATTTGAGTTCTTTTTAATCATGGTTTGCAAAGGAGACACGATTCATGAAAATCTAGAATGAATATCTTTACAAAGTTCATTTGTCCAAGGAAATATTGCATGGCTTTTTTGTTATGAGGTATGGATATTTCAGAAATTTCTTTGATTCTGTCAGGATCGATGTGAATATCGGATTTTGACACTATGAATCCTAGAAGTTTCCCTTCACTTAATGTGAAAAAAGATTTCTTTGGGTTAAGTGAAATTCCATACCTTAAACACCATTGAAAGATTTGTCTCAAGTCTTTAAGATGATCGCTTCACTTCTTCGAATACACTGTTATATCATCCAAATAAATTACTACAGATTTATTGACTAAACCTTTGAATGCGATGTCCATGGCTCTCTGAAATGTGGCACCAACATTAATCAAACCAAATGGCATTTTTCGATATGCATATGTGCCCCATTTAGTTCTAAACGCGGTTTTCAATTGATCATCAGGATGTACCAACACTTGATTGTATCCTGAGAATCCGTCCAAGAAAGACATTAATTCTAAGCCCACTACTGCCTGCAATATCTGTTCCATAGGTGGTAACGGAAAATATCTTTTTGACAGGCTTTGTTAAGGTTTCGAAAGTCAATGCAGATCCTAATATCTCTGTTTTTCTTTCTAACAGGTACCATATTGGAGACCCATTTGGAATGTCTGGCGGGAAAGATTATTCTAGTTTTCAATAACTTATTGAGCTCAGTTTTTATCTGATTTTCTAAATTGGGATGGATCTTTCTCAGCTTTTGTTGGACAGGTTTTTCATTATCGACCATGGGAATAGTATGTTGGATGATGGAAGTGTCATATGTTTTCAGTTCATCATAATTCCAGGCAAAAACATTTTTATATTGTCTCAAAAGACGAATATACGCTGATTTTTCTTCAAGGACTAGGCCGAGACCTAGATTAATGTTTTGTGGTTTAGCATCAGTTCCTAGGTTTACTATTTCATAGTTCAAGGTTGAACTTTGGAGTTTTGAATTGGTAGACCTTTTAAACCTATCCTTCAAATCGTAAAAGTCTTCTAACTTGACTACCGACTTAGGTATAGCATTATTAGTGCTATCTTGTTGCAATTTTCGATCATGTTGGTCTTCGTCAATTATTTGATTGGAGTAGGATCCTTCAGATGTGAGGAAATTTACAATATCAGGATCGTCATTGAATACTCTCCAATTTGTGATGTTATCAGGAATGGATGGTCTAAAGATTAATTCTATTGAGAATCTATCTGGACTAAAGTCTTCTGAAGGAATAAACTTAGAAGCTACATTAGCCAAAAGGTCTGCACTTGCGTTTTGGAGTCTAGGGATTGAAGAAATATTAAACACTATGAAATGCTCAGTCAGATTTTGAACTAAGGATTGATAATGTTTTAAATGACTAGATAAGCAATGTATAGTGTTACGTACCTGTTTAACCACAATCTCAGAGTCTCCAAAAACTTGAAGGTACTTGATGTCTAACCCGATTGCTTTGTACAACCCTTGGACCAAAGCTTCATATTCTGTTGTATTGTTGGTGCAACCAAATTCGAGTCTGCATGTGAGCATGATTTTATCTCCTTCTAGACTAATCAGAATGCATCCTGCTCCTGCTCCTTCGTTAGATCTAGAACCATCAAAAAATAATTTCCAAAATAAAGATTTATTTACAGGTTTATCTAAAAAATTGATACATTTCGAACTATCAGTTCGAGAAAAAATTTCGACTTGGGACAAAATAGAGTGTTCTAAATAGGGTGACGCATGAGCATTGAAATTGCCGAGGAAAGAAGCTACCGAGTAATTGCCAATAATGCTGCTATTATACGCTACTCGTTCATTTTACCCCTCTAAATCCGTTACTATGTATTTCTGGTGTAGCTTTCATTCAACTTTTATTTGATTCGGTTTACCGTTGTAGGGCAGCCACATGTGCGACCAGTCAGTTGCGAAGTACCCATGAAGTTTTTCTAACCAATCCCTGCTAAGAATTAAGCCATAGAATTCAGGAATATCAGCAACTAAAATGTCAATAACTTGACATACCTTTGGGTTGGATGACAACCTTATGGTTACCTGATTTAGCTCGGTAATCACTTCGACTTGAGATCGATCTAGCTGAACTATGCGCACAGCGGTTTTCTGTGGTTGAATGTTTAACTTGGCACATATGGATTTGGGTAAAATATTCGATGAAGCACCAGAATCTACCAAACAATTGCGCACATTTTTATTGAAGATTTCATAAGTAAGGAGGAATGGGGGAGTGTGAGATCTTGATCTTCCTCCAATTAGAGCGATGTAATTTGAATCAATCTTATTGATTGCATTAGTTGGAGGTCTTCCCATGTTATGGGAAGCTTGAGAAAGTACAGCGACAGGCAAAGGTGCAACTGGCACGGCATGTAATTCTTTCATCATTATCTTCTGTTGATGCTTTAACTTGCTCAGTTCATAAAGGGTGATGTTGGCCCTAGTCTTTTTCATGTCTTCTATAATATTGTACTCCATTTCATCCGACACGATCAATGTTTTAGATGGAGTTGTTTCATCTATTTGGACTGGGCTGGTTTGAGTCACTTTAGACGTCATTTTCTTTGTTGCGACTTTATCTTTTATTGTAGAGCTTGCGCTCTTTGGCTTAGGGATAGTTTGGGGAGGATTAAGCTGATTTTTGCTTCGTGTGCTAACTGGGAATACTTCTTGATCTTCTTCTTGTGGGAGGATGAAATCCCACATTCCTTGTAATTCCACAACTTCTTCTTCATCAGTCTACCCTTTAGTGGCAATTTTCTCTTCCTCTTCCTCGGATTCAGCATTTGAAATAGCATTGGGTGGCTTTGAATCCGTTGAAGGACCTCTTTTAAAAGCTCTGTAAGGATTTTTTGAAGAATTTTCTGCTACTTTCTTTTTGATGTCGACCATTTCATTGGACATGGTCTTTAGAACTTTTTGCAATCTCTCCAAATCGAATGGATCTTTTGCTTGTTTCTTCTTGGAGTCTTCCTTGAAGGTGACCTTCTTGGATTTACGTTCCTCTATTGCGGATTTCTTTTCCAGGGCTATTATACGTTTCTCTACTGCTATTGCTTCTTCATGTTATCGGCTAAGGTTGTTTTATTAGCCCTATCCACGAAGATTTCTATGTTTGATGGTAGAGCGGTGATATACCACTCACATCGTACTTCTTCGCTGGGCTTGGATGCAGTAGGAATTTTGTTGAAGATTTTATTGAAATGTAAATTGAAATCTTTGATAGGATCTCTAGATTCGACCCTAAGGTTGGATAGGTCGTTGATTTACGTTGTTGTAGATCTGTCATCACCAAAATTGGTCAGGAATTGCTCTTGGAAGATATCCCAACTAGTGATAGATCCAGAGGGTAATGAAAAATACCATGATCTGGCTGTTCCTTGCAGAGTATAAGGAAAGAGTCGAACAACAACATCTTCATTAGTAACCCCATTGAGGTTAATGGATAGCATGAAGTTTTTTATGTGCTCTTCTGCTAGCATGCCTACCTCGGGATTAAATTTAGGTAGCCATTCCTCAGGATGGGCCGGTATTTGACTCAAGGGCGCAGGCATTAAGACTGCCCCAAGGTTATTCCATGGAGACTGGGCCATTGCTGTGCTACTAACAGTGGAAAGTGCAAAATACGATCCCTTTGGCCGGGAAGATGAGGATACTACGATTATAGAGGATTTAGGAAGAGTTGTGGGGGCTCCAGTGGATGGACGATGATCTGGAGTGGCGGAGTGGATGGTTGACTTCGCGATGAAGAAGTTGAGATGGATGATGTTGATGAAAGAGTCTCACTGTCAGACTCTTTAGGTGATTTCCTCGCTCTTTTCCTGGTGGGAAGAGGTAATTTGATTGGCTGAACACCAAACTTTTCACTCTTTAGCCTAGTCAGGGGATGAGCAGGGTTATACTGTGAAGTCACGCTGCCTTGAGATTTATCAGACCTTTGAGGAGAAATAGAAAATCACTGAAGTTTGTGAATCAGAGATTCGAATTCAGGAAGTTCAATGGTACATTGTTCTGAAATGTCAAGGTTTGTAGCAGCGGTTGATACTCGAGCGACTTATAACTTTGGATTTAAGTGTAGTGGAGAAGTCAGGGGAGATGATGAGGGCGATTTACTCTCAGAATGGTATTCAGATTTAGATTTACTTGCCATTCAGAGGTTCAAACCCTCCCTCTAGCGCCAAATATGTTGAAGCCCCGAAAATCGGGTCGACAACAAGGGGGATACCCGCTCGGTCCAGACCTTGGTTGGCAGCTCCTTATCTTTTTGGTATAGCGGGTCCGACTGGGGATAATGGGACCAGTTTCCCAATCTATGAGTGTGTGTGTGTAGAATTTGATGTTGCTGATCTAACAATTCCTAATTAAGATTTTCCAATTCTAACTTTAATCTAATTCTATGCTATTGTATTCTAATAAACAGCACATCTAAGTCTATACTAACCTGGGATATAATTCTTGTATTATGCGATCTAAAAAAGTTTCAAATAACAACTCGTAATAAAGATCATTCAGCTATCATAAGAAAGGAAATTAATAAGGATGAACCACTTCGCATAAAAAGTTAGACGAAACAGTTGTGAAAAACATATCGCATAATGAGCTATTCATACATTAAGCATAAATAAATAGCTATCACTGTACAAAAGTGCCAAATGATAACTCAGGCATTCATGCAATAATACATAAACAACTAAAAACTTTATATTACTTTAACACATAAGCAGCAAGATAAAAGTACCATTTATGACTAGTCCTACTCATGAGCTTCAAGCGACAATGATTTATCTCTCCTTGCTTTAACATCCACTAAGAGTACAAAAGTGCAACATCAGTAGTAGATATCAAATGCAAACATCAACAAATCTTGATCCATTCATTCACCAAAACCTCCTCTGAGGGTGCAAAAGTGCATGTTCTGAGGACAAGTTTTTGATAAATTTCTGGACCCCTCTCTAAATGCATGAAAAGGGTTTAAATACTACTAACTAAATAACTTAATTACACAGATTCAGGATACGGTTTAAATGACCGCCCTTTTTCTAAGCAAAAATAAAACAAAACTATTTCTAAAAATTAAATCTAATATCTAACTATTTCTGCATTTGCTCCTTAATGTTGCAAGCATTCAGTATTTGCCTGGGTAGAGTCGGCTGACTGTCTTCCGCTTTTGGTTGAGCTAAGCAAACAGAATTGGTAAGAGTTGGCACCACCTTCTCAGCAAAGTCGATGATATACTTGAGATTCATCCTCTGACTATGTGGATTTACTGCGTAGGCCCAGTAATAATCTTAGTTCACTTGGTTAACCCTTGAATCGTTTCTGCCTTTTCTTTAGCTTTTTGTTTCCAGTTTGTTATTTACCATTGCTTTCTTGCATTTTTCGGGCTTACAAGTGACTGTGCAGTTAGAGGCTTTGCTTTTTGAGCAATTTTCTCAGTGATGCGCGATTAGCAGTTTTTGAGGCCCTAATCGCGCATCGGAAACTGCCTCCATTCTTTGATCCAGGCTTCTCTGATGCATCTTTCTCCTTTTGTGCATCTTCATATTTATCGGGTATAAAGATTCAAAATTTGTAAAAATAATGTCCTTGTGAGCTCTTGACACTAACCATTAAACTGCCTGTTGATATCAGCATCCTTCAGTACTCATTTAACCATGGCCTTATATGAAAGGTCTGTAATGGATGGCTCAGCAGCATTCTGTGAATCTACGGCTTTGTTGCATGCAGTATTTGTTTATGAGGGTGTCTTTTCTCTGTCTTTAGACATTGGAGCGTTACCCTTTTTTCTCATAGCTTCCTGCACATTGCTTTGTGTAACTTTTGTTTTTCATTCTTGCAGTTCACAAGTGAGGAGAGAGTAATGATAATAAAAATTGACAGGAAAGCTTTAAATGCTACGAATATGCAAAAACATGCCACCTGACATGAACTAACTCTTTGAACAACACAAAACCATATTTCATTAACAACTGGCATATAATTCATTAATTATCATTAAAGCGCGTATCCAGTTCTTGGTTTATGGAAAACTTTTTCTTGAATATTGAGCCAGGAAAATCTTCGATGGATTTTTTCTGCGATTTGCATCACAGTATCACATTTTGCAGGGTCACATTATTACAATTTCGTCGTGCTATGCTATCGCAAGATTGCTTGATCGTGCTATCGCAAAATTGCGGATCGCAATATCACGGAACGCAGTATTGCAGTATCACAAAATCGTTGATCGTTGTAATCGTTATGTGTTTTCCATGAAATTTTGCGATATGCGATATCTCATATCAGCGTTTTTTTAAGGTTTTCCGATGTGAGTTTTTATTAATGCATGTGATGCGATGGAGTTCGCGTCGCAATCTCATAGTTTATCATTTTTACTCATAAGGAAATGCCCTATCATTCTTTGCGCGATACGATGTTTCTTAAGGAGCAACATGTATCAGTACTAATTGATTTTTTGAATTTTTTAACTAAGGGTCCCCACTTACCTAGTGTCATTGCTAATACTAAATAAGGAGGGGGGGTTGTTGGTGGCCACAACAGCTGCTAACATTTTGTCTAGCTCTAAGTGGACCTTTTCCTTATATTTTGGATTTAGATGGTAAGGCCTCTACTTAACTAGCCTTGCGTCAGGTTTTAACATGATCTTCATCACTCCTAGATCTATGATTATTCCTTTCAAATCCATAAACTTGGTAGGGAATAATTCATGCTATTTGCGGAGAAATTCAGTGACCTTATCCATTATCACATCATCCCAGTAGTCTCCAATCCTTGCAAATTTGGGTTCTGCCTCCATACCAATGTTCACCTATTTAGTTCTCATCGACGTGGTTATATTAGGGTTCTCAATCTGCGGTCCTTGAACCTTGCGATGGTCTTATTCTATGGAATGTTAATTTCCCTGGAGCCTTGTCCTCCTCTTTATCCTACTACTTTTATCGACCAGATTATTGACGAATATGCCGGATGCGAAATATTCTCGTTTATGGATAGTTTTTTCGGCTACAATCAAATCAATATCCGCCCACAGGACCAATCTAAAACAACTTTTATTTGTCTATGGGGCACATTCACATATAGGAAACTCCCATTTGGTTTGAAGAATGAAGGGGCCACATTTCAGAGGGCAATGAGCTATGCCTTCCATGACATTTCAACGCTACCTTGACAATTTACCTGCTCATTCACGAAAGTGGAATGATCACCTGCAACATTTGAGAGCAATATTTTTACGGTGTCGACACTACAAGATACGACTCAATCCACACGAATGTGTGTTTTGTGTTGGTTCTGGTCGATTGCTTAGATTTGTAGTGTCTAGAGAGAGGATTCAACTCGATCCATTAAAGGTTCAGGCAATTCTTGATTTGCCTCCACCTTCAAATCTTTTACAGTTACAGAGACTCCAAGAGAAAGCAAACTTTCTGAGGAGGTTCATTCCTAATTACGCTGAGATGGCTAAAGGTTTTATGTGCCTTTTGAAAAAGGAGATACCCTTCCATTGGGATCACGTTGCGCAAGCTTCCTTTCATGCTCTTAAAGATACCTTGATTAGAGCTTCATTAATGTATTCTCCAAATTATCAAAACGACTATTACATGTATCTCGCTGCTGTAGATACAACCATTGGCATGGTTTTAGTCTAAGAGGAAAACGGAATTGAACATCTGATTTATTATTTAAGCCACAATCCCAATGATACATAAAGTAAGTACTCTTATGTCGAGAAACTAGCTTTGGAAACTGTGCAAGCTGTTCAAAGATTTCGCCATTACATCCTGCTCCGGAAAACTACTGTCATTTCGGATTGCAACCCTATGACATACATTTTGTCACGTCAATTGATGGGGGGCAAATACTCAAAATGGATAGTCATTTTGCAGGAGTTTGATTTCGAATTCATCAAGTCCAAATCAAAGAAATCTCTAGTTTTCGAGGAGTTACTTTGTGACCTTCCCTCGACCTCCATTAATTCAACATCTGAACCATCGATTTTGGATGAGTTTCTGTTTCTGATATCGTTTTCTGACCCGTGGTATGGAGATATACTGATCTATCTCTAGACCCAAACTTTTTGGTCGAATACCTCCCACTCACAACAACGACGTATTCGATACCAAGCCAAAGATGATCTAATCATTAGTGACACCCTTTACCGTCGTGGTATCGATACGATTTTACGGAGGTGCCTCACGCATGAGGAAGCTGAGAAAGCACTGAATGATTGTCATTCAGGTGCCTGTGGTGGACACTTATCTGGATATGTAACAGCACAAAGAATTCTCTTTGCCAGTTACTTCTGGCCAACTATATTCAAAGATTGTATTATTGTTGTCAGAAGCTGTCACGCATGCCGGATATATGACCGAAAAAAACAAATTACCACCTACATCATTACATCCAGTCATTGTTGTTGGAACATTCGCCAAATGGGGCATTGACTTCATGACATGTAACCCCACCACGGCCAAGGGGCATGGGTATTATAGTCGTTGTTGACTACTTTACCAAATGGGCCGAGGCGATGCCAACATTGAACAACAGTGGCAAAACAACTGCTCTTTTATTTTTTAACCATGTGGTTGCTCGGTTTGGTGTACCACAAGCCATAGTTACAGATCATGGGTCCCATTTTCGCAATCACATGATGGTTGAGTTGACTGCTAAGTTAGGACTGTCACATGATAGTTCTACCCCTTATTCCCCGTAAGTGAATGGACAAGTTGAGGCCATCAACAAAATCCTGAAGCGGATGTTGTGGAGAAGGATAGGGGTCCATAAGCGAAACTGGCACTTAATCTTGTACTCTGCTTTGTGGGCATATCGAACCTCGATGAGAAATGCAACTGGATTCACATCCTTTCAGTTGGTGTATGGTTTGGAAGCAATCTTACCGATGTAATGTGAAATTTCATCTCTCAAACTCGCGATTGACCTATTACCCGACACTTCTAAAGAAGAAGCACATTTCTTGGAATTAATCCATCTGGATGAAACCCGTCGTGATGCCACATTGGCTAACAAAGCGCATAAGAAATGAATCAAGGCGCAATATGATAGAAATGTCAAGCCTCGTATCTTCTCAGAAGGAGACCTGGTCTTGCTTTACGATCAAGAAGCTAATAAACTTGGAGCAGGGAAATTCGAACCGATGTGGATGGGTCCTTATATTGTCAAGCGTGTTCTGGCAAAAGGTGCCTACGAGTTAGTAGATTATGATGGGATTCCATTGTCGCAGCCCCGAAACGGGTTGTACCTCAAACGTTACTATGCTTGATTGAGTGTAGTAAAACTCACTGTATATATGCTTTCATTGCATGTGTGTGTGTATCTTTTAGAGTTTTTATCTGGTTAGTAATTCGCTTTGCATTTGTTGCAGATGTCGGAGTCTTCAGAACCTTTTGTTGGTTACATCAATGGTGCTAGTCGTAGTACGCAGAACTTGTCTTTTGCAACATGGGCTATTTTCACTCCAAGTGGCGAGTTAGTGAGTTTTCAAGGGATTTGTATTGGTCGATCGACAAACAACATCGCTGAGTATAGCGCGTTGATTGAACTTCTCTCTGATGGAATTTCACTTGGCAATCACCGAATCATTGTTAGACTGGACTCGCAACTCATTGTACTACAACTAACAAATATTTATACTGTCTGAAATCCAACAATTTTTTGTATGTTCCTTAGAGTTCGTATTTTGGAAAGGCATTTTGAACACATTCAATATCAATATATTTCCAGAAATGTTAACACATTAACTAATTCTCTAGCGAATTATGTGTTAAATAGACATTTGTGACACATGTAAAAGTAATATTTTCAATTCACATCATCACTTGAATAAGATTGCATATAACCATAAAAGCTCTGAAAGTAGAATAGATAGGTGTTTTAAAAGTTTTTAGAAAATTTGTGTCCAAGACACATTTGGTCATCTGACCCAAAAAACTCAAAATGCATGCAAAACATCCTAAGTAGATCTAGTGATGCTCATGATAACAGGTCACAACCTATGCTATCATGCACAAAAGCCTCGCCCAGCGACTAGGAACACCAATAGTGTGGCATTGTAGCCTCATAGGTAACTCCTCGATCTGGACATCCGGAATACCAAGGGTTAATCCCTTTATGTGATCCTGCAACTCTGTTAAGGTCTTGGCCAAATCTAAGTCTTGGAGAACTGCTCTCCCAATGTTTTCCCGCGCCGCCCACCTGCACCCTGTTAGTGCCCCACAGGTCGAACAATACCCACATCTACATGCATAAGAATGATTCTAGTTCAGTCTTGGAAACATTAAAAACACAAAAAAACATGTAGAAACTTGAAAAAAATCAAAAAACAATTTTGGTCAAACAATTTACCCATAGCACCTCATTGTGCTCCATCTGGTAGAATCAAATCCGAATCTCCACGAAAATCCACCCCTGAGTATGGATGCTCCTCAATGACAAGGTGTTGTCGCTCGAGCCAACTGAAGAATGCAGTGGAAAAAATGATTGTTGACTGACACGCATGTCGAGCCATCAATTCGACCCACCTTTACATACGTGGATCTCTAGGACCAGCTACACCCAGTGATACATGTTGTGGTTGCATCAATGGGATTCTCTCTAAGGTAAGAGTGATTAAGATCAAACCATAGCAGAAATTCTTTGTCTTACCACTTTTTACCTTGGCCAGTTGTTCTTTCAGTGAAGAAAGCACAACCTCTCACCAGTTGAAAACTTTTGGCTCTAGACACTCTAGTGCATACTGCATATATGATCTGTTTGCCAGATGTAGTGTCACACTGCCAGCCAATTTTAAGATTGTAAAGAGGATCATTCTCAAAGGCAAATCACCTACATCCCTGATGTTTATTTTCCCATCCTTGCTAGGTTGTGTACTTGATCGACAAAAGCGTCTAATATAATCTCTCACCTATTCACCTCCACGGGAAAATCTAGAAAGTGAGATGGGGGCACCTCGCCTCGACAGTCCGATAAGAAAATAAATATCATCAATGGTAATAGGGGCCATCTTGTCCCTAATATGAAAATTCTAATTTGTCAGATCCCATGCATGAACAAGGAACTGTAGTAGTTCAATATGTTGCCTCATTCCGGACAACTTGAAGTATTTAAGTAACCCACAATTTTTGCGGGCCTCAATTGTACCTGGATTGTTTAGGGCAACCATGTCTTGTTCTTCGTGCTCTCTTTCTCGCCATGTAATCGACATTCTGATATGATGAAAGGCTGAAACACAATCATAAGCTTAGTTAGGATCCTTTCCATGCAAAAACATGAAGAATTTTGGGGCAAACAACTAAATCAAACTTGGGAAACTCACCCAGCACAGCCCAGGCACAGAGATAGTGATCCGGACTTAAATAGGAACGCAATAAAACACAGAGATAACCATAAAGACAGATATGCAGCGGAAATAATACTTTATTTCATTACTGTAAAATACGGAAATATGCTTACAAACAGAAATGGAAATAAACCAGCTAGGGCGATGGTACCTTATCTCTGAGAAGAGATGTGGCGACTACATGCCTCTGAACTGTTCTAAAATTGTGTTACAATGAGGCTCAAAGGCCTATTTATTGTTGAGAAACAATGGAAAACCCTTAACATTCCGAAATCTAACCCTAGAAGATGAAACGCCAAATTGTGGGCCCCGTTTGGGTAAATTGGTACATCAATTTCCCGGGGTCGTAACTTTGGCATACGATCTCCGTTTGACGCGTACAATAGCTCGTTAGAAAGATCTATCCGAGCACTACAACTTTGGGAGGCAACATGGGTCCATGGGTCCATGGGTCCATGGACCCATGTTGCCCTAGATTCCCAAAAAAACGTCGTTTAGGGCCTCAAAACGGCTCCGGAAGTTCAAGACCCGAAAAACTGCTAAAAATAGTAAACTATGCTACAATTTAGGAAACTGAAAAGACTGAAAGAGACAGTTGTGGGGGTCCAAATGGGATAGGTGGGTGGCCACCAACATCCACCTGGATCATTCCTCCCCCCTTAGGAAGTAATGGTCCCCATTGCGTTGAGTTCCTCCATCTGCTGAACTTGTCCTGCAATCTCTGATGTGTCCAGTAATGGTGAGAAGCATGGTCGACGATGGTCCATATTGAACACTTGGTGTAGGCAAAGGAATGGAGGAATGATGTGCTCCAAAGAATTGTTCCCCACAGCCTTGGTACTGCTGTAAGGACCATGTCGGAGTGGTCTGAGCTTCTGATGGGTTCTAGTAAGGCGTTCTCTCTGTAGATGCAACCAGACTTTGTTACCCACCTGAAACTTGTGTGGTATCTCTATGGGTGAGGAGAAGTTGTTCATGTGTTCTATCATGACCGTATCCCTTTGCTGCTGCTGCTGCATGGAGGAACCCTTTGCAGGGGTCATGGATGTAGCAACGATCTTCCCCTTACTTTGGGAGTGAACCAGACAGATAAATTTCCTGGTCTGGGAGATGAGCTTGCTGCCTTTCTTAGCAGTGATCAAAGATGTCGCAGCAAGTGGGGCTACCTCCAGTATCCTATATAATGAATTATTTAAAGAAATAATGACAGCACGAGGCCTTGACTCATACACAGCATGTCGCCTCCACAAGTATGGTTGGCCTAATAATACATCACAAACATCCAGAGGTGTAACATCACACAATACCTCGTCTGTGAAGGGCTTGATGCTGTAGGGAAGGCGACACTGTTGGCAAACTTTGAGATCTCGTCCTTCATGAAGCCACCCGATATTGTACGGTTGTGGGTGTGGTGTAGTCGGTAGGCCCAACCGATTCACGATCTCTGCCGAAATGAGGTTCTTTTGGCTGCCACTGTCAATAATGAATTGCAGCGGCGAACCCTTCACCCACATTTGTGAGTGGAAAAGACGCTCCCCCTCTTCTGGATCTACAGGTTCATTCTTCTGGATATTGGCAGTGGCAACAGTGGTGCTGGGATCCGCATCAATGATCTGCTTCCCTTTACCATTCCCCTTGTCAGGTTCTAGCTCAGGGTCAGAACATGCATCTGATTCGGAAGCCTTCAACTCGGCCACCAACGACTTCTTGGTCCGATGCTCACTTGTGTTATGAGTGGGACTCTTGTGGAACTCACACCACTTTCCTGTGTCCTTCTTCGGCTTTGTGGTGTTGTTCTTTTCTTGCGGCTTCGACGGGTTGTCTTGGGTCACCTCGCCTTGGCTTTGTCCTTTGGGCTTCGGATTTGCAGATCCAAAGTCTCGCTTCTTCTGTTTGAACTTTTGCTCGATTTTGACAGCGTATCGATATGCTGTGTCGAGTGAGGAAATGTTCAAGAATCCCATCTCTTCCTGGATGTATCTGTGTAGGCAGCCACGGTATTTGAGTACCAGATGCAGCTCAGAATCTTTGATACCCAACTGTGTGCGAAGGGTATGAAAAATGTTTGTGAACTCGGGCACATCTTGGTCTCGTCCCTGCCGCAGTGTGGTCCATTTGATGTATTTGTCCTCATAGCTTCCAACAGGGTAGTATTGCTCCTTGATGGCATCCCGGAAGTCATTCCAAGTGGTTTCGGCTGAAAATAGTGAGCCTGTACTTTCATCCTTCTGCTCGCAGTAGGTTTCCCACCAGTCCTTGACGTGGGGGGCTGCTTTGAGAAGAGCGAAAACAATCTTTTCCCGATTTGAAAATTCATGAACAGAAAAGTACCCATCTAGCAGATTTAACCATTTATCTACGGCATCTGCGTCTATTTGACCCTCGAAGATGGGGATTTCAAAATTAACTTGTACCTTAAATGGTGTGGCGTTTCCAGAGTAGCTGTTGGAAGCTGATGTGTCGCCTCTGGGTAGCCGCTGAAGGATCTGCGCAAAGCTATCCATCATCGCATTCCTTTGTCGCTCGAGCACTTCTTCGAGCAAGATTTTGATAGGATCTCCTACCCCCTCGTCTTTCTTATCATCCGCCATGGGAGGCTGTCGGGATTTGCGAGGCTGGTCTTGCAAAGGTTCGACCAGTTCAAGCCCTAACTCCTTATATCCCGACCTCGTTGGGGACATGTAAAGAAAAACAAAGAAAAAGCAGACCGCTCTGATACCACTGATCCGGACTTAAACAGGAACGCAATAAAACACAGAGATAACCATAAAGACAGATATGCAGCGGAAATAATACTTTATTTCATTACTGTAAAATACGGAAATATGCTTACAAACAGAAATGGAAATAAACCAGCTAGGGCGATGGTAGCTTATCTCTGAGAAGAGATGTGGCGGCTACATGCCTCTGAACTGTTCTAAAACTGTGTTACAATGAAGCTCGAAGGCCTATTTATTGTTGAGAAACAATGAAAAACCCTTAACATTCCGAAATCTAATCCTAGAAGATGAAACGCCAAATTGTGGGCCCCGTTTGGGTAAATTGGTACATCAATTTCCCGGGGTTGTAACTTTGGCATACGATCTCCGTTTGACGCGTAAAATAGCTCGTTAGAAAGATCTATCCGAGCACTACAACTTTGGGAGACAACATGGGTCCAGGTCCATGGACCCATGTTGCCCCAGATTCCCAAAAGAACATCGTTTAGGGCCTCAAAACGGCTCCGGAAGTTCAGGACCCGAAAAACTGCTAAAAATAGTAAACTGTGCTACAATTTAGGAAACTGAAAAGACTGAAAGAGATAGTTGTGGGGGTCCAAATGGGATAGGTGGGTGGCCACCAACATCCACCTGGATCAGATAGTGCGCTGCAGAGCATGCAACCTTCTATCTGGGTGCTCTTCAGCGAAATTTTCGATGTGAAAGCCTGCGCTGATCCTAGGGCAAAAAAATGAAACCCCAGGGGCTCCAAAAAACCCTAAAACTTGCATGAAATGACAAAAGAATGACCTGAAAAGAAAGAAGAGAGGTTAAGGTCCTACCTGGTTCAGACGGATCGAGAAATGGTCCGAAGAATCTCTCGAAATCAACTGATGAAGTTCAGGGTAAAAAACTAGCTCAGAGCACAAAACTGAATGGTAAGTTCCAAATGGTAAAAAAGTCATGGTAAAAACTTGTTTTATGTTTATTTCATGTTCATTAATCAAGTAAACATTAGTATTTGCCTATTTTTACTTATGAAACAAGTATTTTTAATCCATTTGGTGGTATTTTGAGCAGGTTTTGCAGAAATTGTACCTTTGACCACAGAGCACACTTTTATCTCTTTTTCGAGCTCTGTTAAAAATGAAAAAGGAACCCCCTTGGAGTCCTCTTTAAGCTCTTTTCAAATTCTCTAAATATGAAAAGGTTGTTGAGCGCTTGTCATTTCCAGCTCGTTAACAGATTGGAAACGAGATCTCTCTTGTATTATTTTACGTTTTTTTGGGGTTGAGAGATCAATTTACGAAAAAGAACTTGTGGAGTTTTCTTTTTGTCCCTTTTCAAACTCTCTAAACATGAAAAGGACCGAGTTATCTTTGTCGTTAAACTCGTTAAAACATCAAATAGCGACAAACTTGTCCATCTAGACAAGACCGAGTTTCACCTTCTCTAGACTCGTTAAAACATCAAATAGCGATGGATTCACCCAAAGGGTGAAATTATACAACAAGCATATGTTATCCTCAATCTTGATAAAAATAAAGAGGTACTGGTTAGCAATGACTAGGGAAAATGGGAAAAAGGGGAAAATCACTTTATGGTAGCAGGTTGCTCTTGAACATGACACTTTCACTCCATCACCGTGACTATTTGGGTTGGGTTATTAGCTTGATGGTTATCACACCGTTGGTCTATCATACCATCCATCACTTTGTTTTGGGTCAATGCTACCAATTCATTTTAGTGTCGCTGACATGTTCAAGAGAAGTCATTCAGTTAAAATTCATTCTTTGCAATACCATAAACCTTCATTTTCATGACCGCCATTCCTGAACCTTGTGTCATCAGTCAAATTCCATCTCTAAAATCACTACACTCATTTCGTGTTGTTGATGTGGGATATATCAAAGCCCTTCTGTGACGATTCACTTCTTGTCGACATCAACACATTATCCAAGAAGTTGACTTAGAAACACCCTTCCAGTACCTTGAGGCTTGCATACATCAATGACAAGTTTCTTGCTTCCGGTGACAAGTCGACATCAATGACCTTCGACTGAAAGACTTTGTATGGTGTTCGACATCAAATCATCCATTCACACCATGTAGAATGTACTACAGTACCTTGAGGATCATTATCATTATCGACGATTTCTCTCGCATCTATTAACAACTTACATCATTGGCTTGTAATCAGATGGTGTCTTCCCATGTTCGACTTTAGATCATATATTCACATGGTTAGACTCATACTTGAGCGAACGATTGAACGAGACAGAAGACCCCAGATCTAGTTTCATCCATCCAAGCTGCGATTTCAAGAGTATTAAATCATATGTACAATGACTTTACATTGATGGTCATTCCAATCATGGGTCTATATCTGTAGACGACTGTTCATGTACATGTAGTGAAAGTTTATAAGCTGAGCATGGGTATGCCTTCCCTCAGGGATTCATGTAAAAATAAAAAAACATGATATATGTATTGTAATTGATGCAAGTCACTTTCCACTTCGATACCTCCTCATCACATCGTAAAGCATTTCATTCGACATTGGCATTTTTCTGACTTCATGCTTTAGGGGGCAACTGTTACAGATCCATTTGGGCACATCAATCCCATCATCTATATCAGTGTTTTAGGGCTCATCAAACCCTAATTGCAGTTGCTACATGCCCTAAACAAGTCACCCCTTTGAATGCCTCCTTCCCAGATAGTTTTGTGACTTGAAGACATCCAGAAATAGCCTCTAGAGGGACCAGTGCAGGTAGGCCCATGTAAGGGTGCGCTGCAAAGCAGTTAAGTCCATGCTAGGGTGCTCTGCAGAGCAGTTAAGTCCATGCTAGGGTGCTCTGCAGAGCACTTAGGCTTCCTTTCACCTGCACTAGGTGAGTTTGAGTGAAATTCACATAGGGTTTGGGGAATATTCTTATGTTTTGGAGTCATCTAGAAGGTTCCCTCACTTATCAACTCTTATGAGCTCGAAAATGGATGAGGAATGAGTTAAGATGCATCCTATCCTCTCATCCCTTACTCCATGGAACTAATTCTAAGTATGGAAGGACATTCAATGCCACCATTTATGACAAAACTTCCTTCATCTCCCTATAAATTGACCACTCATCTAAGTGATCAGGGGCTGGATTATGTTGAATTGTAAGGAGATAATGTTGCTATGAGAATTGGCTTTGAAGCAAGTATTGTAATGCTACAAGTTTGTCATGCTTTTGATGTGATGTGGATGGGATCCAAGCTGGAGGAATGACTTTGAATCAGACACAAATGGTTGTAATTCCTTCTTCTATTCAATAAAGTGTTTGAACCTTTCTCCCATGTGTTTGTATTGTTTTATAATCCTTATATGTGTGAAATGTAGCTGATTCCATTCACTTATATAAATATTCAATAGATCTTTTGCTTTTATCGATTCTTTGTTTTCTGTTGTGTTTACAGGTACCTCTCAAGCGTATTAAGTACGGGAAAGAGCGACAGGATCAATACAAAGGAGATGAGAGGAAAGTGGAACTACAAGTAAGTCTTCTCATCTTATCTGTTGCTTATAGGGAAAGACTAAAATACTTTAAACTATTGTTCTAGATATGACTACTTATCTAAGGAATTAGTATTTATCCGTAGATACCAAATTCTCCAAAACACCTTCGCTTCTGCCCATGCCCTAACTCGCTAACTGTTTCCATCTCCCTACCCTCATACATAGAGATTTAATGCTAACCATCTTAAACCATCTAGACTGTGGTCGCGTGCATCCCACATGCCATCTGTACCTCGTTTCAGTTCTCGAGGAGGAGACAAGTTGTGTCTCTGAGCCCCTCATAATGCATTTCATCCACCCCCATAGGGATACGAAATAAACATTTCTTATTAATATACTAATTATTTAATTAATTAATAAACTAATCTATTTAACATTGTTTTTTTTTATATAAACTTAGAGGGGACAGAAGGGGGGTGAGTACTTTATGTCCCTAAAGAGGATAAAGTGTTCAGGTACTCATGGGGTCTTGGTTGTATGACAAATAAAAGCAAAGATATATGGTCTCTACCAGGGACTTTTGTTAGCCAAAAAACATCAGGGTGACACACTTATGATTATGGGTGATTCTCTCCTAATCCTGCATCACTTGGTCAAAGGCTCCATCCCAAAGAAGATGTAGATGGAAAATATCATGAAAAGTATCAAGAAAATTGTGGAAGATATCCATCCAAAACATATTTCCATGTTCTAAGAGGCTTCAACATACAAGTTTGCTAATGAAGGGTGTAAACAAAAGGTAGGTGAATTAAAGATTAATGGTGAAATCAAGCCTGCTATAATTCCCTAATGGCGGATGAAGTCTATTAAAAAAATTCCGTAGTAGCGTTATGTGTTGTACTTTTCCATTTTGTTGGGGCAATTTTGTAAGGTATGCACCTTTGAAACCCCTCTTTTTATTACTCATATATATTCTCCTCAAAAAAATCATGTATTCCTATTAGAAAGGAGAGAACAATTGATAAATGTTAATGAATTAACTTTATGATGCTTGATGTATTTACTGCGAACTAAACACAAAATTATATAATACAAAGGTATAGTGTAATTTATAGATGGAATAACCTTTTTCACTAGAATCTGACAATACAATTTCAAGCGAAATTGCCATTTTTTGTTGTTCAAAATACATTTTTGAATGCATAAATGGATTCAACACATTGTACCGTGTTGTTATCCCGGGTGGTTGGGACGGTGCAATATTGCCCTCCCCACCCGCATTCGAAACACGCATATGGATTTGCTGGGTTGTTGTCGGTTGACGCAAGATATGTATGGATTGTATCACGTTATAATATGATTGTATCATGATGTAATATAAAGCTTCTTCATTGGGGATTTCCCCCTAACAAAAAAAAAAAAAAGAAAGCAATATTGAAAAACCCCTAGGGCACTCGAATTCTATAGATTAAACAACTTAAACTCAAGCTTCTAAGTATCTACCAGATTTTGGTTAAAATTAACTAGAAAATGAAAAAACCATGTCATCTATAAATTAGATTAACAAAAGGGATAAAGTATAAATATTTTCCTAGATTTAACAGTGAAATGGCTATAGAAAAATAGATCCCTTATCTTATAAACAAAATAATCTCATGTTTAACTTAACCATAACTTCAAAATTAAAATAATAATACAAATAAATAAAATAACCTTAAAATTAAATAATAATAATAATAATACAAATACACTTTTCGATTTTTAATAAAAACGAACGGTACTACTATACACGCCTTCACTTTTAATGTCTTCACCTTTCATTAAAATTGGGTGGCAGTCTGAACTCTCAACATAAAAATATATATACATGGCGGTCAGCAGCGGGTAACGTGAGGGACAAAGGTTTCCAGTCCCTCTTTTATTTATTAATTAATAATCATTATTTTTGCTGTTGGTGTGCTTTGTTTTTTTCGGGTAGGTTGGGTTGTTTATGGTACTTTGGAAACCCTTGTGCTGAACAACCATTTCAGCATTTCATGGCTGCCAAGCTCTAGGTAGGGCGGCCATTTCTGATATATGCGTTAATCCGCTCCATTTGATTCTGCACGTGTGTTCTTAGTCACGGCCGCGTCGGCAGATGAGCGAAGAAGAAGAAGAAGCAGGGCGTTGGATTTGAGGTAAGCGAAACACGGCCTAAATAACGCAAGGTCAAGAAGTAATTGCGAAAACAGATACATACAGACAATGCTGTAGTTGTTTGCATTAGCCTCTGCCTGCAAAGCGCATTCAAATATTTTTTTTGGTTAAATAGTATTCTTTTGGCTTGATTTTGTTTCTAGTGACCATGGACCGGATCCAAAAAGTTAGGGTTTGTTAGGGTTTCTTTGATTCGTCTGGGAAGATTTAGTTCTGGTGATCCGGTTGGAGAAGAGGGTTCTACTGGAGTTGATTGCCGAGGGTTTAAGCAAGAGGTGTCGAGGCGAGTGGGGGTGATTTCAGATATATTATTGCGTAGGAGTGGGAGGAATTAGAGTCAGAATTAGTACCAGAATCGGAATTGGAGTCGTCAACTAGGGCTTTTTGTTGGAAGGAAGGCTGGTCTTTGGAACCAGCCTCGTCCAGGCTGATGCAGTGGTGGAATTTAGTAGGAGAAGGAGAGAAGAGAAGAGGACTAGGGCCCACAGGTGCTTTGCAATGGCGAATTCTGGCACCGGCAACAGGTTTGTATCGGTGAATCTGAATAAATCTTATGGGCAGCATACGAGTAGTTCAGTTTCCAGCCAGTCAAACATCGGGAGACCACGGCCGTCTGGCCATAGCCATGGGCACGGGGGAATGCTCGTTCTTTCCAGGCCGAGAGCGCAAGTTGCTGGGCAAAAGGGCTCGAGACTTGCAGTGCCTCCTCCCATGAATTTGCCATCCTTGCGAAGAGAGCACGGAGCCAGTGATATAGCAGTTGGGCATGCTGTTGGAGGTGGGAACACAGTCTCTGCCGCAGGCTCAGGCTCAGGATCATTTGGTTGGAGCAAATTGCCCCCTGAAAATACTAGTATTTCTCATGATGGAGATCAAACTGGTATGACGGTAGATAGCTCTTCTGGAAGATCGGTTGCTTTGAGTGCAGAGTTGACATGGGGAGCTCCTCTTCCACCAGGTACTACTGTAAATCTTGTTGGAGATTCAAGGGATAGAACAAGGTGCTCCTCGGGTCCAGGGATTGGATCGAATGTTTACATGCCTCCTGCAGCAAGAGCATCATTAGTAAACAATGGGGCGGTGACACCTGTTGCTGTTACTCAACAAGTGGAGAAATCTGTTGTGCTAAGAGGAGAAGATTTCCCGTCCTTGCAAGCTTCTTTGCCCCACGCACCTATGCCACAGCAGAAACAGAAAGAAACACAGCAGAAACAAAGGAAAAACCAAGAAGATTTGAAAGAGCAAAAATTTAAGCTTCAGCAGCTTTCCCAACAACATCAGCAGGGATATCAAGACGAGTTATCTGTGCATCGGCCAACGGTTTCTGAGGTTGATTTGGCACCTCCAATGCGACCTCTGCTTAAGCCTAGACAACCGCAACATCTTCCTAGAGAAAAAGTTCAGGTTGATGATGGATCAGGAGTGTCACCCGGGCAGCATCCACGGAAGCCAGAAGGGTATTCGTCTGGCCCCCCTCCTCTTGTTAAACTCAATCATACATCCAATTGGGCAGATGATGAGCGGGATACTGGCCAGACTTTCCCCGATCGAGATCGAGAACGGGATTACTCAAAGAATGATTCTCACTGCAATGATAACGTCCGGTATGGGAGTTTTCAAAGAAATGGATCATTTACTAGTTCCAATCCTAGTCGTGAGGTTCGTGACACTAATAATTTTTTGGATAAGCATTATGAAAGAGAAATTGATTCTAGTAAAATTTCAATTAAAGGTAGTTTTAGAGGTGATTCAAATGGGAGGGATTCGTGGCCAGTTGGAAATGACAGGGATTTGAGCTCCAGGAAAAGTTCAGCTGTTCAAAAAGAAGGGAACTTTGGCAGCGATACGGGGTTTGATAGGGACAGGGGTTTTCTGAGGTCTGGAAATATAGGTAGGGAAAATACCAGTAGAGATTATGATATAGAAAATAAGTTGAATAAAGGTTCAAATCTGAGGAAGAGTGTACAAAGTTGGGAGGTAGATAATGGTCGAGAAAGCTTAACGGGCAGAGAATCTATTGGAAAGGATAGTGGGAATTGGGATCCAGGTTTCAGAGACACTTTCAGCAGAGGTTATACACAGGAGGGGCAGATGGGTAACCGTGGAAGAGATGGGTTTGGCCGAAGAGTTGTTGAACAGAACTTTGTGACTGGCAGATATGGTAGATATGGTGATACATTTGGCAGGAATAAAGGTTTAAATAATGATAGTCCTCGAAGTAATGCATGGAACAAAGCTGCATTCTCCACAGGAAGCAAGGGTATGCATTTGGATGACCCCATCCTGGATTTTGGCAGGGAAAAACGTTTATCTTCCAGTTCTGGAAAGCCATATTCAGAGGATCCCTTTATGAAAGAGTTTGGCAACATCTCTTATTTTGAATTAAGAGATCCATTTGTTGGTGGGCATGGTGCAGAAATTAAGGTTTCTAGGAGGAAAAAAGATGATTCCAAACAAGCTAATTTCCATGATCCTATTAGAGAATCCTTTGAAGCTGAACTCGAGAGGGTTCAGAAGATGCAGGAGCAGGAGAGGCAAAGGATGATTGAAGAGCAGGAGAGAGCCCAGGAGCTTGCTCGAAAAGAAGAAGAAGAGAGGCAGCGTCTAGCTAGAGAAGAGGAGGAGCGTCAAAGGAGACTTGAAGAAGAGGCCAGAGAAGCTGTATTGAGGGCAGAGCAGGAGGCCTTGGAGACGGCTAGACGATTGGATGAAGAGAGAAGGGCCAGGGAAGAAGAGAAAAAAAGGATTATGCTGGAGGAGGAGAGAAGAAAAGAAGCTGCAAGACGGAAACTGCTTGAGTTGGAGGAAAGAATTGCAAAGAGGCAGGCAGAAAGTAAAAAGGAAGAAGAGGCAAAAGTTGATGATGTTAAACTTCCAACAGGAGGAAGATCCACAAAGGACAGAGATGGCTTACGGCAGCTAGATGCAGGGGAGTGGGAAGATGAAGAAAGAATGGTTGATCGACTCACAAGTTCTGCATCTTCTGAAAGTTCAAATCTGAGTAAATCATTTGAGGCAGGGCCACGAACCCAAGTTTCACGTGATGCAGACATATTTGCTTCTGATAGAACAAAATCCATGAATCCATGGAGAAGAGAGTCGACTGAAAATGGAAATGGTTCACTTTTTATGTTCCATACAATGGTTACTGACCAAAGTAATTACTACAGTGCAAATCGGGAATCCTTGCATGGGGGAAGAGGACTTCCACGCAGAGATCTCTTTGATGGTACCAGAAGCGGGTCTGCTAAATTCCTTTCCAAAACAGGGAGGTTGGAAACAATGCAGGTGAATGACCATGTGCCTTATCGAATTGATCAGAGATGGATTTCTGGTGACGATAGTGCACATCATCCTAATGTGGATACTGAATTCCTCGAGAATGCAATGGATGGGTATGCTGACATTATATGGGAGCAGGACAAACAGGATTCATGGCAAGCTCAAGGGCATCATCGAAAATCTGCTGTTCCTTACACACAAAATTCTGAGGTTGAAGAGTTTGCTTTTGGGAGATCACGTCATTCAGTTAGACAACCTCGAGTTCTTCCTCCCCCTTCTATGATGCCCCTACAGAAAGGTTTATTTAAGAATGGTGCTGAGAAACCTATGACCTCTCCTTTGTTAGGTGATGAGCCTAAGAGAAGTCCTTCAGCACATGATTGTAATGTGGAATCAAGCATAGAAAAAGATCATAGAGACGAGAGTGAAGCAGAAGTTGTATCACTATTGCAGGATACGCTTGCCTTTCAGGAACAGCAAGATTTAAAGAACATGGTGCAGTTTGAGTCACAATCTCTTTTGTCTATTTCTACACAACCTAGTTCTCCAGGTCATGTCTTACATGATAACTTGGAAGGTGAGGAAAGTCCTAGTTCTCAGCAAGATGAAGCAGAGGTAACAGCCATGTCTCACCTAGATGATAGACTGGGATCTGCTGAGAAGTTGGAGTTGGAGGGGCATCTGGAGAATGATGCCCCCACTTCAAAATCTGTCAGTCTAGAAAAACATGAGGAATGGATGATTGAGGATGAAAATTATTTTGGTGAGGAAGAAGAGTATGAAGAAGAGGATAATTTGTATGCAGAAGAGAATGAAGTGTATGAGAAAGAGGAAGCCAACCCAGAAGAAAATCAAGAGTATGAGGATTTATATGAAGAAGAACAAAAAGTAAAGGTCCATAATGAACACCAAAACACATCTACCAATGAGGAGATTGAAGTAGAAGAACCTGTGATTCATGATTTTGAAGAGCCAGTTGAGCCAGATAGAAATGAGAGTGAGTTACAGGGAAAACATGATAGCAGTGTGCATCAAGCAATGCCCTTTGAGGGTGAACTTTTAGTGGTTACAGATCACGGTGAACATGAAGTCCATGAGAATGAGGCTTCAGAGATCGAGGAGGGCTTCATCAATGAGGAAGAAGATTCAGATAAAGTACAACAATCAATGATCCAACAACCTATTGTTCAGCAAGCCCCTATGATGGAGACATCTAGCTTTACTTCTATGGAGGCATCTAGCTTGGCCTCAATGGAGACATTGCAAGTTGGACAGTCAGATGCACATAATTCCTTCCAATCTCTGGTTCAACCACTGCAACATTCTTTATCCTTGGGATTTTCGTCCTCGCCCCAGTCAAACATATCTTCAACTACTACTCCAGTAGGTCCATCAATATTGGCACCCATTTCAACACTTCCCAGTCAACCAGAGATACCCATCAAATTGCAATTTGGTTTATTTCCTGGACCTTCAATTCTACCAGCTACAGTTCCTGCAATTCAAATTGGCTCAATACAAATGCCTTTGCATCTACATCCTCAGGTTTCCCCATCGCTTGCACAAATCCCTCCTTCCCAACCTCCTCTATTCCAGTTTGGTCAATTGAGATACCCAGCTCCCATATCTCAAGGGATTCTACCATTAGGACAACCACCCATGCCTTACATGCATCCTACTGTTTCAGCACATTTTTCATTGGGGCAGCCTGCGTTGCAATTATCTACTCAACAGATTTTAGATTCTTCTTTACAGAAATTATCTGTGATTGATATGCACCAGAATAACAGGCTGGTAAGTCAGGCAGAAACTGACACACAAGTACCGAGTTCATCCTTGGTAAACAAGCCTACTATTGTGGAAGTAAACACTTCCCACGAAAAGAGAGATAGCCTGGACAATGATCAGTTGTCAGCAAATACGAATTTGACATCTGGTTCAATTGAAAATTCAAGTCTTCGGCAGAATCAAAGTGATTTATCTTTGTCTGCAGGAAATGAACAGATAAAATCATCTAAATATTCTCAAGCAGAAAAGACAGTAGCATCTAAAATTTACAAGTCTGTCACTAACTATACTGTCCTTAAGGAGACTGGAAGTGAGTGTGGTTTAGTACAATCCTATTCTGGTGGATATCAGGCAGTGGGTACAGTTGGCCGAGGTAAGGGGAGCAGAATTATGCATGGTGCGAGAACAACTGCATCAGGATTATCCGCAAACCCAGCAGACGGGATGTGGTCTGCGTCAGATTCTAGTAAGCCTAAGCAAGGTCGCAGGAACATCCGCCGAAGTGAATTCCGAGTTAGTGTTGATAGGAGGCAGCTTGAATCTTCAGCCTCAAATGGCATCCATAGACAAGAAGAAAAGTTGCAGAATTCTGTACCGCCTGATTCAGCATGTGGTTTAACGAGCAGAGGGGCGAAAAAGGATTTGGGGTTGAGTACTGATAAGCTGGTAATATCAGAAGTTGGTTCAAGGACGGGCTATGGGACTTTGTCCACCGTTCACCATGAAGACAAAGTGGACAAAGTGACAGGCAGCAAAGCACCCCAGAAAAGTGGTTTGCATGTGCCAATGGTGAATGGTTCTCGTTCAACTGAAGGAACTTTTAGAAAACATGAAAATTCTGAAGTGGCAGATGATGTCCCTTTGCAGAGTGGCATTGTACGCATTTTTAAACAGTCTGGCATTGAGACCCCAAGTGATGTGGATGATTTTATTGAGGTGAGGTCTAAAAGGCAGATGTTAAATGATCGGCGTGAGCAGAGAGAGAAGGAGATTAAGGCCAAATCAAAGGACTTGAAGGTATTTGAGACTGCTAGCAGTTTTGATTCTTTTTATTTTTGTTTGGCAATATTTATTCTCTAATTGTGAAAGTTCATCCTTTCAATTCACTGATGGTTGTTATCGTGATTAAGACAAAGGATCAGGTTGCTCGGAAACAAAGAAACCCTGTAAAATTAGCTGCCCAAGGAGATGTTAATCCAGCTATGTCGCATAGGCTTACTATGTCCTCAGGAGGAGAGAGACGAAATTCAACAACACCGTCTACAGTTGTGTCAGAAAGTGCCTCCATTGATGGGAGAAATGTGCCTAATGCTAGTTCATCTGCTCCTTTTGTGGCTTCTGTAGTCTCTCAGCCACTGTCTCCTATTGGTACAGCAGCAGGGAACACAGATGGTTCTAATGATAAAAGATTATTATCTTCAAAGTAAGTTTGAAATGTTCTGTAAATCGACGAAATGTTCTGTAAATCGACTAAGGTTTCTTGTGACATGTCTTTGTTCATGGTAATCCAATGAAGTGATCAGCTTACTTAAAGTCTTCTCTCCCTGCAGGTCAATTCAGACAAGTCCTGTCCCCGTCATTTCACATGTTGATGCAGATGCAGGGAAAGGGCCAAGATTTGAGAACCAAAGCCTAGGACAGGATAATATTACTGGTACAATTATGGGAGCTTGGGGTAGCACCCGGTCAAGTCAGCAGGTTTCATTTTCTTTCGTGAAATGGCCAGCTTGGTCATCTCAGGATTTGATTTAAATTTTTGATATTGCATTTTTATTGCTATTTAATTGAATCTTACAGGGATAAAGTAATACTGCTAGCCTTTGAATTCATCCCAAGGAATGTACATTAGCCTAACCGACTCAGCTGTGTGTAAATTGTGAATGCAAACGGTAGTTTGAATTTTAATTTGTTTATTAGTTTGGTCTTGAAGTCTTGACAACCTCAATTGAGATAATTTAAATATGCCTGTGCATAATTACTAGCGAGGATTTATCTTTTGCTTGTGCTTTTCACAACTCTCCTATCTAGGGGTCTATTTTGCTATACGACTAAACTTTTATGTTGCAAGTATATGCCTTCTACACTTGTTTCCAGTTGAAATAAGTTTGTACATGATTTGTAGGTATGCAACTTATCAGTTGATAGTTTCCAATGTACTATGATAATAGAGAGGCAAATGGGCTTGTTGATGTGTATAGCAGTTGCGGCCTTAGTGATTGAAAATTTTCCCTGGAACTAATTCTTGCCTCTGCAACAGAAATAATGCCCAACATACATATCTGCCTGCTGCCTAAATACAGTGCCTGATAGAAAAAAGCCGAGGACAACTGCTGTGGGAAGCTCAATCTCACAATGGTTATCTTATTCGTCATAATGGAACCCTTTTGAATTTTTTTTTTAACTTTTGATAGATGTTTCACACACACTCACCACCAAGGACAGGGTGTTGACGTCCAATATTGCAAAGAGTGACACAGGAATCACAAGTCAAATCTGTTGAATTGCAAGTTTTGACTTGGATTGGGCTGGAAAAAAGTTTTTCTTTGCCCGAGTCAAACTTAAGGTTGACTGAGTTTGACTCAATTAATTGTGAGTCTCTTCTCACTGAGTTTTCCTGAGTTCTCATTTTTTTCCCGATTCTGAGGCTGGTAACTTTAATTGCATTCTTAAAACAGCTTATTCTTCTTGTCTTGACTCTTGCCAAATCAGGAATCACAAGTCAAATTTGTTGAATTGCAAGTTTTGACTTGGATTGGGCTGGAAAAAAGTTTTTCTATGCCCAAGTCAAACTTGAGGTTGACTCTATTAATTGTGAGTCTCTTCTCACTGAGTTTTCCTGAGTTCTCATTTTTTTCCTGATCTAAGCTTTTGTACCTGTGTATTTCTTTATGTCTTTGTTTGTATATTTATTTATATTTTTGTACTTGCTGGGTTTTGCTGTGCCTGAGTTAAACTCTTGGCATTTGTGTCACCATGTTTTTCCCAATTCTGAGGCTGGTAACTTTAATTGCATTCTTAAAACATCTTATTCTTCTTGTCTTGACAATTGCCAAAATTACTTATTAGATAGGTAGACATTTCCTGCTGATTATCACTGATAGTAGATACTATTATAGGTTCCACATTTGACTAGTTGTGTAATTTATATTCTGTAATCTTGTCTGAACTTAATCTACTATCATATTGGGCAGGTTGTAAGTTTGACACAAATTCAATTAGAAGAAGCCATGAAACCTCCATCTTTTGAGTCCAAACGAGCTCCACTGTTACCATTAGGTGATTGCAATGGCTTGTCTCTTGATTCTGGATTATCAGTGACTTCAATATTAGCACAGGACAAACCTTTGTCATCAGGAACAGTTCCTCTTAATTCGCTTCTGGCTGGTGAAAAAATTCAATTTGGTAAGTACATGTGCTTGATTTGCTGTCATGCTTGGAATTTTGAGAAGTGACAATGTAGTGCATATAATTTGTGAAATTGGAAACACTTTTAACTGTTACTATTTGTAATTTAAGGGGCGGTCACATCGCCAACACTACTACCACCTGGCAGCTGCTCTCTCTCACGAGCTGTTTCCACTGGGCTAGGACATTCTGTGGCATGTAGACCAGATGCATCCAGGGAGAGCAGTTTATCCACAACTGAAAGTGATTCCACAAGTTATTTTAACAAGACAGAAGATAGATGTCGACAGATGGTGGATCCTGAGGCTGAAGCTGAGGCAGCAGCTTCAGCAGTTGCAGTTGCTGCAATTAGTAGTGATGAATCTATTGGTAGTGGGTTAGGTGGCATTGTGATGTCTGTCGCAGAAAATAAGGGTTTTGGGAATTCGGATGTAGGTGCAGCTCCAGGAGGTAGACAATTTCTAAACCTCCTTTATTAAAAAACTTCTCAATTGTATTAAAATTTCAAAGTATGAAAAGTTGGTTTGACCTGCTATCTATTTTCTTCTAATATTTGAGTATTGAGGTCTGCAAGGGTGAGATTAACTGGATCTTCAACTAAGCAAGGCATTATTTATCTGATCCTGATGTTCAATTCATTCAAGCAGGAATATCTACTACACGGCCAGCAGTAATTCAAGCAAGAGGTGAAGAGTCCATGGCAGTCTCACTTCCAGCAGATCTTTCTGTGGAAACCCCGTCTCTTTCGTTGTGGCCTCCTGTACCAAACAGGCAAAGTCCTTCTGGTCCAGTCCTTCCTCATTTTCCTGGTGCACCTTCGCATTTCCCATGCTTTGAGATGAGTCCAATGTTAGGTGGACGGATATTTGCATTAGGACAACACGAGGAAGCAACTTCGTTATCTCAAGCGCAGAATTCCAGCACTTCTGTGGAGCAGGGACTTCCAAGCATGGGGACAGGACCCATTGGAGGATGGCAGCCATGCCATTCTGGTGTAGACTCTTTCTACGGGGCACCTCCTTCTGGTTTTACCGGTCCCTTCATTAGTCCTCCGGGCATTCAGGGACCTCCACCGATGCTCCTGTATACAAGCCCTTTTGCACCAGTTGGGCAGTTTGGGCAGCTAGGTTTAAGCTTTATGGGCACCACATATATTCCTTCTGGTAAACAACCAGACTGGAAGCACACACCTGTTTCTACTTCTGGTGTTGCCCTTAATGAAGGAGACATAGGTAGCTTAGGTATGATATCAGCTCAACGGAACCCTAACATGTCAACTCCTGTTCAGCATATTCCTTCTGGCACTTCAATGATGCCGATTGTTCAACCTCTTGGGTTGTTTGATATGAACCTATCCTCCCCATTCCAGGTAATGGATAGTTAATATTTTTTTTTCATTGCTAATATTGTTTGAAAGTAATAAATTGGTCTCACTAAACTAACATGATATCATTATTTTTGCCAGTATCTTTCACATGCAATTTTTTTATACTCACTGCTATGTCATTATTTAAAATGGTCTAGTAATCTTTGGTTAAAAAATGCAGACTGCTTGCACTAGTCCCAATTATATTGCTCTGTTCCCGGATTGGGGTTGAAATAAAAAATTAGTTTATAGATAGTAGCATCTGCCATGGTTAGGTCATTTTGTTTTCTAATCGATGTAGTTGAGAATCAGAAGGCTTAAGGTTAGGATGGTATCTTTTTCTCAAAATCTTTGAAGTTTATGCCTTCATTATGTGATTTGTGCTTAGGTGAATTCTATTGTATCCTTAAAGTATTAGCATGGAAAACAATAGAATATGTGATTCCATCTCATTATATAATGCTATTTCTAGCCACTGATAATTTTTATATTTGTATTTACAATGTCCAACAGTCATCTGCAGATTTGCCAATGCAAACCCAGTGGTCTCATGTACCTGGCCCTCCTCAAATGCATTCTATGCCAATGTCAGGTCCTATGGTTAACCTGTCAATGCCATTACAGCAAACAGATGGCTTATCGACACAATTGAGCCATCCTCCACACACAATTGAGTCGTCTGGGACTAGATTTCACCAGGGTCTTGCCTCCAAGACAGCAAGCAGCGTGCCTTTCTCATCTGTGGATGCAGCTGCACAATTTCCTGATGAACTTGGATTAGGAGATTCAGTTTCCAATAATAATAGCTCTGTTTTGCCATCAAATAATATACCTAGCAACAGGACAAATTATGGCTCTGTATCATCTAATATTAAGGTGCAAAAGAGTAAGAATACTCCCAGATCTGCTCGTTCCAGCAGTACTGGAAGTAGTGTCGAGAATAGTGCTTCGGCTATTGGAACAAATACTGGTACGTCAAGCAGCCAATCTCTACATGGAAGCCGTGCTATGGGTTCACTTTTCCAGTCTCAAGGCAGTGCACAACAGACATCTGGGCAATATCCCCACCCAATTGGTTACATGGAGCAGAGAGGAAATACTCAACAGCAGATGGGACATAAGACAAGTGCTGCAAATGAATGGTCTGGGCAAAGCCACAGGAAAATAGGGGGCCAAGGAAGATCTCAGATGTCAGGTGAAAAAAGCTTCACAACTTCAAAGACAAAGCAGGTTTATGTTGTGAAGCCATCATCATCTCCAAGTAATGTGGGTAATGCTGTGACACTGCTGTAAGCTGATCTATTTACCAACATTTTGCAGAAGCTGGATTGGTTCACAAACAAATTAACGAGTGAAAGCAGTTGCTGGAATATGTGTTTTTTTAAAGTTTATAGAGAGCAGCTGCGACAAATTACAGGATTCAATTTCTTGATCTTGCGGGCTCTTTGTTCAACATCTTGTGCTGGAATCAATTTGGGTTGCTACAAAGGTTTGTTGGAGCATAGGATGTCAATTGAATGGCTTTCTGGTTTTCCTATTATTTTCTCTGGGGTTGGTTGTAGTGTATTGGTCCAAGAATCAATTTCATCTAGTGACGGGCTTCTTTGACTTGTAAAAAAATTGCTTACATCATTGTGGCTCAAATTGAAACTTATCTGAGGCATATTTTCATCTGATGCCTCTTTTATTTAATCTTTTTCCAATTGGGCAGTGTCCTTGCTATTTCACAATCCGAGTTTATCCAGTGTATGCGAATCTACTGTTTTGTTAGAGGTTTGGGCTCCAAGTGCCTTAAAAGTTGAGCTGGCCCTGATATTGCCCCCTTTTTCATAATTTATCTCAATCCTTGAGAGATGAGAAAAGCAAATATAGTTTCAGCTTTTGTGAAATATCTATTCTTTTGCATGATATTAGATATTGGTAAAATTATATTTCCTATACATTATGGGATCATGTTATTATTGTATTCAGTTTGGTATTTTCAATTTTATCGTAAACATGGTAGAATAATTTTATTTTGGGTATGTTCTGATCTAATATTTTCTGCCATTAATTTTTTGAAAAATATCATTTGGCTGCCCCAGTTTGGCTTGAAATTCATTGCGACTTACTAGAAACATATGCAGCAGGGAGAAATTGCTTAGCTTTCCTTAGATTGAAACCATTTGTCTTTCATGTAAGGACCTGTTGTGAGCACATTGATTAGAAGGCTAAAAATTTCTGTAATTCATAAAAAAAGGGTTGGAGCCATTTGCAAACAGGTAACTTAAAATTCAAGTTAGCTCAGTTTGTGGAATTTGCAACAAGAATGCCTGTTATTGATGGTGTCCTTAATTTGAAAGTTATTTTGAGTCCATTATTACTGGGGATGCAATCTTTGAAATCTTCATTAGGATATCCTGTTGGTAGTGAAATAACTTATTTTAATCTCTGTAAGCATGGCTGGCAAATAGAAATTGAACAGCGTCATGTCAACTGGAGTTAATACCTTCGTAGATGCAAATTGTGGTAAGAATGCTATTTGTACCAGGTTATCTCATTTCTTGCAAAATAGTATGGGTTGGGTTGTGCAGTAATTAAGTTGGCTAGTCCATGAATAAGTGACCAGAGCATATGGCCTTTGTGGAAGTTGAGATCCAGCAGTGGTTTACAGCTGTCAATTGCTAGACATGTAATTGGTGGTGTTCAGCTAGCCATTTTAATTATTTTGCTTTTCAACCAATCGCAGAGCTATACGTTTTTATGCCTTTTTATTTTATGTTGGTTGATTTAAATCTTTTCCAATGTTTCTATGCTTATTTTATTTTATTTTATTTTGTTATATGAATGGTTTACATATAGAGATGCCATTTTCTTGTGAATACAAATTTAATTTGGAATTATTATAGAGAGGCATTCAGAGCACATTTTATGCTTATAAAATATTATTGAGTCTGATCAGATATATTTTCCTACTTCATGCTGGAAATGTTTTTGTGCATATTCAATGGCATTCGAGTGAGCTCATGAAAGTCATAAAATTCAAAGTATTTGAAGTATTGGACGATTACATTAATTATGAATTAAGAACAATCATGATGCATGCGGAATGCCACTTTACAATGTGGTTAAGGGGTTGAACATCTGCACATAAGCAGAATATTTGATCGCAGTTTTGGTTTACAAGATATCACTTCATTCTGCTGCAAAAGCAGCCTTAAGCACTGCTTGTTCAATTACATTGATATTCATATTCACCGTTATGAGTAATGTAGAGAATTCTTCTAACTGAAAAGCTGCAATCTTTATATGTAGAGAATTCTTCTAACTGAAAAGCTGTGATCTTATATGTAGAGTATTCTTCTAATTAAAAATGTCACAGTTCTCTCTCTCTCTCTCTCTATATATATATGTATATAGGCTTTGAGATTGCTGCTTCAAGATACTGATTGTCAGCTATCAATGTTCAGTTAATAGTTTCTGATTCAGTTTCATTTTATTTGATGTTCACATTTGCTTTGGTAGTGACCTGTAAAGCAGAAGGCTTATCACACATCCAGTAAAATAAGGGTGAAGGTTCAAATGTTTGTCATGGATAGAACAAAATCTCTTTGATGGTGTTGTTATAAATGATCCTATTGTTTGGAGTTATACTGTCTCTTTGATGGTGTTGTTATAAATGATCCTATTATTTGGAGTAATACTGGAATGGATGTTAGGCTTTAGCACTACATGGCCTGCAGCAACCCACTATTCCATTCTGTGGTCACAATGGCCCTGATTTTTATTGGTTGGAAAATCATAGTGTTGCAAGATTTGCATGCCAGTACTATTAAGTATAACCACACTTGTGTTTTTTCAGTGACCTTGACAAGTCTCCTCTATTTATCTATTTTAATGTGTGGTTACAGGTTGTTGACTTCCAGAAGTTATCATTCTTTAAAGGCAAATCCCAATAGTGACTCTGGTTTACTCGGGGAACAACGATATGAAGGTCAATATGGTATTTGATGTGAGAATTTGATGTGTGATTTCTCACATTTTCCTTGTTACTAAAGATCCAAAAATAGCTCCAAATGAACATTTCATTTTGGAAAAATCAATGCATATAAATAATTTGTTGCAGTTTGTGAATCTTGGGCATCTTTAAAAATTCCAGTCCTCTTAGGTTGTTTTAATACAATGTGCACTTCTTTGTCTATCATTAGGTAAAACTTACCATATCATTCAACGGGGAAGCATGCATGTCCAGATATTGTACATTGTCAATGATTGTTTTAATGTAAACGTTAGTTGCAACAATCAAAAGTTGGCGAGATTATAAGTGCATCGTCCTGAGGATCCAAGGATACCTTTCAAGTGGAGACAGTTTGACTACATAACTGGCCTAACAAAGTAATATGCATGGTCATCAATAGATTCCTCCAATTCCTTGACAGGAATATGCTAAGTGGCAGCTTTGTTTATGAATATTTTTCTTGGAGAGGCACATCCACAGGATGGGTGGAGGATATCCATGTTCGTGTGTGATATTAAAATGACCAACTTAAAAATGGGCTGTAGGCTACTATGTGAATGAGATTAATACGAATGGATTGATCTAACTTGTGAGTGAGAAACAAGAATGATAACAGAGGAAAAATGCATCAATTGAACAATTTCAAAATAAAAACTTAAATGGAAGAAAGCGACAGCTCATTTTTTCTTATCACAACAATCACCCAAATAACTAGGACATAATAAACTGTGACATTAAGCTACAAAATACAAAGGAAAAAATTTCTATTATCATGACTCACAAAGGAGAAAATTGCTATACTCACACAATGCAACAGATGAAAAAAGCTGTAACAAATGCCTGCAACAATTTTTTGCGTAAATGGTAATAGTTGAAATTTTATTAGCATATTTCAGAAAGAAGCACAGCAAAATTACATCCAAAACTTATGTAAACAGGTTTTTACGATGTTTTCTAGGTATATCTAAATTTGACTGACCTCCCATAAATATCGAACATGCCCAGAGCTTTGTAACATTTAGTTCACATATACAAAATTACAGGAGATGAGCAACTAAAGATTACTATATTTTCCATGCTGAAGTCTATCTGTTCAAAGTTTTGGAAGCCTTTTTGACATTTTTTTCGGGTCTAATTTGCCCAGAATCTGGCATGGATTTCGTGGAATCACAAGTTTGAGTTGTAAACTGTCAACAATCTGAGCGCTTCAAGGTTTTTTTGTGTGGAATCTATAGATACAGTCAAAAACCCATTTCAAACAACAAAACAATCTAAGATTTGGCAAAAAGTTTCGCCCGATTTCGAACAAATACTCTAAAACTTAGCATGTTTAGACAACTATTTTCGACAAAGCCCACTCGATTGAAATCAGGCAGACTAGGTCGGGTAGTATGAATAAAATTGACTAAAGAGGCAGACTAGGTCGGGTAATTGACTAAAGATGCAGGTAGTGGTTCCAAAGCCTCCCTTCTGTGCTACTTTAACATTCTCCCATTGTTGCTTTAGTCCATTTAGCTCTATTTTGAGCTTCTGGAACTGATTTATCTTAGCAGAGAGTATGCCCATCAAGTTGCGTTGAAAGACTGTTAATTCCTCTGTTGAGTGTGGCAAGTTCCAGGTGCCCCTCTGCTTCTACACTCTGTCTTTGACTTCAAATTTCCGCCATTGTCCTCGTCTCCCAGCCATTGTAGTGTCCAGGATGGGATTCACTTAGAGGGATTACGAGCTTGTCCTGCAAAAATGTCCCATGTCCCAGGTAAGGTTGAGAACTCTAGATTGAAGACAAAATGTCTATAGCAATTGGAGGGGGAGCCTTAATGCTTTTGGCGTGATCGGTTCGCTGTCCACACTAGCAGAGTCACCTTTGATGCCTGTGAAACTTGATTTTCGTATCGAGAGGATGATTTTTGAGTACTTGCCCCTAGCATCCCACATGCAACCACCACCATCCCACAGTTGGCTCCGCATCCATCCACAATGTGATCACACGAGGGAATGGCGACTTGCTGTGGACATGCTTGGGATGTACCTCCGCCTTCACATTAATACCTCGATTGTCATCGTCTGAACCACCTTCATCAATGTTTGGGCATTGTACCAGCGTCTTATCAAATTTTTCTCAACATCAGGGGATTGTTGCCTGCCCTTAAGGAACCACATGGCCATTGATCCTTTCCTGGTGCCTTTCCCATTAATAAATTTTTGTAGGTGGGACTTACGTTGGCATTGACACCTTAGCTATGATTCAGTTTTTTAATGTTATGGAATCGGGGCGTCCTGCATAGTTCCATTTACCTGCATTATACCTGCTTGGTTGGCCAGAGTTTGTCAACATGTTTAGCTCTCTTAGCTTGGATTTTGAGAAGAAGATGAGAATGGCTGTAGTTCTCTTGTAGATGGAGTTTAGTTTGAGGTCTAAAGGGGTGGTTCTGAGTTTGTGACTTGATTCTGTCAAAAATCCTTGAATATAATGAGAAAGCAAATGGGTAAATTAGAATCTTAGACAAGTTGATTCCTTCAAAGAACGATGCACATTTCTGCTTGAAAACTATGCTTAGACTCCATGAATATTTTGTTTCCATTTGTCTTTCAGGGCTGTAGAGCACACCCCGCGCACTTACTGTACGTTTCCATTTGTCTTTCAGGGCTGTAGAGCACACACCCCGCGCACTTACTGTACGTTTCCATTTGTCTTTCAGGGCTGTAGAGCACACCCCGCGCACTTACTGCCCTGGGTATTTTTTTTGGATGCCCCATCAAAATAGAGAATATAAGCATTCTACGTACATACCCATTCTATGAAATTGTCTTTTTGTGAGAGATAATTGCCAAACTTGCTTTCCTATGAGGGGGAGGGTAGGTTGTTGCGAGGTATTGAAGGGGGAGGGAGGTGGTGCATCATTCCTGACAAGAATCGAATATAATCTAATATTCGAGGTCTGTGAAGCTAAATGGTTTTGGCGCTTATATGCTTTGATTTTGACTCTATCAACTCCAACTTATGCATTGGAGATAATATCTTGAAGAATTGTGTCGTTTCTTGCGAGATTCTCCAAAAAAAAATATGTTTTGGGAATACCATCTCTACTCTATTGAATAGAGGTTTGTCTTTAAAGGTGTTATGACCAGCCTAGATCAAGATCCAACTTCACTTTGGATCTACTAAAAGAGACTTGTATTTCAAGAGATTTGATCCCTTTAGACACTTGGTAGATCCAAAATTAAGATAAATCTAGGATAAATCTAGGCTTGTTTTATTATAATTATAATTATTAATTTAATATTTAATATTATTTTTATTTATAGTTTTATGTAATTTTACCAACTTAAAATGTTTTATTCATATTCATCATTATATATATATATATATATATATTTATTTAATTTAATTTTATTTTGATCTAGTCAAAATGTTTACAAAACATTAACACATCACACTTACAACATCTTCCTACATCTTCCTGGCTACCTTTTTGCTTTTAAATTTAAGTTGAAAAATGTTAAAAAATAAAACTAATATAAAATATTTTGGTTTTGAAATAAGATATGAATTTTGGACATGAAGTATTGATAAGCCCTCGTGTTGTAACGAAGACTAATTACAAGCTAATAATATTGATAGGAAAACGAGAGTAAATATCCATGATTAAAAATCTTGTTATATTATAATTATTAAGTTTTTATATGCTCATTAATTAAATTTAAATAGGGTTATTATATCATTATTTTTATTTATATGAGAAAATGGATCTCAACTATTCTTTATATTTTATATATAATTTTTATATGATATGTATATTATGTTTTTCTTTTATTTAAAAAATTGTTAGTAATTTTATTAGTAATAAAATTACAACATAACAAATTGAATTTTATTATTTTTAATTTTATTATTAATTGAACCAATATTTTAATTTTACATTTTGCAACATCTTTCCCATAGGGGCTGTACATTACTTTCACTCTTTTATTTTTTTTAATTGAGGTTACATGTAATGTTTCACTCTTTTATTAATTTTTTAATTAACGTTACATGTAAATGTTTCCAATCATTTACATCACTACAACATTTCAGAGAGAAAAATCAGAATAGTTATATTAAGATAATATAGAGGTCAAAATACATATCATATCTGAGTGAAAACAACAGGAAGAAATGCTGTTGTTCCATTAGAGAGAACTGATGAGGCAGCATATATACATTGTCACTGATTTTATAGAGAAAAACCAGTGTGAAACATTGAGCCCCGCCTAGAGCAAAAAAGCGCAGCACATAGGCATGATAAAAACCATGAACCAAAAAACACAATTGTCGCTTCAAGACAGAAACAGACCATCCAAAAAAGATTGAGAGAGTCAGTCCAGTAAGAAAATACATCAGCATTGAAGAGAAAGTGCCGAAATATGCTGTATATGAAAAACCAGAGCTGGATTGGAGATTAATCTGCAGGAGGCAGATTGCCCGTGATTTGGATCAGGATAGAATCAAGGGCCCGTCTGGAGTTCTGAAAAATGCATTCATTCCTCCATTTCCAAAGATACCAGCAAGTGAGGATAAACAATGTGCGCCAGGAGGGGATCTGAGCGCGCCACCAGTTGAAACCTTCCTGTACAGATGAAAAAACTTGATGAGGAAAACCATATATCAAAGATAATTCATACCAGATTGTTGAAGATGAGGCACAGCTGAAGAACATGTGCGCATTGGATTCAGCTTCTGAAAGGCACATTTGACATCTGCCAGGACCCTGCCATCCCTTTCTTTGGAGAACCTGCCAGGTGAGATTCCTGTCCGAGAAGAGGAGCCATGAGAAAAGAATCATCTTGAGAGGACAGGAAGCTTTCCACAATTTGAGGGGGAAGATGGGAGAGGGAGATGACTGTTGTGGAAGGAAAGCAGCATAAAGATCTCTGACAGTAATAGATTGTGTTGAATTCTTGAGCGACCAGATGAGTTCATCCTTGGATCCCGATCGAGAGAAACCCCTGCTGGAAAAACCATTGATAGCAGATGACCAAGAGGGACGAAGAGAGAGGGGCAGTGATAAATCAGCCGCATCCTTCCACACAGGGGACTGAGATGACCAAGATTTTATTAATTTGTCCCATGTGAACAAGCCCCTTTGGAAGAAGAAAGAAAGCAAAGCCGGGGGAATCATTGATTCCAGATCAAACACAGTAGAATCCATGCCAATAAAAATGCTGGAGCCCGAGAACAGTTTCCATCTTAAATTCATCAGGAAGAGAGTCTGGATCTTTCTAAAACTCTGCCAGATGGGGGAGCCTCTACTGATGCCCAGAGAGCGCCTTCTGTACCAAAAAACCATAGATTTTCGTTTGAGGTATTTCTGATTTATGATAGTGCTCCATTGACATTTCCCGAAAATACCTCTGATGAGGGATTTGCATAGCAAGGCTTTCCCGAAAGTCGGCATGTGCAGAAGGCCCCAACCGCCCAGAACCTTTGGCCTTGTGATGGAGTCCAGCTTAACAAGATGGATCTTTGACTGATAAGTTTTGCCGCCCCATAAAAAGGATGCCGCCAGAGAAGCCATTTTCCTTGTAATAGATGCAGGAAGTAGGAAGAGGTGGCCCCAATATACCGCCAGTTGGGAGAGAACAGAGCGAACCAATATGTATCTGCCTGCCAAGGATAAGAAGCGCATCTGCCAGCATGAGATTTTCTTGTAAAAACGCTCGACCAGCCATTGCCAATCCTTTGCATGATAAGCTTTTGCTTTTAAGTGGAAACCAAGATATTTAAACCCGTCCTTAATCAATGCAAGTTTTATGCCAAAACGAGCAGCGATCCATTGTGCTATGTCCGGATTTGTTCCATTGTGATACAAAGTGGATTTGTCTTTATTGATAGAGAGGCCCGATGCCGAGTGAAATTTCTGGAAAATCACATATAAGCAGACCCATGAAGATTTACATAGCATCGCGAGAAGGAGAATGTCATCTACAAAGAGGTTATGTGAGAGGGAAATGTCCTTGCAGATTTTGATCGGCCTGCATCTCCCATCTGCAACTGCCCGATTGATCTGTGTGCTGAGGGAATTCATCACAAGAATAAAAAGTAGCGGGGATAGAGGGCAGCCTTGGCGGAGGCCCCTCTCCGCAGGAAAGAAAGAAGATGGAATGCCATTGATGAGAACTGAGTAATTGACGTTTTCGACACACGCCATGATCCATCGAATACCCTGAGCATTTAATCCAATTTTTGCAAGAAGGATTCGAAGGAAGCCCCAGTCTACGCAATCGTAGGCTTTTTTGAGATCAATCTTCAGGACTGCGACATCTATATTTTTTGTTGTAATTGAGAATAGGCATTCCTGCGTCATAGCAACAGCGTCCAGAATAAGCCTATCTTTTAAAAAGGCATGCTGCTCCTTTGTAATGAAGGAATTAAGAACCGCCTTCAGCCTTTCGGCGATGATCTTAGATATGATTTTAAATAGAGTGTTGCAAAGGGCTATCGGCCTGAAATCGGAGAACGATTCCGATTTATCCTTCTTGGGAATAAGTGCTATAAAGGTGGCAGATAGCGCACTGTGAATGTTCCCAGACATGCGAGAGGCATCCACCATTCCCAGCAAATCCTTTTTGAACAGATCATAAAAATGACTAAAGAACTCTATCGGCCAGCCATCAGGCCCAGGGCTTTTGTCCCTTTTGAACTTTTTGATGGTGTCCAGAAGTTCCTCCTCCATGATAGGCTTAAAAAACTGTTCATTTGCGTTCTCGTCAAACATTACAGGCATCTGATCCACGGCCCATAAAGAGTCATATGCATTGCTGTCCTGCCTTTTATAAAGATTTTGAAAAAATCTGGAGGCTTCCGCCGAGATATCCTGTTGAGTGTGGAAAAAACCTCCGTTGCCATCCTCAATCTTCCAAATGGAGTTTTTGGCCCGATGTGCATTTGCAAAGTTGTGAAAAAATTTTGTATTTCGGTCACCCTCCCTGAGCCATGTCGCTCTACTTTTAAGCCTCCATAATGCTTCCTCCTTTTGCAACAGCTCGATTTTCTTTTTTTCCAGGGACCTAATGAGGACTTTTTGTTCAAATGATAGACCATCTTGAACCGAATTAGAGAGATAACTTATTTGTTCTTTGATGGCAGATAGCTCCTGTTTGTCCGATCGCCTCTTCTTGATCTGCCAATCCTTTGCTGCTTTTCTGAGCATTTGAATTTTTTCCCGGAAGGTAAGTAGGAAAGCATCTTCAGAAAGATGGATATCCCTCCAAGAATTAGCAATGAGAGCATTGAAAGATTCATCCTCAAGATGGGAGCTGTTAAATTTGAAAGAGTACCCCAACTTGCAATTCATGTGCTCCCATGCGAGGAAGATGGGTCTATGATCCGAGGAAGGCTCCAAACCCGTTCTGGCAACAGGCATCCCCCAGCTTTCGATTATGCTAACATTAATAATAAAGCGGTCTATTCGTTTTGCAATATATGCTGAGCCCGTCCTGCCATTTTCCCAAGTTGGTACCATTGGGTCAGGAATAACATCTACTAAATTTCTATTTAGCAGTTCCTGACGCATTTTATCGGCCAAGCGGTCCTGTTTTCTACCACTGCCCCAGCACTCCGCAGCGTGGAGGGTCAAATTAAGATCACCCGCTATTAATAGAGATTTTATGTCTAGAATTTCAGATTCAAAGAGCTTGTCCCAGAAAAAAGATCTGTCCCTGTAGGGCGCGTAAATATTCAAGATGTTGATAGACTGTGACCTTCCTCTGATAGAAGCTGAGATGAGAATCCCAGCACAACATTTGAAAGCCTTTGCTCTGACCAAGGCTGGGTTCCACAATACTGCCAGACCACCAGACATTCCTTCCGCTTCTGTAGCAACCATATACCAACTGGGGAACATTCTTCTGAAAAAAGCCAGAGAGACCGAACTTGGATGCATTGTTTCCTGTATAAAAATGATGAGAGGATGAGCAGAAGCAAGAGTTTCTTTTAGCGCCAGGAATTTAGGGGCGGCACCCAGTCCCCTAATATTAAAAGATACTAAAAAAGTCATTTGGAGGCTTGTCCAGCCTGACATGCTCTAAGAGGCTGTGAAGCAGTAGGTTCCATGATTGGGACTTCCACAAGAGACAAATTAGTGACCCCCAAGTCAGAAGCAATAGTTCTGCCTCGAAAGTGACGGCTATCTCCTTTTTTCTTTTTCCTGACAGTGATATTTTTGGCTGAATTGGGGCTAATGGATGGAAAGGACGGCTTATGTATAGTGAGAGGTTCGAGCACCGATGGGTTCCGCTGAAGGAGGAGTTCGATATCACTATCGAAACTATTAACAGGGGATTGTGTTGGGGAGTTGAGAGGGGTAGGGGTTATCATAGGTTCCTTACCCTTTTGCATGGCAGGGGCCGGCCCATTTGAAGATGGCGAGGAGGAGGAAATCTGAATCGGATGTGATCCCACCACAAAATCTGCTTGATTCTTCATCTGCGGAGAAGGAACGGGGTCCTCGTCTTGCGGTTCAGGGATGGGGGGACAATGAAAATCCGCCAATTTTGGCGACTCAGATTGAAATTGAGATTTGTGCTGAGAGCAACGAAGATCAGTGGATTGAAAGGAGAAGAGATTTTCAGAGTCATTTACATCTTCAGAATCTGGCCCCGAACTTCTTTTCTTTTCTGGGGGATGCCTGTTTATCCTGTGTTTAGATCGGTACCTGCAATTCCTAATGAGGTGACCCGTTCGATGACATAAGGAGCATCGAAAAGGGATGCCCCAGAAGTCAAGCCTTTGATAAATTTTAAAACCCTCCCATAAAATCTCTATCTGGTCCGGATAGCCCCCCTTGTAAGGCCTCTCAATAAGAATCCACGCGATTCTCTTGTCCTTTTCTCCCCTGACCCATGGGTCGACATATATGAATTTGCCGACAGCGTCTCCGATCATAATGAGAATTTCAGTCGTCCATAATTCTAAGGGCAGGTTTGGGAGCTTGACCCAAATCATGCTGTGAGTTGGAGTGTTTTTGAGAGGGTCGAAACCCATGAACCATCTTGACAGTGAGAGAAAACTTCGGCCAGAAACCCAAGGTCTGTTCAGAATCAGCTCTAAATCAGAAGCCTTCTGAAAATGGAAGGAGAGCCAGTCTTTCATGAGGCGGGAGATTATTGGAGTGTAGCCAATAAGAGGGGACCAAGAAGCTGTTATCCATTTCCTCATGCTTTCCTCGTTCATTTCTGGAAAATACCATTTTCCAACCAAAGCGTGCTTTTGGAGACTGTCAATCCTTTGAGACAAAGAAGAACAGGTCACAGAAACAGCTTTAGGAGGGGGAACGGTTTTAACCGGCTCTCTAGGTTTGTGAGGGTGCCGACCGCGGACATGACCTTTATTTTTAGAAGAGGTGGGGCCCGACTTAGAGTCATGAATCCGTTTGGGAGATAGCATTTCATTCACCGTGGCATGCCAGCTAAGATCTTGTGTGGCATCATCACGTGCCTCCTCTGCTTCAATGGCAGCCCTAAATAGAGCCCGCGTGGCAGGAGAGTCACTGTCTTCTGACATTCTGATCAGAAGAGATAGTTCGAGAAAGAGGAAGCCCGAGTACCTCAAACAGTACTTGATAAATCTCTAAATAGATCCGGCAGAAAGAATTACCTGGAGACGTACAGAGGAATAGTTCTCTCGGAAGATTTTGTCAGGATCTAAGGACAGATACCAAGATATAGAAATTAAGAATGAGAGCAGGATGATATCAGGTTCTGGAAGAGGAAGGTGAAGGACGGCAGAGAACTTAAAGCGAAGACTCTAGAGAGACCCAACCCAGCCGTCAATATGTCAAAAACTAGGGAAAAAGATGACGAAGACGTCAAGGAGAATGATACCATCTGAGATGGTTCAGAGACATTAATTAAGAAGCCTTCATGACCCGCCGGAAAAAGATTTGAATTCTTGACTCCGGCGATAGCATCTCACCGGAAAGACTATGGCCTCTGAGGATGGATTCGATGCTGTGATGCCCCCTGCTACAGACCTGAAACTACAGACAGGGATACCTATGCTACTGGCTGACTATTGCAGTCAAAACAACAGCAATAAACGTGAATAATGCACCACCATCTCCCAATACGAAAACGAAGGTCTGAACAGGGGCTGTAGATGTAGAAAGAAGCTTTTATTCTATTCAGGAGGGATTTAAACATGGTTATCAGATAAAAACAGAAATTGAGACCTCCGACTGCCTAAACAGAGGAGCCTATGCTACCCAGACATATCTCCGAGAAACATAAGCAGAAAAACTGATAAGCATAAGCTTCTATGAGAAAATACGAGAAGTTACTAAAACCTGTTCGCTATTGCTAACATGACTGAAATATGTAAAAACAATTCCAGAAACAGAAGATAATTAGACTGACCTGCATGGAGAGGCCGCGGGCGCGCCAAGGACCAAGAGAGCCGAGTCGAAAAAAGACCAGGATATCGAGCAGTCCTCAAGTGGTGAGAGGAAGTGCAAGGAGAGCGGATTACCCCCGGCCCAGATGGCCAGAGGAGGAAAAACAGAAATGATAGCAAAAGCGTGGATAAATAGCAGAGGTCCTCGAGTCAGGATATGGAGCTTGCATGGATGGAGGGAGGAGCTATTACCACGTACCCCCACGTTCCAGAACCTCATGCATGGAGGCTGCATGCGTTGAAAGAATGCGAGCGTCCCATGGCGAAAAGGGATTGGTCATTTCCTGTGATTGGTGGAGAAAGGAGGCATCCAATAGCTGTTTCACTGGTATCGGCTCCATTGTCCAAGCGCGCACCCGGCCCTCTCCCAGCCTCCACTACAACATATCCCCCATACCTTTTTGCTTTTAGATTTAATTTTAGAAATGCTATAAAATTAAAATAAAATATTTGGATTTTGAAATGTGTTATGGTTGTTGGGCATGTGGTATTGATAGGTCATTATATTGGCACATGGTATTTTAAGGGGTTGTACATTACTTTCACTCTTTTATTATTTTTTAATTGAGGTTACCTGTAAATGTTTCACTTTTTTATTATTTTTTTAATTAAGGTTACATGTAAATGTTTCCAATTGTTTACATCACTATAACATCTCCCCCATACCTTTTTGCTTTTAGATTTAATTTTAAAAATGCTATAAAATTAAAATAAAATATTTAGATTGTGGAATGTGTTATGGTTGGTGGGCATGTAGTATTGATAGGTCATTATATTGGCACATGGTATTGTAACAAAACTTATTTAGAAATTAATAATATCCATGTAAAGTGACGGTGAATATTTAGCCCATCTGACATGTAATTACTAGTAAATCTCTGGGGTCTACACCCTGTCCTCCTTTATGTAATAGCTGGGGGATTTGAACCTTGGATCTCTTAGTTTTTACAGATTTTACATTATTTCGATCACCAATTGAGCTATCTCTTTGGACAATCATTATTTTAGTTTATAACTACTATTTATATGTTATATATTTTAATATGATATGTATATTAGCATTTGCACCAAGAGGTAGGGTACATCGATATCGTTTTGGTTTTAGATATCATTTTTTGGGATTCAATTGTGTTAAGTCATTCATCTATGACCATCTCCATGAGAGGTAGTTGTAACTAACTAATTTCTCATGATTTTTGAATAGTTCACTTAACACTCATTACATCAGGTGATGCTCATAGGGGTGAAGAAGTGGGATTGAAATTAGTGAAATAAATCACATAGCGTCAATCATCACTTCTGGGGCTTGCACCTGGTAATCAGGACTTCCCGGGGGTCAGCCATCCCAGATTGCCTCTGGCTCAAGCGCCTTTAACTGTGGAGTTTTCCCCACAATCAAGCCCACTTAGCTTGCTACCCCATTTGCAAAACCTTAGCAAGTATTGTGCCTCATGAAGCATTCAAGTAGAGTTCCCTTCGCTCTTTTGAATTAAGTATTGGGGGTTTCGGCAGTGCATTACATTAGATATCATTTTTTGGGATTCAATTGCGTAGTCGTAGTTGTAACTCTTTAAATATATACAATGAAATTTGAAATAGAAGGCTTTGGAATGTCTCACTGGAGTTTGGAGATTCACTGGTTGAATGGGCTCAGAGGTCCACTGGTTGGGTATCTCTTCAAAGGTCTAGTGTGTCGAGGGGTTTGACTATGTGGGATGTCATTAAGTCATGTCCTCTTTTCCAATGCCAAGAAATGAAATAAATAGGGAAAGTAAAAGGTGGGCAAAAATGGTGGCTATCATATATGGAAGATATTCAATCTAATATAAGAACAAGTAGTGAGGTAGTAGTGCAGTTAGAGTTTGGATTACACCATTATTTACTGTGATCACTTTAAATAGTAATAAATAGCAATTGCCTCAAATGGTACAAAAAAACATTGATAGATTTAGTTTTATATTTCGTTTTAAAATTTAAGTTTTTTAAGTATTTTTTTAATGTTTTTAAAATTATATATATTCCATTTCTAACCAATATAATTTTGTAAGAGATTTTTAACACAAACTATTTGGAAAAGTATAATAATATAAAAATTGATGACATTGAAGTTCTGTGTGCAGGTGGATACCCATATCAATATTTAAAAAACTTAAATTTAATATATCAACTATAATTTGGTAACTTGATTTTTATGATTTTTACTGCGGCACAGTCATCCAATATAAATGAAATATTTAACAACAATGTTGGTTAAAAAGAAAAAGAATGAAAGCATTATCTGTAATTAAGAAAAGAATGGGAGCATTATCTGTAATAATTACAAATACCTTTATGGAGAGAAATTTAATTACAAATCCGGAAATAGTTAAACCAATGGGTAAAATCTGAATTATTTATATGTTACCACATGTATTATTTATTGACAGAGAATATGCATAATGTTTACAAACAACGTTCTTATTTTTCAATTGACACAATGAAATCTTTGATCAAGGATACATTATAAATGTTGTCAATATCACAGAAAAAGGCAACCATAACCATACATATTGAACAACAGGGGGCATGTCATTGATTAAGCAATGCGTGCGTTGTGCTTATTAGATGTCTGACGCTGCAATCTACATCCGAATTTGCAATCGACATAGTTGACATCCAAGTTGTAATACTAAGGATGAGAGAGCACTGAATAGCCAGACTACTCATCTTGTCAAGGCTGAAGCCATTGCTATTTTAGGATAGGATTTCACGTTATGGAGCTAATTGATTATGACATGAATATTCATATCTCGTATTTAATGGTGGCGAAGTTGCAACCCAGAGAAGAGAAAATAGTTTGCAGTATAGCTGTAACCACGATGATACATCGTGCAATAAAAGATATGACTAGGCAAGGCATGGCTTTGAGAATTCTATAACTTCCATAGAATTTTATTACTTCATTGATAACAACGTCATGTCGATTGGTCCATATTTTCCCTTTTGATCATGCTCTTCCCTCATTTTATTCCAAATATCTATCAGCCACTTCTTGGTCAGTAGAAGTGGCTAAGTGATGGTGGATTATACCACGTTTTTTCAGCACTTCAACGTCCTCGGTTGTGTTGATTAACTGGTTCATCGATTCCACATAACGTTTGATCAGTTTCATTTGACCTTCGCCACCAAATTTCTCATAAGAAATGTTTGTTCTTTCAGTGTTTTCAATTATGGGTAAGTGAAACATCAAGGTTTTGCGATCGAAATGAATTTTGTTAAGTGGCCCAGTGTATGCAGATCCTAATGCTTCTATTATAGAGACCTCACACTATTTGGAATACTAGACCCAATCGATTATTTTCCCAATAGTCGTGTTTGTTTTTGGGTGCTGTGAGATATTGAAAGATCACCACAAAAACACTCCTCCCACCCCCTTGGATTGTGGGAGGGTAAATTGTTCGTTTTGAACCAAAATTTCCAAGATCTGTTATGAAGATGAGGTTAGAGAAATCTTTATTTTTGCAATCTTTATGACATTAAATTTCGATACCACCATTGTGCTAAGCTCGTCGAGAACTTTTTGACGATATAAAATATAACTCATTCCAAGTTATGGATAAAAAGCTATGCCTGTTCAAAGTTTTCCAATAAGAAGGGTGCACATCGGTCCATGGATCTCCACATGGCACCCATGTGGCCTTTCCCTGGCCTATGTGACACTGTGGCAGCGGCTTACTTATCTGTTGGGTCACTTGCGCCCTGTTGTGTGCCATGCTAAGGTATGAAACCGCCTCGACCAAAACAATTGGTAGCGAAAACCCTCCACAATGGTGGCTTTGAATTTGGGGTAGGGGGTCACTCAATTAATCCCAATCATTGATCAAATATGGGCATGATGGCACTAATCCCAATCGCAACCCCCATGCTCCCAACTCATTAAACATCGACTATGAGGGGGTCCCCTTAATCGATCTCTAGGACTGCTCTCTGCTCTAGGATTGCTCTCTGTGGCTTAGAGACCCACGAACTTGGTAGGGTGCACCCCCAAGCCATGTCACTCTAGGGAACATCAACCCAAGCCACGTCATCTTGACATCGAGTTCTTGGCCTTCCCTTTACTCCAACCTCAAGGCATGAGAGTAGGGGCCACCCCCAACCATGTCATCTCAACATTGGGTTCTCGACCTTCCCTCTACTCCAACCTCAAGTGGAAAATATCAAGGTCCAAGGTTCAAGGTCCCAACACTCGACAAAATCAATCCATTTTACTTTGTGCAAAGTCCCTTGATCTGATGATTATCATAGATTTCGTTCTCCTGCTAACTTGCATGTAGTTTAACACAAACTTCATAGGCGAAAATGTAATACCACTCTCCAAACTTCACAAGCGAAAAGCGATTTCGCCTCATTTGAAAGGAGTTTCAACTTGCTTTAGGTGTCGAGAAAAACCACTAGAATTTATTGTTGTTTCATAATTTACTTTACACAGGGATAAAGATGAGGGTATTCCTTTCCCATACCACACACTTGAGGTGGAACCCTTCGATCCACATCATCTTAATACCTTGAAATCAAGGGTTTCTTGCCTTCCTCTGCTTTAACCTCTATTGGAAAATGTTGAGGTTCAAGGTCTCAGACCCAAGGTGGAGCCCATTGCTCCATCTCAGCTTGGCACCTCGACGTTGGAGTTTCCTCACCTCCCTCTGCTCTAGTCTCTATTGGAAAATGTCAAGGTTTGAGGTTCGAGACCCAAGTTGGAGTCCATTGGTCCAAGTCATCTTACTGCCTCAACATCGAGGGTTCCTCCCCTCTTCACACACATAATTTTTGTGGCCGATGGCTGATATGGCCCATCAACATCAGGCCTCTCCACACTAAAGCTCACACAACTACCTAAGGGTCCGATGGCTTGATGGAACCCACAAGTCCTAGTTTTGATGGGGCAAGGTTCCACCTCGATCTCTTGTTGAGATTCTCCCATATGCTTATATATATATATATATATATGCTGACAATCATTCTGACCCACAAAGATCACTGGATGAAGCAACAAGCTGAGGTGTTCACCGAAACAAAGAAGAGCAGTTACCCCAAGCTATCTCTGTTGAATTTTGTAGCTATGTTCAGTCTTCATAACTTATATTTTAGCCCTTGTAATGTATAAACAATTTGTAAGACATCTTCTTCATGTCATTTTTGATTATTTATCCCTTAAAACAATTATTATAAGAAATGTTCATGTTAGATTCAAAAGAGAATTTTGAAATTTGAAATTTGAATTTTTGGCTCCAAGATAGTCAAGTCGGACCTCCTTCAAGTCAAGTTTGCCCCAGTGAAGAGACACTCATTTGTGAAAACACTATATAGAGACATTTGACCTCCTCCACAAAGGCACCATTCAACATCTCACAAGAAACACTGTTTTTGGGCATTCAAGCGAAGTACAAGAAGGACAAAGATAAGTTCTCTCTCTAATTCACATCTCTCTCTCTTTCTAACTCACATGTGTGTTTTTGGGCAGCTTTCCGGGAAACATATTATGGGTAGATTGAATTTCTGGACAAAATGGGAGGTCGAATTTCGGCCTAGGGAAGATCAAATTAGGCCGAGTTGCAAGGTAGATTGGAGGGTTGACTTGAGGGTTGGAGAAAAGGTTTGACCATAAGATTTGTTGGGAAGTTTTACCTTATAGTTGACTAGCAACATTAGATGTATCTCCTGTTGAATTAAGAATTTCTCTAAGAAAAAGGTTGCTCGGTTTTTCCCCTAAGTGGATTTTCCTAGGGTAATTCTTGTGTTCTCTTTGTTCATTGCGATCTCTACTGTCCTTATGGTTTTATGGTTGAATTTTTGAAGTGTAATTTTTTAATGATAAACTGAAATTGCTAAAAGAAGATATATATCATTAGAAGTAATTATTAGTATTTTAGAAATCTATGCTTATATCTATTGCACTTGAAAAATCAACATGGGATTAGAGCCTTAGTGACAAAAAGGACATTGAGATCACTCTTGAAGAAGCTTTGGTAAGATACCACTCAGAAGACCAATTTCTACAATCTATTTGCTTTTCCATGACTATGGGTTCCCATATGAAGGCAAAAAACAAATTAAAAGGAGCTACACAATTCAAATCTTGGAAAAAAAGGATTGGTTTTCTTCTTGCAAAGGAAGATCTCTTGGGTATTGTGAAAGGCAAGGTCATTGAACCAAAAAAGATGAAGATAAATTAAAATTTGAGAAAGATAATATTATAGCTAGAAGTATTGTTGTAGACTCTGTTAGAGATCATTTGATCCCATATATCACAAATATTGACTCTTCAAAGAAAATGTATGATGCGTTGTTTTTCCACGATACTAGAGTCTAAGATAGAATCTTAAATCATTGCTGCTACCAATTCAAGTATCACAACAAGTTTACTTTGCACAACAAAATAATATACAACATTAAATCTACTAGTGCACAAAATATAGACAACATTTTACAATTTTATACAACAACCCAAGTTTGTTATATTAATCAAATTGATAATACAAGAGTTGAGGGCTCCCGTACCAAGGATAATGGCCCTCATACATACACTAGTGTTATCACCAAAAGATTGATCATCTAACCTATAATGGCCCTCATACATACACTAGTGTTATCACCAAAAGATTGATCATCTAACCTAATTTACTAGATGGATCGAAGTACACCATGTAAAACCAATTTTACCATAGTAAAATTGCTTTCAATGTGAGAAATTACTTAATAAACCACCTTTGTTAAGTAATTTGTAGTTAAACCCATGAAGAATAATTAAATAAATCACTATTTATTTGATTTTCTTCTAGGAATAATTAATTAAACCATTGTTTAATTATTATTCCTTGTGATATTTGACCCAATCATGAAAAATAAACAGATAAATAATTAATTATCTTATTTTCTTCAAGAATAATTAATTAATCACTAATTAATTATTATTCTTTGTCAAATTTGATTACATCCCTTAGGAATAATTAAAAAAAATCTTTATTTGTTTATTATTCCTTAACTAATTCCTTGAGATGATAAATAAATCATTTATTTATTTATTTATTATTTCTAAATAAAAGTTTAAATACTTTTTCCCTCCTAAACAAATATAATAAAATATTCCAAGTGGTTAATCCAAGAATGGGGTCAATAATATTTTATTATTGCTCATTATTTGAGGATAACTCAACATTTTCTTATAAATAGAAGGGTTTTCCATTCATTATTCACTTTTGATTATTTTCATTGTTGCACTCACTGTTGTAACTCTGATTATTTTCATTGTCCCACACCATATTTTCGCTGGGTTTATACATTATAGAGGAGAGAAACTCTACACAAGCTGAAGACATTTGAGGATAGCCAAAAACCCATCCCATAGAGGGGGACTGGTAACAACTATTTGTTCCCTTCACAGGTGTTATAATAAAATTACTCTTTACATATCTGGCTTCCATTGGATGATTGGACTTATTACTCTTTATTTTTGCTGTTTAAATATGATTGTGGCATAGATCCGGACTCTGGTAGGTTTTGTTTCTATCAGTTGCTGCAGATCTACAATGTTTAGCATCCATTTATATTGTTGATATTATTTGTCATCCACAATCTTAAGTGGGTTCTTTTCGTACATCTTTGAGAGGAAAACACTACAACAACTAGTACAATAATACAAGATATAAGATACTCTGATGGTCTAGTTAATGTGGCCAGTGATCACAAATGCTTTATCGTATCCTATACACTACGGGTCCTTCACTTCCATTTTGCAGCACTGCCTCTATCAATGCACCAACTCCTTTAGGCCACTAAACTCAATATGTACAATATTCCCTCTAGCTGATCATAAATCCATCTACAACCGACACATAGGGTATTCATTCTCACTAGTTGCTCCTCCATCTTTCAAGGCCACAACACTTTGAGATTTCTTGCCCACTGCTACTCCTTAAGTACTTAGGGACTTCTTCCCACTAGAGTCTTCTTGCGTTACTCCAATGAGGACTAACATAGGGCAAGAGGGCTGCTATCTGAATGTCAAATGTCACTTCTCCAAAAAAGAACATGGGATTTCCAAAATGATCTTGGTTGTCCAGACCTTGAGCTCAACTTCACTGCCTCTCCTAGTAGCCACCTTAGTCCATCAAGGTGTTGCACTAGGCCACACTTGGTCCACTCTCACACTGCCCTTGGCTAGACCACGAGCGTCCAATACAAATGTCCAAACTACTAGTGCAACTTGGACACGACATCCACTAGCATCAATTCAAGTTTAATACATCAATCACACATACCTTTTGACTGATCCTGGACTGGTGTATATTGCTGTGGTTAAGGTTTTCTGGTTAGGGTTTCTAACAACCACTGGTTAGCCCTCTTCAACTGCTCAAATGACCCTCCAACAACTGCGACATTTATCCCTTAACTTGTTGTACTTCATTGGTTATAGGGCTAATTTCCAACCCTTGTTCACACCCAACAACCCTCTATTCACTGAGGAACAGGGCTTGGCTCCTATCCAAACACTTGTACCAATATGCATCCCTAAACAATGATGAAATATGCCATAAAGAACTCACAAAACACCCCATATATGTTCCTTGAGGCATTGACCTGCCTCTGCTCCTACTTGACCCCTCGAAAAGACATTAATTGACCTTAAAAAAATCTCCTTTCCAACGTCAGTCTTCCTTCTTGAGATGTGACCACCTTAGATTGATATATTGCTATGAATGATGCACATTGGATGTGAGTAAATGGCTCCACAATCACTTTAATTTATATCTTTATCAAGGGCTTCATCAAACTCCCCTTATGGGCTTTCTAACCTATCAAGAGGCTTATAATAACCTAATATGACTTAAACAATCCATGTGCAAACCCAACAACCATATATAAAAATTCATATCTCATCATAGATACCTCATATTTGAGTGATTTTCGCTACCCCTTTCTCCTCTAAGGGTCCCCTAACACCTCCATGTGTCAAATTAATCAAATTCCTTATGGTTCCACACCCACCAACTTGGGTACAAGGCTCACAACTTGGGTTCCAAGTCCACAAAGCACTTTTGTGGCTCTCCAACCTCTAAACCCCGAACCCTAGGGCTTGGAATACCTCCCAAGCTACCAAATCTCAACACGATGTCCTAATTGGATTGTACATTATCAACAATATTGGTAAAGCAATGAGTTTGAAGAATGAGCTTCGTGATGTTAGAATGAAAAAGAATGATACTATAACCTCATATTTTATGAGGATTTCTCAGTTCAGAGATCAACTTCAAGCAATTTGATGAGATCATTCCTGAAAAATAACTAGTGACTACAACACTTAATGGTTTACTTGAATCATGTGACTCATTTACAACATGAATATGTGCCAGAAAAAAAGCTCCAAAGTTTAATGAACTATGGACCGCATGTACTCAAGAAGAATCAAGGCCCATGTCAAGAGGGAGGATTTAAAGATTTGAAGAAGGTGATTCTCAAGCATATGTAGCACGTTTCAAGAAGGGTGGAGGAAGAAATAATTTTGGATTTCAAAGAAGAAATGGAGGAAGAAATGAAGGAAGATGGCTTGAGGAAAGAAGATATGCCCCTTAAGGAAAGAGAGACATGTCAAAATTTCAATGATATCATTGTCATAAAATTGGTCATTATATAAGTGATTGCCTTCAAAGATCAAATGATAGAAAGAAAAAGGGAAACGAACACGCTACCATGGAAGACTTGGATGAACTTCCAAAGAAGCCTAAGAATGAAGATCTCGGTAATAAAGAATTCTTCTATTTTTCCGCTCTTACTGATTCTATTACATATAATGAAGACTTGTGGCTAGTGGACAGTGGTGCCTCAAGGCAAACAATGAAAGATAGAGATAACCTCACAAGTTTGATGGAAATAATATTATCACAAAAGGTGGAATTTAGAGACAACAACAATTATGTAGTCAAAGGCATTCAAAAGACATTGAGCTAGAATTAAGTTCTAATGTTCATCTTAGCAATATATTAAGTGTACTAGGTTTGGTTTTTTTTTTTTTGGTTTCTATTTCATTCTTGGAAGATAAAGGAGATAAAGTTGCATTTGTTGATGGTAAAGTTCTTGTTTTGCCCAAAGGATCTAGTATATATTCCTCTATAGTGATTTCAGTTCGTGAAGGAAGGTTAAATAGAATCTTGAAACAATCTACTCAAGCACTTGTACAAAACGATATTAATCCATTAGAGATTTGGGATAAAAGATATGCTCACCTTCATTATGGAGCTTTGTGAACCTTGAATATGGTTGCATGTGTTCCAAAGTTGCAGGTAAAACATGAAGGAGTATGTAAAAGATGTGCGTTTGGGAAGGATGCCACACGAATCCTTTTCCAAGCAACCAAAGTAGATCTAAGGAAATCCTAGATCTAGTCCATTCTGATAAATGTAGTCCAATGCTAGTAAAATATCTTGCAGGGTCTTTATACTATGTGACCTTTATGATGATTTCTCTCGTAAGACATGGATTTACCTCATGAAGATGAAAGATGAAGTCTTTGACAAGTTCCAGGAATTCAAGGATGAAGTAGAAAACCTAAAGGGAAAGAAGATCAAGATCCCAAGATCAGATAATGGAGGAGAATACATCTCCAAGGAGATCGTTTCCTTTTGTAAAGAAGATGGGATTAAGGGGGAGTTAATAGTCCCTTACAATCCACAACAAAATGGAGTTGGTTAGAGAAAGAACAGATCTATTCAAGAATTTGTGAAGGAAATGATGCATGATCAAGACCTGCCTAAGTTTCTATGGAGTGAAGCATATATGAAAGTTGTCTACATTCAAAATAGAAGTCCTCATCGAATTTTGGAAGATAAGAGTCCTGAAGAAGCATTCACTGGATAGGAAACTCAGGTTGTTCATTTAAGAATATTTGGTTGTCCTATTTATATTCATGTACGTAAATATAAGAGAAGGAAGTTAGACCCTTCAGAAAAGAAAGGAATATTAATTGAATATAGAATATATTTTCCAGGACAAAAAATAGGTTGAAGTTAGTAAGGATGTGACCTTTGATGAGAATGTGGCCTATTGGAAATCCAAATAAGTTCCCATCGACATTGATGAGGACAAAGAACACTAAGTTCCCAAGAAAGAAAAATATTTTGGTCCATAAAATGCTTCAAAACATCCTTCTGATCATCAAGAAGAGCCAGAAGGGCCTAACAATCCATTGTACCTAGTTGTTGTTCTTGAAATCAAGAACAGACCAACATGAATTATATCCACTTTCTATGGAGAAGGACATGTAGCACCCCGTGGATCCTTAAGGGAAAGTAAGAGACCAAAGAGGTATTATGGTTATGTAGCTTTGATGATTAATCTAATTGATTCTAAACCTCCCAACTATGAAGAAGCATCTAGCCAACAAGTTTGGAAGAATGCAATGTTGGAATAATAACGATCGATTATGAAGAATGATGTATGGGAAATTATGCTTAGATTTGAAGGAAAATTAATGGTGTCCTCCAAATGGGTATACAAGATCAAGCATGTGGTGCATGTAAATATTAACAAATACAAGGCAATATTTGTGGCTAGAGGATTCTCTCAGAAAGAGGGATGAGACTCTTGCTCCAATTGCGAGGTACACTACCATTAGATTTATTATTTCTATTGCTTCTTCTATGGATTGGAATTTATATCAGATGGATGTAAAGAAATATTTTCTTAATGGTTTGATTGAGGAAAAAATGTACATAGAGAAACCTCAAGGTTTTGAGGCCCATGGAAAATAGTCTCACATTTGTAGATTGAAGAAAGCCTTGTATGGACTTAAGCAAGCACTGAGAGCCTGGTATACACAAATTGACAATTATCTGACAAGACTTTGCTTCTCCAAAAGTGATCCTGATCCAAACCTGTACTTCAAGGTTGAGAAGAATGAACATGTGATTCTACTATTGTATGTTGATGACTTATTTTTGGCAGGTGTGGAGCATCTCATTATTCGGTGTAAGAGGCAGCTAGATTTTGAATTCAATATGAAGGATCTTGGTTAATGCACTACTATTTGGGGCTAGAAGTATGGAAAAATCTCAATGAAGTCTTCCTTGGTCAAGGAAAATTTATTATCAAGATCCTACAAAAGTATGGAATGATGGAATGTAATTCAATGCCTACTCCCATGTTGACGAATCATAGAAAGCTAAAAGACTTTGATTTGCTAGTTCCATCCATGTACCAGGAGCTTATTGGATCATTGATGTATTTAGTTAATGACAGACCAAACATTTTATTTGTAGTGAACACATTGAGCCAGTTCCAGGTGGAACTGAGACATGGTCATTGGATTGTGGCAAAGCATGTATTGGGATATTTGCATGGTACTATAGATCATTGTTTGAGATATGTCTCAACTAGTGATATATAATTACAGGGATATATAAATGCAGATTGGGCTGGGAGTGCTGAAGACAGAAAGTGTACCTCTAGGGATTGCTTCAGTTTGGGCTCCATTATGATTTCATGGATGAGAAGGAAGCAAACATCCTTTTCACTCATTACTACCAAGGCAGAATATATTGCAGCTATATTGGAAATTTGTCAAGCAATGTGGCTTCAAAAGTTACTCGGCGGACTATTTGATCATGTGCTAGAACCAACCATGTTATATTGTGATAATCAGACACGTGAAGCTGACAAATAATCCAAGTTTCCATAACAGTTCGAAGCACATTGAGATCAAGTACCAATTTATTCGCGACATGGGGTAGAAGGGAGCAATGAAGCTCCAGTATGTATCTATTGATGAGAAAGTTGCTAATATTTTTACAAAGCCTCTGTCTAGTGTGAAGTTTGTATACTTTAGGAAAAAATTGGACTTGTTGAGAACACCTCTCTCATTGAGAGGGAGTGATGATGAGATAACATCGTGCACTGGCATTCTCTTGCGTGTCATATATGACTAGAAATAGGGTGAATGGTCCTAGAGGCCCAAAATTACTTATATAGTGTGTGGCCTTCGAGGATTCACCATGTTTCAGGTAGACTATAATAATGGCAAATGAAGACTAGTCTGTATATTATTGTGATATTATTTGACAAATAGACTAGAGTTATGTTGACTAGTTGATGCTAATGATGTGCCACGTGTCATAGATACCGACCAAAACTATGGCTGATCTACCATGTGTTAGGAGTACCGAACAAAATTATGGTGAGAATGCACCACATGTTAGAGGTATCTGTTATCACTCCTCTGGATCTCCAAGGCTAAGGAAGAGTCTAGCTGAGGTAACCACAGACCAATATTTTGACTTGGTAGCTAGCCCTACCAAGCCGAAGAGTGCCCTCTATAAAGGATAACAATCAAGAGGGCTGGATAGATTAGGGTTCTAGGCTAGATATAAAGTGCAGAGGGTTGTTTGATTTGATTTGGTTGGGGTAGTCACTGGATGAGTGAATTAGGTCAGAGAGTGAACTAGGTCAGGGCAAAAGAGAATCAAAATTGTAGTCGTCTGATGGGGCAAGGTAGGAAAGTTACTTTAACACTTTGTAGTATAGTGATTAGATGGTTTATACTAGTGAGGTGCTAAAAAGAGCATGAGATCGTGAATTATTTCTAAACTAAAGAACTGAAACAACCTATGATGATTTTCCCAAAACAGATCATACAAGATGAATTCTGCTTATCACACATTGAAAATCGAACATACTTAGAGTGAAATGAATCATGAGAGGTACAAAAAATTCACACACATGTAACTGAAGAAGAAAAAATATCAAAATACCATGCCACAGGAATCCCACCAAAATAGCTGCAACTCATCCAATATATTCCATGCCAAAGTCTGAAACACTAATACAATATACAATGGAGTCCAAATTGTAGAATGACTGAGAAATTACATATTATAGGCCTAAAACCAACTCATCTTAGCCTCAGGGGTCGAATCCATGATAGGAGGAGCAGTTGCAACAAAAACTGAACTGATAGCTAGAGTGTAGGGTGGCCAAAGTGACTCATCCCTAACTTAAGCAAACTGATTCATTACAAGTCATAGATGCCATTTAACTAATGTATTTACCGTAGGTAATAGTAAAAACATAGTAATTACATCATCCTTATCAATTACATCAGTAAAACACTAATTTCCCATAGGTAAAAATCAAATTGGAGAGAAACAGTGAAAATTTGGGCTGAGTGTCAAATGCGTAGCACCAATGTCAAGTGTGTAGTGCCATATTCAAGATGACTTTTACCTTCCTTCATGATGTCAAAATATATCCGAAGATAGCTCATTGGAAAGCTTATCCTGTCTATTTTCCAAAACTTCCTTTAGTTTTCAAAATGGGCTTGATTTTCCCCTCCAAAATTCCATTCTCCCAAGACTAATCAAACGCGCAACGCTTGGTCCAGAAATGAGGCAGAAACATGATTTTTAGGTGGTTTTTTTCCCTTTTCACCAACTAGTTTTTCTTTCCAGGGTTGGAAACATGTTTTTCCTGGATGTTTTGGTCCTTTTTAATCCAATGGTGGTGGCCATTCCTCCAAAAAGTGCCTTGGTGCTACATGTTTGACAAAACTGCTGATATAAAAACTACCTTAAAAAGACAGGAAAAGAAAGATGACAAAAATTGAGTCTAGGGTCTTCAAAATTGTCTAAGAAGCTGATGTCTGAGGTGGCTAGGCATCGAGTGAAGCCTCAACAAAAATATATCAAGCTTCTTCTTCTCCTCATGGTGAGTTAGGGCTTCAATTCTTGCCCTAACAGCTTTTAGCTTTTCCCTTGCTACTTGGTTTCTTCAGTAATAATAGTTTGCCATCCTTCTTTGAAGGTCAGTGTCTCTTTTGGCCTTGTATAAGAGGATTTCAATATGGGTGTTCACCCTCTCAAGCCAATGCTCCCGGTTCTCATTTACCATTTTGGAAAATTGCTCATTTAGGGTGAGCTCATTAGCTAGCTCAACCTCCTTTTGTTTTTCTAGCTCCAAAGCTCTCTTTAGGCCTCTAGCATTTGGACTTTTTCTTGGCACCTATTCCTCCAGCTGATCACTGTATTCTCCATATGCGTCATCAAGTAAGGCTTTAGCCTTTTTAGCCTCCCTCTTTTCCTTGATGAGTTGAATCTCCATGAGCTCATGTTTGGTCTCCGACTGCTTGTTTTCCTGCTCATAGTATGTGATGTTATATTTTTCCCTTTGCAAATTGACCTTGAGTTCCCTTATGAGTGCTTCCTTCTCTTTGAGGGCAATGGCTGTGCCCTCACTGTACTCATTTTCACTTAGGTCAATTAAGTGAAAATCTTGCTCTGTCTCATGGAAGTCCTCCTGCTGCTGCTGAATCTCTGCCTCTATCATTTTTTCCTTGCCCTTGTGTACCTGTTTTGCTAATGAAGAAGGCAAGGCCCCTCCCACAATCCGTGGGGCAAACATTTCCCTATGCCCTCTCTGATAGGTATGTGTCAAGGTAGCCAAACCAACCCTTTTAGGCTTGTTGATCTCACCATGTTCAATATGCTCTTGCTCTTTGCCTTCATCTCTGCTAGGTGACTGAATAGGCTCATGAAATGGTGATGATGGAGATGATGGTGTGGTTGACTCATCAGATGAGGATGAATGATGTATGGGCTGAGATGGAGGAATGGAGGTGGATGGATGAGATGATGAAGGGATGCTTTGAATATTTTGAGTAGATGCATGAGTGAATATGGAATTAGTTATGAAGGTACTCCATGCAATGTTGAGTTCCTTGATATGGTAAAGGACTATGATCTTAATGAGGGAATGATGAAATAGGATCTTCATTTGATCTTTGTATTCCATATTTTGAGCAATGGAGGCCATCTTCTCAACACTCCATAAAACATAGTAGGGTATATTAAGCATTTTTACCCTAGTGAAATGCATTAAGATCTGGAAATGATAAGAATAGACCTTGGAGAATCTACCTTCACATGAAAAATATTTCATAATAATCTTCATCATTGGGGCATACCTGTCAAAGAGGTGTGAAAAAGGAAAATAGCCCCTTATTTCATTTCTATACCTTGGTTTCATGTAAGACTCATAAAACGCTTCTCCAAATCACCTTGTTTAAACCATTTTCCCCCAACATCTGGGATCCCGGTGGCAGCTAATATATTGGCCGTAGACAAAGTGAAAGTTATACCCGCTACGGTGACTTGGTTGTCTTGAAGTTTAGTAATGAAGAACCTAGTCAACTTAGGATGATGTTGGAGTGCCTGTACTTGTTCACAGAAATCATAATAGCCTAGCCATTTGAAGGATGTCACAGTCATAGGGGATGCTAAGAGTTCCCTAATATTTGTGGGCTCAAACCTGTGTATCTGGCCTCCTTTGTGTGGCCTCCTCTATTCCCTGTCTTCTTCTCTATCTGTTTCCTCTTCCTCACTATGTGGTCTGTATTCCTCCTCTGCCATGTTGTTTTAGTATCAAACCCTAGGGAGGTGTAAGGTAGGGGGAATGTAGTTTTTAGGGAATAGTAAGTGGGGAAGGGTAAATATGAAGATGATGGGTGAAGGGATATGTGTATTGGAGAGGGGTATAGGGTAGTAGTATGATAGTTTGGGGATGGGGAAATTTGTTTGCAATATAGGGGTTTGGGAGCCTAGGTAGTGTTGTATCACCTAGGACTTAGGGTTTTGGGACAAAGGGTTAGAGGGTATATGGGATATAAATATTTAGGGAAAGGGAAGGAGTGTGGAGGGAAGTGTACAAAAGGGAATGAGAGTGGAAGGTAGTTTTTGGGGGAAATCTAGGGTTTAGATGTAACAATTAAACCAAATATTCAATAAACCTTTCAAATACTTAGGAGTTGACTTGAGGAGGCAAAGGACATCCCTTAGTTGCTACTTACTTGATTTGAGGTTGAAAGCGCTTTGGTGGAGCTGAAGAGGTGACTGGAGCATTGATGGAAAAACGCGCAGTGCCAATACAGAGTGTGCAACGCCTCAGCCAAACGCGCAGTGCCTTAAGGGAACGCGCAGTGCCAGAAGGAAACGAACAATGCCAAGTAAACATGCAGCGCCAGAAGAGAACACACAACGCCAAAAGGAAACATGCAACGTCTGCCCTATTTCTGTTGATTTCCCTTAGAACGGTGAAAAAACTCTCTTGGGGTTTGCTCAATGAGTGCTAGGAGGCAAATGGAGGTGAGTTTGAAGGCAAGAAGTCCTTTATAGGTGAGTGAGTTTGATCTTTTCCTTTTCAAACCCACTTTCTAAAGTTTCATTTGACCCCTTTTTGACCTCTTTGCTAATTTTCTTTCTGAATTTTTCTTTGCAGGTTGATGATGCTGAAGCTTTAGCAATCTTCACTTTTGACTTTTGTTTGGATGACATTGGCAATGGAGTTTGAGTAAATAGCTAAAAATTGTGACTTATTACATATGATGAACATAAAATTGCATAAATAAATAAAAATGATTACAACTCTCTTTTTGAAATAAAATTACAAACCAGAATGAATTTCTTGCTTAAAATCAAATTTGGAACTTTAGAAACCATGGTTACATACTCGTAAACCCTTATTTAATTGAAAAGGGGATATTATTTTCTTCTCTCTCATACTTTGCTGGCCCTATGCAGTGAAATGGTGTTTTATTGGACCTTGGAAAATAAAACCTAGTGACCTAATGGGACATTGAATGCCTGGACTTCAGGTGGACTTGACTGACATAAAACATGATGAAATGAGATTTCATAGTCAATGTATGTTCAACAAGACACATGAAGGTGGGCCAATAAATATAAAGTTTGAGAGGGGATGGGGTTTCAACTTGGGCTACCATCAGTGAGTAAATTTTTATATGATGACCTAGGTGGAATGATAAAAATTTCAACATGAAACTAATATGATATAAAAGAGGAATTTTGATCACTGATGGAAGTATGCAAATATTGACTCTAACATCAACCTTATTTGGGGATCGAAGCTAATTGGAGGTGCGGAGAAAACCGTAGACCAAGTGCCTAACAATATGGGCCAATATGGTCAAAAACTCAAATTGGAATACATGAGTAAATGCTGACAACTCATATAACTCACACTGACTCAAAATTGACTCAAAACTGACTTACATGACTAAGGAATGAATACTAAAAATGGCAAAAAAATTAGTGAAGCTCCATGGCCTTCACTTCGGGCTCCGAACTCCAATGATCTTTGCTTCACACTTGCAGAAAATGTATGTACAATGAAACCAAGACATTTCAGAAAAGATAATGCTTCAGGAGCCTACCATTGATTGGTCCTCCTAAGCATGGTTCTCCATTCATCTCATCCAACAAGAAAGCATTTTGCCCTCGGAAAGCTGAAATCTGATAAGGGCCGGTCCATAGGTTTTCAAATTTACCATGCTTACCCTTGTCTTCATTTCTGGCAACCCAACGAAGTACCACATCTCCAATTTTAAAATCATCTTCCTTTGTTTTCTAGTCATAGATCCTCTTTATCCTCTCATGAAGCTTAGAGGTGTTTTGAAATACCTCATCCAGTGTCTTCTCTAAGTGAACCATTTGATTTATCTGGTGCTGAATATCATTCTCTTCACTTCTCGCTTCTTGTAACAATTTCATGACCGGGACTGCTAGTGATGAAGGTGTTATGCTCCTATACCAATAGGTGTCATGTTTCATGATTGAATTGATGAGCTCTGTAATCTGTTCATACCTTTTCTTGTTGCAAAGGTTTTCCATATTTTCAAAAAATCAAAAAAATTAAAAAATGTAAAGAGGGTATGCCCTAAAAGAAAAATCAAAGGGTAAAAAGAACAAAATGGTCAAAAAATGAGAAGAAATGAACCCCAAACAAAAATAGACCAGTAAAGTGTACATGTCTAAATGCCACTACTGTTTCTGTGTCTGTAATAAGTAATTGTGTGCAACTTGTTAATCTTATGCCACAATTGATGAAGAGTCAAACTGTTTAAACTTGGCTCATTCATTTTTCAATTTCATGCTGTAGAAATAGAGAATAAATATCTGACCAACTAGTTTAATATGAGCCCTTGGATGTAATAAGGTTAGATTTAGATAGACCTACATATGTAAACGAAAAAGTGTGATAAGGGTTTGCCAGTCTAAGTGCACCCTAATAAAGAAGAAAAAATGTCAGGCTAAAGTAGGTAGGGTAGGTAGATGATATTGGAGAATGATACTTGTGATGAAAATGCTTCTAAATGTGTTGATATTTACTTTTCTCACCAGTGCAAGGCATACATTACACTTGATGCAATTCAAGCAAGGCAAGGATAAATAACTAAATTCCATACACATTTTCCCCTAAAGATTTCACTATTTCCCCTTAAAGTATTGAGGACTTTGAAAATCAAAGGGGCTCAGAGCATTTCTATGACTTCTGGAGGGATCGGACCCTTGGCCCAATGATCTAAAAGCCTAAGTACTCATAAATCATCCATCCATCATTCATTTCATTTCATAAATTTTGCCTAAGTAAAAAACCTATTTTACTTAGGAAATGCATAATATCGCTTGAAAGACCCTTTTTCCACTTTAGCCTAAGTTTAACTACAAAGTCAATTGTTTTTACACTTAGCGCTTTTGTTTTGTTTCATATTAACTTTAACAATTATTATATAAATCCCGATAAATTAACCCCTCCCGTATTATGTAAATATATTAAAAACCCCGATATTTTATGTATTCCCGCCCCGATGGTATATAACCATTATATAGTTAAAACAAGAATTAATAAGTTTATTTGAAACTTATTAAGAACCTTTCCCTGCCACACTAAGGGGATTAATTAACCACTTGGGTTAATTAATAACCTACCCATCAACCAATAAAATTGCCTTGATACGATTAAACCATGTTTTATTGTGCTAGGCCCCGCTGCATAACTCCTTGCCATCTCCAAAGCCCGTCACTCGTCCAATCATTTCATTCCCATCCGACGGTCGATGGAGATATTGCGACAACCCTTCCCACCTCGTTTTAACTCGCGATCTCCTAGCGTTTTCCGCCATACCCCCACCACGCGTCGCCCACTCCATTGGCTCACTCACCCTCCATTCAAAACCGCATAGCCCCAAAAGCGGTGCAATGCTTACCGCTTACCACAATTCCGCATAACGACAAAGCATCACATCACGCTGACATCATCCACCCGATAAATTCCAAAAAGTCCCGCCAACCTTATTTTTGCTAAATAAAGCGGAAAAACATCATTTTCACTGTTATTCACTGCAGACTATGCTCCCATGCAAAACAACGTCCCAATCGACTGTTCGAGCTTGCAGACCACCACCTGGTTGAGAACCTTGTTGCGACGCCGCCCAGAACCTATCATCCTCCCATCCAGGCATTATTCACCATCTTGAAACAGGTATTTATCCAAGCTGTGCCGAAACACTGTGATTTTGGTTTTTTTGCTTAAAATTCTACAAGAAACAACCAAATTCAGGTCTATTCTATGTTTGTATTGGCCATACATATCTCCCAACCTATTGTCTTGCCTATCTTTCACAGAATTTCCCCCATTTCCATCTTTGAATCCACAAGAACCAAAGATGGAAACCCTTGTAGCCCTGAATGTCGCACCCATTAATGCTCCTCACAAAGACTTAGATTATCTGCCTCTTGCAGATAAATATTTTCAAATAAAATATTTTGCTAGTGATAGGAACAATCTTTAAGCCTTTTGCCAAGTCAGAGATAGCTATCTAAACAAGCCTGACATTTTTGTACTGTGGGAATCTAATCTTTCCATGTATTTCCTCCCCTCAGTCCATGTTTTCCCAGAAATAATTCATCATTGCTGTGCTAACTATGACCCTGTCCATAGAGCAGGTATGTCCCCATCCCAAACTGTCCTTTTTCCCATAACTGCAAAGTCCATTAATGAAATGATACAGTTCCACTCCACTCAGCCCCTTGCTCCTCCTTCCATGGGTTATATACTTGAAAAAGCATCTCAATTTCCCACATGAGAGATAAGCCGTATTGCTTAGACCTTCATGCTACCAAAGCACCAGCCTAAAGGCCCACCTCCTTATTTGAAGACTTTTTTCACTAACATTGGCAAACTCATTGTATACAAGAGGGGAAAGGGAAGGAGTCTTCAAATATACTTCTTTTATATACCATATTTTGTTGTATCATCAGCCATACAACTTTTCTTTCCCTATCAGGAAATTGGATTCAAAAGGAAATCGAAGGTCTGTGATTTTTTGGAGTTCCATCTTTCATAATACCAGTGAATCCCCTTATACTTATAATGGGTTCATTGACTGGTTTGTACATCCAACAACCACTTTATTGATAGGAGTTTCCCCTCCTAGGATCACTGGTGACATGAAGAAGATTCTGCAGCTCTCTAAACAGTACAGGATAGGTGACTGGTACCTGTATCAAAATCACACAGAAATTAGAATGTATGGGTGTGAACTTTGCCCTTTCAAGTTACCTAAATATGTGCCCATGAGATTGTTTAAACTAGAATATTTTAGACAGCTTATAAATGCAGACTTAGTCCATTTTTGTAGCACAAAGAAAAGACTCAACTAAGAATCAAGAACCAGTTAGGCCCTTTTGTAATCAATTATAGGGATGCATGGCAAGAAGTTGAAAAGATTTTAGAAGACCACCTTAGATTGAAGAAAAGTTTCTGGTGGGTGCCATATAATCCAAATAGTTTCATATGTGATAGAAGGACAAAAAACAGGCTATCAGTTTATATACATCATAGGATCCTAGAAATTGAACAGTTTGAAAATAAGGATGAATGGGTAGAAGGGACCCTAATAGAAGAGATTAGTAAGCAAGAAAAGATGGAAATTGCTATGAAATATCTTGAGAAAGCACTTGACCTAGACTCTTTTGGACAGGTATCATTCAAGCTGCCTTAACAATCAGAAATTGGTACATCTTCTGCCGGAACTTCTCAATAGCCTGCACAAGAAACCAGCATACCAGTTATAGGAACTTCTAAAGGCAAAGAAGTAGAGACCACAGAGAAGCCTACAATGACTGATCAGCCTGTAAAGACCAAAAAACAGAGTCATGTACAGATTTCTCCAGCCCAAACTAAAGCAACAGAAATTCCAACATTGCAAACTCCTCTAAGTGAGGAAAGAAACAAAAAGAGGGACAGAGAAACCACCACACCTATCAGTGGACCTACAGAACAACTTGGTACCAAGAGTGTTATAGACATTTTTGGGCACTGCAACCCCAATCATAAATGCCCATAAACGAAGGGCTCTTAAGTCCCTAAAAGTGTTGTTCCAACCTCTAAAAGAACAAGGTCAACTGATTACATCTTCTCCCATAAGTTCTCCATGAAAAACTACTCTGAACTGGTCAAAACTGGACCATCTCACCTGCTCCATGGTCAAAGTGCGTTGCATCCCACCTAAATACACACGGGAGGTGCGATGCATATTGAAAATCCCTTCTATGGGGTGCGATGGGCGAGAGTGGACAAATGGCAGGGTTAACCTACAAGGTGGAGGATCATGGAATCTTCCAGAAACTTCTCCTGTGACACTTGCCTCTCTGCATTCGCCCAGGGATGAGTAAGAGATCATCAATCTCCAAGTGGAATCAAGAACTACCAGAGAGAGGACACTAATCAAATCTCAAAAGCTGACTCACCCCCCTTGCAAACATCTATATCTGGATCCCTCATCCCAGAGATCCAGAGGCTGGAATTTTGTATCTTGTAAGGAAGTGCTGCTGGTTTCTTGGTGTAACATCATAGTGTTGGGTGATCTAAGCTCTTCATGAGGTGAAGAAGGGCTTTCTTGCTGAGAGGATAATGCTGGGTCAGACAATTGGTTGTAATCCTCTTTGCTATTCTTGATTATTAATAAATCTATTCAATTTTTCCTCCACATTCTTGTATGATTGATGATATATGAATTTGTGTGGTCAATGTATATCTAGTCCTATATTGTTTATGATAATATATCTATGTTCTTGGATAGTGTTATGCTGCTTTGATTCTACAGGTGCTCTTTGAAGTTGGGTAGACGAGGAAGCGAGTGGCAAAGATCTATCAGAAGGGAGAGGAATCAAGCAAGGAACCAAGCGCAAGACATAGGTTGGTCTCATTTATTCCCCTCTTGTCTATTTTTCATAAAGGAAAACAAAAGTGGTTTTAGTTTGTTTATTTCTAAGGTAGTTACCAGCCTTAGTGGGACTAGCAGCTCTGCATAGACACTAGATTTCTCGATAACAAAATGGCGACTCTACTGGGGAGCGAATAGATTGTTTGTTTGTCTATATTTGTTTACTTTATAAACTTACAGATGGAGCCTGAAGTCAAGCCAGCTAGCCTTCGAACTGCATTTGCTATGCAATTGCAAAGTAGATCAATGCTGCTTCAGTCTATCTCCGGGTTTTGTTTATGAACTGAACAATTGATTTACAAGCTCTCAAATTTCCCTTGTGGTGGCTCTAGTAACCTCCTTAGATATACCCGTGTGATTTATTTACTAATTACCACTTGCTCGGCCTAAATCCCCGAACTGAGCTGCAAACTGTGACCCAGAACCCAGTTGGAGTCTCGTCCCTGGACCATCGCGCTGTCTCTTCTTTGGATTTTGGATGCATCACACTTCCCGAGTGTAGTAGATGCGCTACATCTCTGTTTCCTTGTGTTACAGGTGCGCTGATCAGACAAGGCCTCTTCTGCTCTTAGATTTTGGTTTCTGTGTTCACTCTTTTTAGCTCTATTCAGGAGTTTTGCTGTCTGTAGTCAGTACACCTCTGTTGAAACCCCCTTCCTTGCCATTATTCCGCCTCCATTGTGCAAAGAACTGTAAATGTTTTATGTATTTTGAGCCATTTTTAGTTCTCTTTACAAAGAAGTAGCGTAATTGAACTGTCGTTTCTTGATTTGAAAGTGTCGCAAGTGTCGTTTTCAGTCATAGAAGAGAATCCAATTGTTCTTGATATTCGATTAGACTGTTACTCTTGTATTTGATTTGAATTAGTAGTTTTTCAAGTGTTGAAAGCAAGTTTTCAATTCCAAATTGCAAAGTGTCATCATTGCCTTCATTTTGTCTTGAAAAGAAACTTGTTAGTAATGTCGCTTTGAAAAATAATTCAGATTTGTGCTTAGCTTTCTTTTTATCATTCACACATTAAGAAGGTTGAAAACAAATATATGCATGTGCATTTGCATTTAGACTGTTTGTTGGTTTGATTTAGGACAGTGCATATATGTGTGCTCTCTGCTCTATGTTGAAAGAATATCATCTCTCTTTCCTTAGTAGCTAGGATTTTCATTGAAAAAAGAAGATTAAACGATTGTTTATCATCTTAGATTGCATTTTAGTAATTGTACATCTACATCACGTGGTGAACTTGAAAGGCAAATTTCTTAAGCAAGATCAACTGTAAAATAAATTTAATGAATCTAAAAACGCTTTGGAACCTAACGCACAACTTTTAGAAGTCTAGGCTAGAGACGTATTTCGGCATCGTAAAACCTGGTAACTGTTGTTTTCATTGATGGTTGGGTGATTCCTCCACTTTGAGACGATAAGTGCCAGTATGGACTTGTGCTCCCACGTACCGTCGAGTATATATTGGGAGACCACAATAGACTTTATCCTTTATCCATAGGAAGCCGTGTCTGCCGCCCTATCGATCGCAAAGCACTGAACACAACATTCGGGAAGATTGACTGCCGTACCGTAATAAGTATTCTGCAGTTTTGTGATTTGTTTGGTACTCACTCTGTCTAGATTTCCAGAGCACTCTCTTTCGTTCCTTTTCAGACTCCTTAAAGGAAAAGGTCCATCTGAGCACTTGTCACTTCAGGCTCATTAAAAATCGAAGGCGACTAGAGTCATATTTTGTTTTTTCTCGACTCTTAAAAATTGAGAAAACAAGTTGTGTCAAAGCGTCTAAAATTTATTTTAATCGGAATAAATATTACCTTTCCTACGTTGGTCTTAGGTTGAGAAAAATGGAATCCACCAACCAAGGAGTTCCCCTTGGGGGAAATGCTAGTCCTTTCTCCTCTTGGGGAGATGTTGGTGCACCCCATATGGCCACATTGTCACTTCCAGGATTGACAATCGGCTTTCCCGTATGGCTCTTCTCAACCTCTGTCATTCAAAACATCGTGATTCCTGAACAATCAAGTCAGCAACTAAATGATACCAGAGTTACCCCCCAACCTTCTACTTCGTCCAATTCTTATTCTCCTCCTTCCTCTTCACTTGATGAAGCTCGTAAAGCCAAAAATCAAGTAACCGGGAAGAAGAAGGAGAAGAAGAAGAAAGAGAAGAAGAAGAAGGAGCCAAAGGCGAAAAGGGGCAACCAAGCATCGTCTAGCGAAAATCCACACACTGCACCGTCCAGGCCTAAATGGCCATGTGTCATTTTCAAAGGAGACCACTATCATCGATATTGTCCTTGCATCCCTCAGATCTTAAGGGACTGGTGTTGGATAGGTAAATCCCCTCTGCGGACAGAGGCGATCCCACTAGCCTATAACAGAACTAGCCACAATCAAACCACGCTGCTACGCAAGTTCCTAGTTGTGCATCAAAGGTGATTCAAGAAGACCAACCTGGAGTCCAACGCTATGATTGAAGCAGAGTTGATACCCTCGCTCCCTCGCCCCAGCAGATCATAAACGAACACCTGCACATGCAAAGGAAGAGACAGATACCAACATAAAAGCTACCAAGGCACAACTATATTTCAGTCAGAAAGGAAATAAATCAACACATCACCATAATAGACAATGAGATTGGAACTATAATAGCAGTCGCTCATCAATTAATAATAAATAGGAAAAGTTACAACCATTGTTCTGACGTTGACCCTCTCCTGGCTGGGCGAGTAACTATATGTGTCTTGCAATGCATCTCTTCTCTGGCAGCATAACCTTTATAGCACTCACTAGCATTCCTCCAAGAACTCAAGAACTCAACATCTAGCACTCCATGACTAACCATTATCACTAGCTTGTCAAATGCATAAGGACAAGCTTATATAGATGAAGAAGGGAGGAGGATACGATGAACCGGGACACCTTTTGTGGATTAACATTATCCCCAAAAGCCATTAAAGATGGATATAGGATAAAGCTCAACAAAAGACTGATTTTTTATCCTCAGAAAAGCTCCATGTAATGAAGGAAACAACAGTCGGACGTGCGTTAAGGCAAAAAGCATGACCAAACTTGGTTGGCGCGACTGCTGCTCTAAGACAGAGTGCCAATAGTCACGCCCTCTTTTGAGGATCTCCATGATTGGCGTGGGTAAGATACTGTGGACTTGCGCCAATGAAAAAGAGCACTTTTCAGGGATAATCTGTAGGAGGTGTCTTCAGGGAACATGAAGTGCATACTCAGGGGAACATAATGCAAGTGTTTTTAGACTTTGTCACTTCTTATAACTCCCGGGATGAGTCCTCCAAGGTACGATAAGAGGAGTAACGGGGATGGTGACAAATTACTGTGTAACAGATGCCCCCTAAAGCATGAAGTCCAAGAGGTGGAGAGGGGTGAAATGCTTTACAAGAACACACATAAGAACACATATAGTTACTACCGCCGAGGATCTGTATTAAGAGACATGACTGATAGTTCAATTACATGACGTACATGGTATGGTCACAGCCATCCATAAGAGAGTACATAAATAATCTAGATCCATAGTATGGATGCAGCCATCTGGTTAGGATCAATGAATTGACTCAGGTATGGTCGCAACCATCCAGTGAATGAGTCAAGTATCAAGAATCACGCCTGGATTACAACATACACAATCCAGGGTCTTGCGCTCCATCTCGACCCGAACAAGAGTACAAATTCAAGCATGTGAATATATTAGCTGAAGTCGAACATGCATGAACATCGTCTGATTACCAGTCAATAGTGGAAACTGTTAACAGGCGCGAGAGGTACCACCAATAATGACAATGGTCCTCAAGGTACTATAGGTACAATCTACGGCGCGTGAATTAATGATCTGAAGTCGAACGCCTGTAGAATCATTCAATCGGAGGCCAATAATGAAAACCTCACGTCGAACACGAAGAACCTGCCATTGAGGCATGCAGGCTCCAAGGCACCGGAAGGGAGTCTCTAGATCAACTTCCTGGATAATGAGTTGAAGTCGACAGTGAGTGACCTTGATCGAAGGTGGGCCATAATGTTTCCCACATCATCGACACGAGACAGAGAGATAATGTTGTGAATCAAGATTGTACGAACTATCAGAGGGAGGTTGTTTCTTTGCAGAGGTCAACTTCTCTTGAACATATCGGCGGCACATTAACGGAATTGGCAGTATTCGACATCAATGTATCAAAGGTCATGATGACGAGGCAATGAGTGGATGAGAGGTCAAAAAAGTTACCCAAGTCCATGGAAGCAAGTGAACGATATGAGATGAGATATTCCCACCCTGGACACGAAAGCAGAAAAGTGCCATGTTCAAGAGCGACATACTGCCATCCCGGTAATAATTATGGTTCAAAAAAAATTTATTTCCCCCCCCCGCCATTTCTGGCGAGTACCCCAGTTATTTTTAACAAGCTTGATGGGGATAGCATATGCTTGTGTTGTGACAAAATCCGATGTCATTAAGTTTTAACGAGTCTGACAAAGGAATAACTCGGCGTCTTTTCACGTTTAGAGAGTTTGAAAAGACAGCAGAAAAGGAAACTCCAGGGGTGTCTTTTTTCGTAAAGTTGTGTCTCTCGGGCCCGAAAAATTATAAAATAATACCCGAAAGAACCGCCCGATCATTATGATCGAGGAGTACTTTTCATAATTAGTGATTTCGACCTGAAAAAGTAAAAAAGCGGTCAAAACCATGTCGTTTCGTAACCATTAACGAGTTTGGAACGAAAAAAACCCGGTAATCTTTTTATGTTTTAACGGTCGACAAAAAGAACTTAAAACGACCGCCCCTTTTACCATTTAACGAGTCAAGAGGAGCGACTCGGCAATCTTTTTCTCTTTAAATGGTCAGAAAAGAGCTGAAAGCGGACCTCCATTTTTATTTTCTTTAACGAGTCAAAAAGGAAAAATACTCGGCAATCTTTTCATATTTTACGAGTCAGAAAAGAGCGTAAAGGCGACTCGTCCTGAAGGAACGAGTGGTATAAAGGATAGCAACTGGTTCAGGTAATGGTGGAACTTACTCGAAACATGTAAAGGTTAAGAGGCTGGCTAATAAAACCACTCATCGCTGCGGTTCCTCAGGAAAGGAGAAACAACCATGTGAAAGCATATGATCGGCCAAAGAGATGGTGGCGATGGACTGAAACAACCAAGGCTCATCTAGCAGAATTTAGCAGATAAAAGGCAATCACGGGATGTAAATCAGGTATGGGTTAGTTTTTACACAAGCTTGAACCATGGAGAACTTTGCTTGTTAAATTTTTTTGTTGCATGCCCCCAGCATGATAATGCAAAATCGAGATACATGCCCCCCAAGCTTCATGGCATTCACGAAGTGGATGGAATGAAGGTTTAGTTGGAAAAACTCGATTTTGAAGGAGGATGCATGCCTCCGGGGGCCAGCCGCCGTCATCAGAATGACGGAGTGGAGGCTGGGGAATTTCCTGTGGAAATAAGACCATTTAGGAATGGTAGATGACTATATGTGAAGTGTGAACCGGGGAATGAAAGTTTGTCTACGACTTTGATCATCCTTCCTTCATGCGGAAAACACATCACTCTGAAGAGTGAGGACACAATAGCACGTATGCGATAAATATAGTCTCGTCCAAGGAGTAAATTGTAATCTAACGGACCTTGGACTACCATGACACCCATTTGGATAGTCTTCCCTTCTAATGTGATAGGTACATTGGAAAGAATTCCTAAAGGTCGAGTGATTTCTCGATGGAAACCTGTAAGGTTTCTCATCTCAGGCAGAAGCAGTGGGGAACCAAGTGCTTCCCAAGCTGTTGAAGAAAGGATACTCACAGGAGATCCCTCATCAATAATTGTACCAGCCATAACCATGCGATAGACTTGGACTATAATTCGAAATGGTATGGAGGCTGGTAACCGAGGATTGACTAGTTGATCCCAATTGAAGGAAACAGCTAGGTTTCTTGGAGGTGGGACTGGATAGACAACCGGATATGATTCTGATGGACTTTCTTCTTGGTACGAAGGAATGAGAGGGATGCTCACTTGATCATTAGAGTCTATGTTGATGAATAGAATTTGGACAGTGGGATCTTCATTCTTGGCAGTGATAACATCATCTGAGGAGGTAACTTCTGAAGGCGAAACCGGGTCACTTGTAAGCCAGACCTTTTGACTTTTGTCGGGTTTGGATTCAGATGTAAGATCATCTAAGGCTGGAAGTTCTGAAAGCAAAACTGGGTCACTTGTAAGCTGGACCTTTTGACTTTTTTCTGGTTTAGATTCAGGTGTAAGATCATCTAAGGATGGAACCTTTGTAGGCAAAACTGGGTCACTTGTAAGCTGGACCTTTTGAAAGACCGGGTCAACTGTAATCTGGAACTGTGGACTTTCGTTTGGTTTGGACTCAGGTGGTTCATCTTTGATGATAGAGTGGTGCGCAGATGATGAATATAAATCAACACTCGTTCCGACCAGGGACTGGTCTGGAGCAGGCGGAGCACAGGTAGGTTCAGGAAGAGACAGCTGGACCAAAGAGGAATCATGTTTGATCACTTGGTTAGCGGAGAGATGATCTGACGTTGTAAAAAGACACTGATATCCAGCGGCTAGTTGGGGTAAGGGAGCAGATAGACTTGTCAAAAGACGGGAAGCTTCATCGATAAGTGGACAAAGGCGAAGGAGATGATTACCTTCACAAAGTCGACAAGGGAAACAAACCTTCCCTTTTCTGTTACCAACTAGTAAGGTATCGTCGATCTGCGACAACAAGGGGCGAGTCGGGTCACGGGGCCATATATCTAGGATCCTGGGAATACCAGGACAATTAGAAAGAAGATGGTCCTCCTTGCATAATCGACAAGGAGACCGAACCTTCCGTGGAGGAGCAGAAGGTGGTTCCACTTCTGATAGTCTCGTGGTAGATACAACCTTTCCCTTAGGAGACTTCTTCTTTTTGGTCTTCTTATTCTTCTTCTTAGCCACCTGGTTACTGAAATCCAAGGTTTCACCAGGCGAAGTAGAAGATGAGGACACGACAACGGGCGAAGAAGGGAAGGGGTCCACCTTAGAATCAACATGGTGTTGTTCGGGTGGAGGAGGTGGTGGCGGAACAGGAGTCATCACACTTGAGACCACCGAGTTTGAAAACAACCATACGGGTAAACCAATGGTCAACCCAGGCAAAGACAATGTTGCGATATACTGAACACCGAAATTTCCAACAGAAGGAAATGGACGAGGATTCCCATCAGGAGGAACACCTTGGCCGGTAGGTGCCAGGAAGGCTGCCATTGAACGAGAAATAACCCTACTCAAGCTAACGCAAACAAAATCTAATTGGGTAATGTTATCGTGGCCAATAAATTTTAGGACACTGAACTTAACCTTTTCATTTTTTAAGAGTCGAGAAAAGGATAAAAGATGACTCTAGTCTCCTTCGAATATTTAATGAGCACGAAGTGACAAGACGCTCACAGGCACCTTTTCATTTAGGGAGTCCGAAAAGGATCAAAAGTGAATGCTCTGGAATTCTAGGTAGAGGGTGTGCCAAACTTTTCGCAAAACCACAGAATACTTTTTAGGGTACGGGTGGTCGATCTTCGTGAATGCTGTGTTCACTGCATTGCGAATCGTAGGGAGGCTGACACGGCTTCCTATGGATAAAGGCTTTATTCCTATAGGGGTCTCCCAATATATACGCGACGGTACGTGGGAGCACAGTCCGTATTGGCACCTATCGTTTCACCGTGGAGGAATCACCCAACCACTTGACGATAAAATGCTAGGTTTAAAGACGCCGGAACACGTCTCTAACCTAGACCTCTAGAGTATTTGCGTTATGTTCCAATGCGTTGTTATGTTCATTGAGTTCATTTTAAAGTTTATCTTCGATTATGTTTCAGTTTTTGGTCCTACCGTATGTGATATCTCAAAAACTTCTTAAATGCAAACTATATGCCAAAATTATATCATTTGATTCGATGAATTCTATCTACAGGAGGGTGGAGATCTTTTCACAAATGAAATGATCACTCAACAAACAACAAAGATCCTAATGCAGCTAATAACAAGAAATGAAATTTTTTCTTTTTCTTTTTAATAGCAACAAATAACAATAAATGCTAACTACTATGATGCAAAAGATTTTTTTGTTTTTCTTTCCTTTAAGATGGCATGATGCATTTGAACAAATTTTAAGAGATATGCACAATGCAAGTTCAGTCAATGAAATAGAACCAATTCTGAAACACCAAAATGAACCATGCAAGCAAGGAAAAACACAAAGACTTTCACTGAACCATGTAATCTAAGTTCGAATGAAGTCAAGTGAAATCCAAAGAGGCTAGAAGTGAAGCACTCAGAATATAGAAGATCAAGCTTTAACAAATCACTGGATAGGTGCAGAACACAACCAACAAGCTGACTGGATAATCAAAAGAACCGAAATTTCCCATAGAAGGCTAGACATGCAAAGTCACTAGATGTCCCAGGGCTGAGATGAAAAGCAATAGAAATAGGCAAACAGCTGAAGGATAAAGGCTAAGACCAGTCAAGCAGAGGTTCGACACACTTCCAGAGGCTGTAAGAGATATAAAAAGAGACTGAAAGAGCTTTCCACCCACACACAGGCAAAATTTACAGGGCTGGCGCGACTGTCAGCCTGCAACTTGCGCTACCACAGGCTTGGCGCGAGTTGCTTTAGAGCAACATGCGCCAACTGGCGCGACTGTCAGAGTAATAACCACGCCAATTAAGCTTGCCGACTAGAAAAATAAATAATACGACCTCAGGTCGGGTTGACAGTGCTCAGATGGGTCAAACAATAAAGAATAACCTCAAAACTGACTCAGGAAGCTCATTCACTCAAGTAAGCAGAAGAAAATTAACATGCAAGACAAAAATCAAATAGCACCTCGCCAGCGGAGTCGCCAAATTGTTGGATAGGTAAATCCCCTCTGCGGACAGAGGCGATCCCACTAGCGTATAATAGAACTAGCCACAATCAAACCACGCTGCTACGCAAGTTCCTAGTTATGCATCAAAGGTGAATCAAGACCAACCTAGAGTCCAATGCTATGATTGAAGCAGAGTTGATATCCCCGCTCCCTCGCCCCAGCAGATCATAAACGAACACCTGCACATGCAAAGGAAGAGACAGATACCAACATAAAAGCTACCAAGGCACAACTATATTTAAGTCAGAAAGGAAATAAATCAACACATCACCATAATAGACAATGAGATTGGAACTATAATAGCAGTCGCTCATCAATTAATAATAAACAGGAAAAGTTACAACCATTGTTCTGACGTTGACCCTCTCCTGGCTGGGCGAGTAACTATATGTGTCTTGCAATGCATCTCTTCTCCGGCAGCATAACCTCTCTAGCACTCACTAGCATTCCTCCAAGAACTCAAGAACTCAACATCTAGCACTCCATGACTAACCATTATCACTAGCTTGTCAAATGAATAAGGACAAGCTTATATAGATGAAGAAGGGAGGAGGATACGATGAACCGGGACACCTTTTGTGGATTAACATTATCCCCAAAAGCCATTAAAGATGGATATAGGATAAAGCTCGACAAAAGACTGATTTTTTATCCTCAGAAAAGCTCCATGTAATGAAGGAAACAACAGTCAGACGTGCATTAAGGCAAAAAGCATGACCAAACTTGGTTGGCGCGACTGCTGCTCTAAGACAGAGCGCCAATAGTCGCGCCCTCTTTTGAGGATCTCCATGATTGGTGCGGGTAAGATACTGTGGACTTGCGCCAATGAAAAAAGAGCACTTTTCAGGGATAATCTATAGGAGGTGTCTTCAGGGAACATGAAGTGCATACTCAGGGGAACATAATGCAAGTGTTTTTAGACTTTGTCACTTCTTATAACTCCCGGGATGAGTCCTCCAAGGTACGACAAGAGGAGTAACAGGGATGGTGACAAATTACTGTGTAACAACTGGTCTCCTTGTTTGCACAATCAGGTGTCATCAACCTCTGATGATCACGTTGAAAATACACCGTCGACTAGTGAAAGTGAAGCCCCTAGACAAAAAGGAAAATGTAAATTTCCTTGTAAACTGTGTGAAGGCGATCACGCCGTCCACCGTTGTCCCTTCTTAGATGAGGCTAAAAGAGTTTTGGACAACCGTCCGGTTTCACCATTACGACTTCCTCCTGGATATAAGAAACTCTTGCTGAGTCCGTCACTAGTTGAGAATTCGGCTGACATGCCATTGTGGTCGGCCGAAGCGTCTATCATTGAAGATAAACCATCAGAATCCACACCAGATGAAAGTAAAAAGGTCGAGGCGGTAGTTGACCCGGTCTTACCTTTAGAGGATCCATCTTCAGATGATACAGTCACCGGAGAGAACAAAAACGACACCGTCCAAATTCTCTTCGTAAGCACAGACTCCGATGAACATGGGGGAAGTCTACCCATTCCTTTACTGCAGGAATGAAGTTCGTCAGAGTCATATCCAGCCGTCTATTCAGTCCCACCTCCAAGCAACATAGTTGTTTCCTTCGATTGGAATCTACTAGGCAGATCCCGCTTACCGGCTACTGTACCATTTCGAATCATTGCTCAAATATACAGAATGGTCATGGCTAGTACCATCATAGATGAAGGGGATTCTGTGAGTATCCTTTCCTCAACTGCTTGGAAAGCGCTTGGTTCACCACCGCTTTTTCCTGAAATGAGAAATCTAACAGGCTTTGACAAAGGAACCAATCGACCGTTAGGAATCCTTCCCAATGTGCCGATAACATTGAGAAGGAAAACCGTTCACATGAACGTAATGGTAGTCCAAGGACCCCTGGATTATAATCTACTCCTTGGACGTGACTATATTTATTGCATGGGAGCCATTGTCTCCTCACTCTTTAGAGTAATGTGTTTTCCGCATGAAGGAAGAGTGGTCAAGCTCGTAGACTAGCTTTCATTCCCCGGTTCACACATAGAAAATAGTCATATACCATCCCTGAATGGTCTTTTCATGCAAGGAATGTCTCATCAATCCCCAGTCCGTCCTCCTGATGAGCGCGAGTGATTTGAAGGATATGACTGAAACCCAGGGGGCATGCACCCTGGCCTGTTTCGACAGGAAAACCTTGGGTATAGGGTAGGTTTCTGCGAAGGATATATGATTGGTTGACATACCCATCCATTTAGGAAAATGGGGTTAAACCGGAATAAGATACCTCCGTTAGAAGGTAGGCCTTTCTCGATAGAACAAATGTTTTTTCTGCAAATTGAAGGGTAACCTGGAAAAGGTAGGCCTTTCCCGATAAACAAATACTTTGTCTGCAAATTGAGGGGTAACCTGGAAACTATGCTTCACTATACCTGGGGGCATGCAAACCTTTTGGCATGGAAACGAAGAGCGACCATTTGTTTAAATTTATAGGTCCTCTAACCCTTTAAACTCGTAGGATTGGTCGTTTCCTAACTTGCATAAAGAAAGGATGTGGGGCAAAGGTTTGAAAAAATGCCGTTTTTTATATGAGACATCCTTATTATACGACTGGATCAGGCAATTTTAACGCGGAATTCAAGCTCGTTAAAAAATAAACATAAGCAATGAGCAAATGTTCCCCCAGAGTTTAAGCTCATTAAAAAATGAACCATTTTCCGTTAAATAACCATTGTGAATGTATTATCGTCAGCCTTTGAAGCCTTGGTCGTGTTCTCATCATCACCTCCACTCTGTATTGGCCGATCATTCACCTCCATTTGATTATTTACCATTTTTGAGGAACAGTTGTGAAGAGTGATCCTGTTAGCCATCCTTGTGAGACTGCCGTGATTGGAAAATTCCAAACCTTACATGGAATCAACTGCTACCCGAATTTATCACTCGTTCTCAAAAAACGAGTCTCCTTTAAGATCTTTTCAACTGACTCGTAAAATATGAAAAGATTGCCGAGAAATTGGCCTCTCCAGCTCGTTAAAGGGACTGGAAGTGCTATCCCTCCTTTAGATTTTAATCTTTTTGTACTTGAGGGATCATTACACAAAAATATCGAGCGCTTGTTTTGTTCGGCTCGTTAAAAGTACTGAAAATTCATCCCTTTTGTATTATCTTATACTTTTTTGGACTCAAGGGATTATATGATGAAAAATGATTATTGGAGTTTTCTTTACGTACCTTTTTCAGACTCTCTAAAATTGAAAAGAACCGAGTTATCCTTGTCGTTAAACTCGTTAAAACCGAATAGTGACAAACTTGTCCATACAGACAAGAACGAGTTTCACTATCGCTAGGCTCGTTAAAACATAGTGATGGGTTTGCCTGAAGGGCAAATTATAAAACAAGCATATGTTATCCTCCTCGAGCTTGAAAAAAATAAAGAGATACTGGTCAGCAATGACTGGGGAAAAATTGGGAAGAAAACTTGAAAAAACTTTATTGGTAGCAAGTTGCTCTTGAACATGACACTTTCACTCCGCATCCGAGCCGGGTTGGGTTTTTCCATTCACTAGTCATATCGCCATGGGTCCATCACACCATCCATATTTGGGGTTAACGTTACTAATCCATCATGTCAGTGTCGCCGATATGTTCAAGAGAAGTCACTCAGAGAATTCACTTGTGTCTCACCCACTGTAATACGTTTACGCTCCATTCTTTCATGACCGCCACCCTAAACCTTATATCACCAAATCGTTTTCACCTCCATTAAAATCATTTGCTCCGTTCCGTGTCATTGATGTGGGATTCACTAAGGCCCTCCTATGATGGATCGCTTCTTGTCGATATCAGCTCATTATCCAAGAAGTCGATCTAGGAACAACCCTTTCAGTACTTTGAAACTTGCATGCCTCAATGACAAGTTTCTCACTTCCGGCGATAGGTTTACATCAATGGCCTTCGACCGAAAGATTTTGTGTGGTGTTCGATGCCAAGTCCCTTATTCACACCACGTGAATTGTACTGTAGTACCTTGAGGGTCATCATCATTATCGGTGATTCCTCTCACACCTGTTAACAACTTACATCATTGGCTGGTACTCAGGTGATGTCTTTCCATGTTCGACTCCAGAACATCTCTCACATGGATCGACTTGTACTTTGAGTGAAGATCGAACGAGATTGAAGACCCCGGATCTAGTTTCATCCATCCAGGTTGCGATATATATTCAGGAAAATAAAGATATCAAATGTACATCATTACTGCACAGATAATCATCCAATCCAAGGGATGATGGCTCTACCAGAATCATCAGTCTACACTCAGACGATTGTCTGTCTTATGTACATGAAAATGAATTTATAAAGCTGAGCATGGGAATGCTCGCCTCAGCTAGATCATGAAAATATTATGAAGATAATGTATTGTATTGTATCTTATTACAGGTCGCCTTCCAGCTCAAAAAAACTTCAGATCCTCATGATAAAGCATTTCACCCGACATCAACAGATTAACGACCTCATGCTTTAGGGGGAATCTGTTATAGACATTTTTGGGCACTGCAACCCCAATCATAAATGTCCATAAACGAAGGGCTCTTAAGTCCCTAAAAGTGTTGTTACAACCTCTAAAAGAACAAGGTCAACTGATTACATCTTCTCCTAGAAGTTCTCCATGAAAAACTACTCAGAATTGTTCAAAACTGGACCATCTCACCTGCTCCATGGTCAAAGTGCACTGCATCCCACCTAAATAAACACGGGAGGTGCGATGAATACTGAAAAGCCCTTCTATGGGGTGCGATGGGCGAGAGTGGACAAATGGCAGGGTCAATCTACAAGGTGGAGGATCATGGAATCTTCCAGAAACTTCTCCTGTGACACTTGCCTCTCTGCATTCGCCCAGGGATGAGTAAGAGATCATCAATCTCCAAGTGGAATCAAGAACTATCAGAGAGAGGACACTAATCAAATCTCAAAAGCTGACTCACTCCCCTTGCAAACATCTATATATGGATCCCTCATCCCAGAGATCTAGAGGCTGGAATTTTGTATCTTGTAACGAAGTGCTGCTGGTTTCTTGGTGTAACATCATAGTGTTGGGTGATCTAAGCTTTTCATGAGGTGAAGAAGGGCTTTCTTGCTGAGAGGATGATGTTGGGCCAGACAATTGGTTGTAATCCTCTTTGCTATTCTTGATTATTAATAAATATATTCAAGTTTTCCTCCACATTCTTGTATGATTGATGATATATGCATTTGTGTGGTCAATGTATATCTGGTCCTATATTTTTTATGATAATAGATCTATGTTCTTGGATAGCGTTATGCTGCTTTGATTCTACAGGTGCTCTTTGAAGCTGGATAGACGAGGAAGCAAGTGGAAAAGATCTATCAGAAGGGAGAGGAATCAAGCAAGGAACAAAGCACAAGACAGAGGTTGGTCTCCTTTATTCCCCTCTTATCTATTTTTCATAAAGGAAAACGAAAGTGGTTTTAGTTTGTTTGTTTCTAAGGTAGCTACCAGCCTTAGTGGGACTAGCAGCTCTGCATAGACACTAGATTTCCCGATAACAAAGAGACAAAGACTGAACCCTCTATCAGAAGAGGAAATGATGAAAGAGACTATAGACAACCATAGAGAAGAAAGAGTAGTGAGCCAACAAACTCCCCCATTTGAAGAAACCTCCCCTAGCTCATAAAGGTAAGATCTAGAAAGATAGCACAGTGTAGAAGTATCATCCACCAGGCCACAAGGAAAACAAGCCTCAGACATTAAGAAGACATTTACAGAGATAAAAGCCAAGAATGATCCAGTAAGGCTTCAAATTTATAATCAATATATGAAGATGGCCCCCTCAAACCAGCAGAAATTGATGTCATCTTATGATATTAAAGAAGGCAAGATGTTAATGAGTTATTTTAAGACAAAGGTGCAACAACCTTAGTCAGCGTCAGATTACATCAGAACAAATTTGGAGGTCTTAGCCAAAGATATTCATCCTATGGACCAGATTGAACTTCAAAAGAAAACTGAGGAAATGGTCTATTCCACACTGGCTGACAAAGCAATGATGGCCCACAAGCTACAAAAATCCTTGGATAATACAGCTGCTCAACTTCACTCGGAAAAAGCCTCTTTCCTAGCCAAGGATAAAAGAATGAAATCATTAGAAGAGATCATCATTGGATTGGGACATGATCCCAAAGATGCTAAAGGCGTACAAGCTCTGATCAAGAAGAAAGAAGAGGACATTGCTACCCTAAGGAAACAGCTGAAATTGCCTCCTTCAAGGCATTCTTAGACAGCATAAATTATACAACAAAAATCAGAAGAAGATATGAGGGACCAGCTCCTAAAACTTAATGAAAGATTGAATGACACAGAGCAGGCATTAGAGAAGGCACTAAAGGAAAAGCAGGGAGATTCGACCTCTCAGCCTCCTCAAGTAACTCCCATAGTCTCAACAACAGTCCCTTCTTCACTTGGAACAACATTGGCTCCAAACATCCCAACGGGCACAACAGAGGTGATTACAGGTACATCAACAACAGGAACAACATCAGGTAGCAGTACTAATATGAGCACTGAAGAATTGATAAAGGCCATGGAAGAACTGAAATTACAAGTTACAAAATTAAAACAAGCAAAAAAACAATTGACTAATATAGAAAAGAAGTATGATGCCTCAAAAATAAGTGTTGCAGAAAAAACCAGGGAGATTAAAGCCTTAGAAAGGAAAGTTAAAACATTAAAACAAGAGCTCACTTTTGACAAGCCCCTGGTAGAGATCAAGAAAATCCTTTGGGCCAACATCATTCAATCTATAAATGATGTGTGGGCATCTATCCAAGTGATTTATGAACATATTGATTTAGTGAAAGCAACACATGGAGAAATTCAACAGATAAGAGCACAGTTATGACAAATGCCAAGAACAAGCCAACAGGCTTATACATTTCTTGAATGCCAAAAATAGGGAACAACTGGAAGCAATTGGCATCCCAGACAAGATAGACACTATTTTGGAAATCAAAAGGGTGCTAACTAAAAGAACTTTGATGCAGAATCTAGAGAGGAGATGTCAGGATATGCAGGTGGAAATCAATTCTTTTATGGAGAAATTCACAGTTTTACAGAATATAGGGCTACCAAGTCTTTTGGTCATCAATGAAAGGTTAATGAAGCACATTGATTATGTAGATAAATTGAATAAGTACGCTGGAGATCAAGTTGGTTCATCAACAAGTGCATCAGGAATAAAAACACTTACCACAAGCCGAGTTCTCTATGACAGCTTGGAGAACTTATTCTATATTGAACATGAGGTAAAGCACTTGTTTCAACTCTAACCTAATTTTTTCAGATATACAGAAATTGATGAGACTTTGAGGAAACTTTAGAAACAAAGATTTCCAGATCAAAAATGGTGGGAAGACATATTGAGAATTTTGTAAATTTACTTTTGGTAAAATGTAAATTTTGGGCTTTTACCATAGCAAGATGAACAAAGATGAAGAGGGGTCAAACAGGTCGAAGTGTATCAGAACAGGTGAAAAGCATTGGGAAAAACAGAGCAGCCAGCATAGATATACTAAAGAGGACAACAACATGCCAAATAAAGGGCCTGCCTCCAGCACATTCAACGAGAATAGGAATAGCACATCATCAATTCACCTTTCTCCTATCTTCAAGACTAAGTGTCTCTGTTTTTCTGTAAAAATAATTAGTCATCACTAGAATATATCTCACTCTGTTATGAGATATTTTTGTAAATATTTTTTTGTATAAATACCCCCTCAATTGGAGTATTGAGGGTGGATTCTTAGACATTGCTGTAACATTGACTATTTTGGAATAAAGTGCTGTTTGGACCAACTTTGTGGCTTGCTGGATGAAGAATTGGAGCTAAGGACTTTTCTCAAAATTCTTGAATCAAACACCGGATCATTAAGTTCATCTATACCTTGTGTTTTAAAGTTTTCCTTGTTTAAAATATCATCTATGTTTCACATCTGAATGATCAACGAAAAAGAATAACTCAGAATTTTCTTAACTGCACTCTGTTTTCAATCGTTATTATTCTCAATGTTTTCTTCTCAGCTAGTATAAACAATGAATTCTTGATTGCTCCTGTTTTCTAGTTTATTCATTTTAATCATTTAATAAAGAATTCTTAATTGCTCTTTATTGATGGTTAGTCATGTTCTTCTCTTTTAAAATATGTTAAAGGATTCTTAGTTGCCCTTTAACCCTTTAAGCCCATTCCATCTTTCAGTCTCTATTTGTTCCTTATTTAACTACCTTGCTTTGTTAAACCATCCTTTGTGAAGAATCCAATTCTAGTTAAGCCATTTTCTTTGACTCCATCAACCCAATAGACTAAGCTACTCAGTCTTACCCCTTTGCTATTGAATCTCACCACCCAAATTCAAACAAAATCCCTAAACTTCACAACTAGCCTAATATCTTTTAAAAACCAAGCTAAATCATAAAGAGAGAGCCCTCTCCGAGTACAGATTGGCTAAAAACAAACTTTTAAGTAGCCTGAAGTTAGCCAGGTAGCCTTTGAAATGCTCTTGTTTTGCAACTGCAGAAGTAAATGAATGCTGATTCAGTCTATCTCTGGTGTAGTTTATGGATTGAACACCTAGTTTCAAATTCTTGATCAATTTCTTTTGTTTTCCAAAAAGTCTTTAAGAAAGTTCAAATCCCATATCTAAAGATTTTTAAAGAAACTGTAAGAAGTTGTTTTACCCAACCTATTTAGAGAAAAACCCCAAAAATACACCTAGAAAGTTGGCTTCAGAAAGGAATCGCTACACCAGAGCTAACCCTGATCCAAATCCACCCCCTGCGTTCGAAAACCCTAATCTGATCCCTAGGATTCTAAGGAGACAAGAAAGCCGAGAGAGTTTTTCTAGTTCACGACCTTTATACAGATCAAGATCTTGTCCAGTGAAGTGGATTTACCTTGAAGAAGAACCTTTTGATGAGTTGTTTAATACCTATTTATTTGTAACTTTTTTTGAATCTGGGTTAGCCCACATAGTTCATGATCCTCTATTCATCGAAAATTTACAACTTGAAGCTGTCATTTCACATCTCGACAGACATTTGCAGAATTCCATTCAATCTAGACTTACCTCTTTAGGAACATCAAACCTTTTTATGATCACTTCAGCCTCTCCAAGTTCATCTCAACCCCAAGCTACCCCTTCCACCCCTCCATCTATAACTCACATTCCCATTGTTATCCCTGCTCAACCATCTGTCACACCCACCCCTCCAGCGATGGCAAATAGATACACTCCTCTGCACTTACTTGCCAACTTAGGGGCTATGCCCCAAGACTATAAAAGTAAAATCACTCCTTTTGATGGCTCTGGTACTTACACTGCACAACAACATACTAAAAAGATGACAAACTACTTTGAGATATATGAAGTTGATGATGATGATGTTAGAATGAGGATATTTGTTCAAAGTTTAACTAGAGATGTCAGAACATGGTTTAGAGCCCTTCCTACTAACAGTATCAATGACCTACAAGCTATTTATCAGACATTCTTGAACAGACGGGAAAAGAAGAAAGACCCTCTCCATATTTTGTCAGAGTATGAAAACTTGAAGAGGGGAACACAAGAAACTATCCAAGATTACTGTACCAAGTTTAATAATGTTTACAATGCTATCCCCCAAAACCTTAGACCTCCTCCAGATTTGGGATTAATCAAATTCCCTGATGGATTTGATTTAGATATGGCATATCAACTTAGGGAAAGAGCTCCTCGAACCTTAGAAGAAATGAAAAGTATAGCTGTCAGCATTGAAGCTAACCTAATATCCAAACAAGCTAGAACCAGAGCTGAAAGGAGGATATCTTTGAAAGAAGAACCTTCAGCCTTTGAACAAAAACTGGACGCCATTATTAAA